>JANRMT010062808.1:13729716-13746540 GCA_026402145.1 Polypterus bichir lapradei
ATATATATATATATATATATATATATATATATATAGATAGATAGGTAGATACAGGGCAGTCAAATTACGTAAACATTTAAATGGGGGAAACAATGTATTCACAAAACATACTACATGTTTCCTAAGTGATATACAGCATTTTTCAAACCCCAACCCTATCTAACCCATTTTATAGGTCACCCAGGATCCTGGTTATTGCAAGTATTTTTTCAGTGCACTACACTTTTTTCACACATACACACATTCCATCTCTGTCAAAAAATAAAAAATACCTCATTTGAATACTTACCTTAGTTGAATTGGATCCTCCTTCATCCATCTTCATCTTGTGACCTACGGTGAGTTGAAAAGTATTTTATACTTACCTACTGAAAATAAAAGGGTTATAATTATATTTTTTTATTTACCCATTTTTCTTCTTTTTGTATACTTACAGTTACCTTATAACTGTGGCAACATATAATTTGACTGTAGATTGGTTTTAAGTCATTATTAGTAGGCCTAACTTTTTAATCTTTTATATAGTATTAGGATTGTTCTATTTGTTTATTTATTTTTTAGCTCCAAGATGTCATCAGATAGTGTTGAGAAAACATATTTCAAATTGATCCAAGCCATTCATCATCTTGAGGTAGTGCAGAGCCCTAATCCACCCAAAGATATGTTAAAACAAGTCCAAAAATTATCTCTATTTATTAAACCTGCATCTCCTAATTCTGAGACCTTAGGTAAAATTAAATTTAATACAATACAATGGTTGCAGAATATATTAGGGGTGTTAAGAGAACATTAAGCAAAAGAAGATTAAGAGGTGACATGATTGAAGTGTTTAAAATTATGAAGGGAATTAGTACAGTGGATCGAGACTTGTATTTTAAAATGAGTTCATCAAGAACACGGGGACACAGTTGGAAACTTGTTAAGGGTAAATTTCACACAAACATTAGGAAGTTTTTCTTTACACAAAGAACGATAGACACTTGGAATAAGCTACCAAGTAGTGTGGTAGACAGTAAGACGTTAGGGACTTTCAAAACTCGACTTGATGTTTTCTTGGAGGAAACAAGTGGATAGGACTGGCGAGCTTTGTTGGGCTGAATGGCCTGTTCTCGTCTAGAATGTTCTAAATCTAAATCTAAACTTGATGCATTATAAAATAGTAATAGAAGATTTTTATAAACAATTACTTTCTATGGATGAGTTAGCTCTTCATAAGGCTATTAATTGTGCAAGGAAAAAGTATAAAATAAACTAACACTTACTTCTTTGACTTTATTTAGACAAATGGTTTTCTCAAACTTTCCTTTGGATGTGAATGTGTCATCATCCGGATCAGTGGACAATGGGACTCCTGCTGTATCTGTACGGCAACTTAAGGTGTCTTCCACTTCAAGTGTACTATTGCCTCCTGATCCTGAACTGGTTAAACCAAACAATCCTCTCAGCCAGTGCACTTACCTAACACTTGCTCTTTGCCTTCTGATCCGGTGTGTTTAAATGACCAAGGTAATGATAAATAAAATCTGCTTTCTGCTTCAGAGTTGGAGACTTTGGGGGCTAAACCCAAGATACAAAATATTAAAAAAATAGTAAAGGTGATTTCACCTAATGAGAGGAAGAAAATGATGATTGACATATCCTTAAAGACTAGAGTAGATGTGGTCAAGTCTGATCTTCCCTCTCCTCTCACACCAATTGTTAAATGTAACAATTACCTAGATATTAAAACTTGGGACCATAAAATGAACCTTGTGTCATTTTAACAGATGGTATTTGGACTCTACGGATTATGCAGGACTTCACTTTGAAATAATACAAATTATGAAGATACAAGATTTAATTGTAGCTTTACAAAAAATGAAACCAAATCCAATCCCTCAGAAAATTATATTGATTGACTACTGAAATATAATACAAAAATCCATTAAAATTAATTTACAAAGACTAGTTTCATTGTTGACAAAAATATATCCAAATGAAAATTTGTGTTTTTCACAAAACCCACTCACGCTGGACCCTAGTGTAAATGAAGCAATAATTAAATTTCACAAAAATATGTTGAAAATACAGAACATCAAAGTATTCCTAGCTCCACGTGGTCCTCTATTTAGAGACCCAGAAGATACACATATGTTAGTTCATGAGTCTGCACAACATTTGGTGGAGCACAGGCTGACAGAGATGAAATTTGTTAGAAAATATAATAATTAGTAATTTTTTTAAATCCTGCCCCCACCCCTAATCTTAATATTTGTAGAACTGGGCCCTGAGGTTAAGCTATAATTTCACCTCAGGGCCTTAAATGTTAAAATTTGAACCCTTGCTTTTTTGATTTGACACATCTGGCCCGTATCCCCAACCCTTATCTTAAAAGTTTGTAACCCAGGGCCCTGAGGTTAAGCTGTATTCTCATCTCATGGCCTTGATGTTAAAATCTGAACCCTTGTTTTTTTGATCTTATATGCCCTGCTCCCATCCCCAACCCTTACCTTAAAATCTGCAAAACGGGCCCCCTAGGTTAAGCTGGAATCTCACCTCAGGGGCCTAATGTTAAAATAGGATTTCAACCCTTGTTTTTAGATATTATAGGTTTTGCCTTATTCCCAATCCTAATCTTGTACCAAAGCCCTTATCTTTATAAATAGATAGGGCCCTGATGTTAAAAAATTGCACTCAGGGCACTTATTTTTGAGACCATTATTTATTTACTTTTTAAATATTTTTTAGTGCCTGATTTAAATTATTTCTTAACACTTGATGACCCAACTTCGATGTTCTTCTAAAGTTAACTTTTAATAGTGTTTTTATCCATTATTTATTCCAATTTTAAAACAGTTTTAAGTTTGACCAGTAGAGGGCGTCTTGAACCGTCTATGGTGGTCGGGATTTTGACTGCCAAAATGATAGGATTTTGAAGAATATTCAAATATTGTGGAATGGACAATTTTAGTGGGGTTTTAGTGTTTTTATTGACTTAGTAGAGGGTGTATATCTCTTTAAATAAGATGTTATTTTTGGAATTAAGCATTCCAGAGCTACCCTACTCTTAACCCATAAATTGTACATAAATTGTCCTGAAAAATTGTACATAAGTGTATATATAGCAATACCATTAGTGTTAACATAATTTTGATTCACCCTGTGTATATATATATATATATATATGTATATGTGTATTTATATACATACACACATATAATGATAAAATTGATAACTTTTATTTAAGCAAGACGGAAAGAAGGTTGCCCAGTTTTCTGGTTTTAAATCAAAATTATACTTGAACCCTTAGACAAAGGAGTCCTTACATACTTTATATGATAGTGCTAATCCAGTCTATATCGATTTTGTATACCTATAATCTTGCAGAAAATGTATGTTTATTTTCATTGATGTGTGTCTCGCATGAAAAATTTGATAAAGTTCAATCTATAGTTTTGTATGCTGTCCATTCCACTCAGTCACGCTGGATTTTATCCTCCATAAAGGATACGTAATGTCATTAATAGGTTGTAATTTTCATGGACAAGATATAAAAATTGGGATTTGTCTGTGCATCTGATTTTCATTTAACCTCATCCAAGGGTGACATATGGTGCATATTAAACTAAATCACGCTGAATGTTAGCCACCCTGGATTAAAACTCAATGACAACAATATTGTCAACCCACTTATTCCTATTCAGGGCTGGGGGGTGGGCACTGAACCTGGCAGCACTGGGTGCAAGGTAGAACATAACTTGGACTACATACTATACTACATCAGTTTTTCAGTTTGTTTTTAAATCTGTGATGATAATGCAAGAGTCACAAATTTTGATATTTCACTAATACTTCAGGATAGAACCATTGGTGAGTATACTTTAGTTTTTTGTTAAAATCAATACAAGCAAAACAACATTTTTTCTTTCTTTTTTTATAAATAATTTATGTTTGATATACATTATGCATCAAAAAGCAGAATCATATATTTCATCTATATTGAATTATTTATAAGTAATAACTCTTAAGGTAACAGAAAACAATTAATTTTCAAAGTACAGTCAATGCGGCATTTAGTTTGATTACATTTAATGACCACATTTTGTTCCTTTAAAACTGAGAATATTCTACCATATATAATGTAAAATGTAATTACTTCTGTTATATGCAGCTATAACTTTCGGTAATAATAATGTTGCATTCAAATATGTTGCTTCTGCAAAGTTTTTAAGGAGCCATGGCCATTTGTCAGTAGTAATTTACAAAATGACACAAAGAATTATAATTTCACTATCTGTAAAATGACAATGCCTCGAAGGTCTTGACTAACAGTGTATGTTTAGTGAATCAGAATGGCCTAAAGTAAAACATGGAAACATATCTCATCAAATAACATCAGATGCTAATCAGGGTCACTAGAAATACCAAATCATTTCTTAAATATAGTGATCTTTACACATGTTTGCTTTTTCATTTTATACATCTTTAGTATAGAAATGATTGATTAAAAAATAAACATTCAGATTTTAAGAATAGTTAGCTCTGATTTTATACTGGAGGAAACTGAAAAATCTTAGCAATTTAGAAAAGCTACCTGCAGTAGTTATTAAAATATAGTAATCTTTTAATATTTTGTAAAATTATATTGTAATTATCCAGAGACAAGAAAATATTAGCATGCAGACACTGATGAATAGAATAAGATGTATTTTTGGGTGAAGGGAATGGTTGAAGTGTGTCACTGAACTGATCACAAAAATAATTAGGTTTGTAAGAATAAAGCATAGCAATTCAAATAAAAATGTTGGGCAAAGTTTAAATCCTTCTCCTTTTTATTTGAACATAGTCTATACTTTATGACAAACCCTGGTATTTCTGTCACTTTGAATAACATGACCCCATACGTTTCAATGACTCATACTGGCTACGGGCTGACCAGGCTGGGTAGAGACTGCTTTAAACATCCTGAGCGCTGACCTCCTCTTGATGAATGCTGCCACTTTGGATCACTTTACAGTTCATGTGCTCAGAGTAGCTGATGTTCTTTCAAAGAATGATATCTGTAATCTTAAATGTTGCTCATGCAAAAAGGAATAGTCACCTGAATTTGAAATTACTTTGGAAATAATGGCTGAACATGTGCAAAATCACTAGACAATGATGAGTGGTATATTTAACTTGTTTCTGTTATTCAAACTATGTTAATTGAATTAACAAAAAAGCAGTCATTTCCAAAGCATGGTCAGTAGTGTTCTCTCAACATTTTATTTTTTGCATACTAAACATACATATTGTGTGTATATATATATATACACATACTGTGCACACAGACATGCACAAAAATAAAAATACACTATATATATATATATATAGAGAGAGAGAGAGAGAGAGAGAGATTATACAATACACAGATTTCATTGTTTGGGACAATAGGGATAAATATATTAAAAATAGGGAAAATATATTAAAAAGGGAAAAATAACATAACACTGTATTAAGAAATGTAATGTATTATTGTATTACTTTGTTATTCAAGAACTAAAAAATATAATATTTTAATTATATTTCTTAACATAGACATACATTCATATAATAATTACTTTTAGTCATATAATTCCATATTTTTTAAAGATTGATTGAGGAGGTAAAGATCTGAATTTAATATAAAGAAGGCATTTATATATTGATTAAAATATAGTAATGTATTAGCTTGATTTGTATCTTACATGTAGTATAACCACCTGCTATGTCTGGATTTTTGGAAATTCGGAGCTGTGGACAAATCACAAAATGAAAAGAATTGAACTTGACTTGCCATGTAGATGTTATTCATTATAGCAAAAGGAAAGAGTTTCTTTCATTCGATATTGTAGGGGAGCTAGTAAAAGAAGCAGCTCTCTATCCTGGCCCACTGTGTTACATTGTACTTCAATTTGTAAAAATGGTCCATATTATTTAACTATCAGGAAGTACTAACTTGTCAAGAACTACAGTATGTGGATATGAGTTAACCAGAGAATTCTTGTCATGTCTTTATTAGACAACTTTTTAATATGTTAATAACCTGAACTGGATAAAGGTCACTTAGCTTTTTTCCTTAAGTATTCTGCTATCCAAGCAGTTAAGATCCTATGGTAATGTTTGAATTAGATACCTGAAAAAATCCTTGCAAAGTTAATTTTTATTACTGTTGCACAGTTTTTGCTCTAAACATTTTTCACATGATTTTATTCATTATTAATTTCTTCTGTGATTAGCTTCATGGAAAATTAAGATTAAGTGCTCTTTTATTCCTATTTTAATGTGCATAATGAATTCTGCATCATTACTTTGGCATGACTGGAAGTTTGGACCAAGGTAAGTTTATACATTTCAGGAATTTGTATTGATGGAAATACACTGAGTAAAATAAAAATTCATATAAATGCAATCCTGTTCCTGGTGTAGGTGTAGTTTCCACATTTTCCCCTTGTCAGTGTGGTGTTGTTTAGGTTGTCATTTCCAAATTACCTCTATGTACTGTATGTCTAAGAGTGGGTATGCATATGACTATATGACAAAACAACACTACAACATTAACCAGATCTGATCTGAGACTGATATATACAGTATATTGTGCACTTATGTACAAATAACAACACCAAAATAAAACTTACAGATATTTATTACAGCAGGTAAAGAAATAGCATTCCACTTCACCACCTGTAATTTGCAGTCTTGATACCAGCTGCATTTAGAATGCTTTAGAGAATCTTGAGCAATGTTGTGCATGAACTAGGTCAAAAGAGCATGTTCATTGAACAAGCTCATTTTTCTAAGGACAGTGAAGGAAATGTGCAAGTGAAGAACTTGAACGTGAGCTAGTTCAATTTTATGTGTCAGTCTGGATCTGGCTTAGGTCCAAATAGTACAAATAGTGAATTTTTGCAAATATTTATTTTGTACGACTTTTTTGCCATTTTTTGTATTCGTAAAAAGTAACATAAAATCAAATAGGCACTGTTTATGTCTGCCTGCTTGTGCTTAAGCTGCACCCTCGGTGACTCGAGCATGTGGTGAAGCTCCACTTTTGTTTTTAGGAAAATGTACTTCACAAGGCCACTTTATATTTTTCCCCCGTTGGACATGCAATATGTGACATGAATTCTGACCGGCAGCGTAATAGGTTAGTTCACCTGCCTGCTGGTTCCACAGTCACCACTTTTGTCACACGGTTGGAAATAGAGTGGTAATTTATATGTATACTTTTTTTTTAATTTTATTGTAATCATTCCATAAAAATAGATCAATTTTTACAAAAAATGGGACTGAAAACAAATCGAACCCCACCCCAGTAATTTATATGTATACTTGCATCTGTTTCATTACTTTTTTGACTGGGAGGATATTAGCATATATGGTTATACATATTTGTTGCATGGTATCAATAAAGTGTATTTAAATAAAAAAAAGTCTTTAATTATTTTGTTTTATTCAAGATCATCGTAATCTATACTAATAAAAGGCAAAGCCCTCACTGACTGACTCATCACTAATTCTCCAACTTCCCGTGTAGGTAGAAGGCTGAAAGTTGGCAGGCTCATTCCTTACAGCTTACTTTCAGAAGTTAGGCAGGTTTCATTTTGAAATTCTACGCGTAACAGTCATAACTAGAACCTACTTACGTACATATATACGGCCATAGCCTGCAGCTCGGTCGCCGTGTGAGGCAGAGTTGCGTCCCTCATCGTCACACCTCCCACATAATTGAGTGCCTGCCCATATAAGGCCGTCCGTCAGCAGCTATCCAATAGACACACTGCCGCGAAATATTCTCGGGTGAAGGACTGTGCTTATGCAAACGAAGATGAGATGGTCAGGGATAGACTAGTGTTTGGCACAAACTCAGCGAAAGTGCGAGAGAAACTTTTAAGTGCCAGGTCTTAGTTAACATTAAATAAAGCCGTGGACATCGCAAGATCGCACGACATAGCACAAGTACAGCTGAGAACCTTCGATGCATGTACTCTGAGCGGCTCACTTGAACTGAATTTGCAGGACTGGGAAAGGTAAACCCGTGCATGCAGTGTGTCATGTCTCAGATAAAGAGGAAGACAAGCTGCTTATTGATGCAGTAGGAAACGATCAACTCTCTGGCGCTGAACAAGCCTTTGTACACATATCAATAGGAAAGCAAAGTGTGAAGCTTAAGTTTAAATTATGTTCATAGACATGCTGCCGCTAAATATTCGCAGCCAAATCCACAACTTAATACGGGGAATGCCTGTTAAACATCTTAGATTCACGAGTACCGATTTGGGTAGTGATCACTTTGATGAATGAAACCTGTTCAAAAAACGCATTACACAATTGAGAAGGCAGCAAAAGAATAAGAAGCGAGTGACGCATACAAGCATATTCATAAGTGCAGCTACTGCGGAAACAAAGCACGGTGTAAACTTTAAGTTTAAATTAAGTTCATAGACAGGCTGCCGCTGGCGTTTGTCATGCCTACAACGAATACGATATTCGCGAGATACAAGTTTAATGAGAAGATGCAGGGTATAAATGAGACTTTTGATTTCTTTGTAATAGAGATAAATTGCTATAACGGAGTTAAAATTGCTGGTGAAGGACTGTGCTTATGCAAACGAATAGGAAAGCGGGGTGTAAAGCTTAACTTTAAATTAGGTTCATAGACACGCTGCCGCTGGCGTTTGTCATGCCTAAGACGAATACGATATTCGTGAGATACAAGTTTAATGAGAGGATGCAGGGTATAAATGAGACTTTTCATAACTTTGTAACGGAGTTAAAATTGCTGGTGAAGGACTGTGCTTATGCAAATGAAGATGAGATGGTCAGGAACAGAATAGTGTTTGGCACAAACTCAGCAAAGTGTGAGAGAAACTTTTAAGTGGCGGGTCTGAGCTAACATTAAATAAAGCCGTGGACATTGCGAGATTGCACGAGATAGCACAAGCACAGCTGAGAAGCTTTGCTGCATGTACTCCGAGTGGCTCACGTGAACTGACTTTGCGGGACTGGGAAAGATAAACCCGTGTATGCAGTGTGTGATGTCTCAGACACTCTACTTCTCTGCTGCGAAGCGCGGGTATTTTGCTAGTAGCCTAATATAAGGCATGCAAAATTGTAAAAAATAAACTCATGGGTGATTTATTCTCACTCACACTTAAAGTATACAAAATGAACTCAACATGAACTAGTTCAAAATTGAAATGGAAAACTATCAACATGAATTTATTCATTCTCATCTGTGTGAACTGAACTTTGAGCTCATTCTTGTGAGGTGTGAACTTGCACAACACTGATCTTGAGAATGGCTCACCGGCTTGATCAGCTAATGTTCTTCATCTTTCTTCCAAATGAAATTGTCATCCATAAGAAAAGTCCAATAGAGTGAAAATACAGAATATCCCTGTTGGCTTTGACTTTCAAGTATTCAGCTCTGTTAATCTTCACTTGTTCAATTCAAAGAAACCTCTCTATTGAGCATTTTTGTTTTTATATCATTTTTTCCAGTAAGTACAGGTACAGCTATGGAGGCCTCTTGGGTACATTCTTGGAGTTGTTGTCCATTTCTTTATTGTTTCATATTCTATTCTTTTAACAGCATTATAAAAGAAAAGCAAATGTCAACCTATAGAGTACATAGATGTAGATTTGTTAGAATATGGCAAACCTAACAAAGAGATAGGGGTTGGGAGTATGCGCTGATAAGAGTGTTGCTGCACCCACCGCACACCAAACCACCTGGTTTAGGACCCGAGTGCAGTGGTTGACATGTCAGCACCACAACCTTACAGGGACTGTTTTAAAAGGAACTTAAAGGTAGGGTTTTGAGATTATGCTGTGACTTACCGGTTGCCTTTTTACTCCCTATTCAGGAGGACCTATAAGTCATCTCCATCCTGCCTCTGACAGCATTTCTTCTAGACTTTGGAGCATTTAAACCAACAAAGACAGCACCATCAATACTACTGAGTGCGAACAGCAGATGCTAATATTCACCCAAACATAATTTTTACTAAAAAAAAAACTTTTACCACAATAGCAATAAATGGAACATTCCACATTGGAACACCAACCCTTCTTAAGCCTCTATTGTGTGCTTTACTGCATATTATTTATGTTGGTATGATATAAAACCAAGCAGCATTTACATTATTTGTGTCATTTAAATTAAAACATAACTAATTGCCCGAAAATTATTACCTTACATTTTAATAAAACGTCTGCTATAGGATTAACAGTCATTGGACACGTTATGGCAATACGATATCAGTGGAAATTAGGGAAACCACAAGATGTTTGAAAGATCTGGAATTAGGGTTTGATAAAATAGAAGATGGTATGCTTTACACTGTGCTAATTGCTTGATGAATTCACTTTAAAAACATTTAAGTAAAACATGTATATGTATTCTGCAATATTGAGAATACAATTCTGAAAAAGCTATGCTATGAGTAATATCTGTGCTTCAGCTAAAAGATATGCTCCAGAAAATAACAGGAAAATGGATGTGCTTTTTTCTTGTTTCATTTCCCTGGTTGGCGTAATTTTTTTCATCAAGGTGAAAGCTTTCATAACATTTCTGATCATTAAAAGCGATTAATCCAAGCTTTACTGCTGTGCAGACAGCTTCTCTGAGAAATAAATTTGAACCTTCTCATCTGTAGAAAAATTCACTTGTGCATTCATTTCTGAATGTGAAATGATTTAAAAAAGCAGTTTACCCACAAACAAAAAGTTTAGTTTTTATGCTCTGGAAAATCATGTGTCTGTACCTTTATTTCTGATTTTAAACTAGTAAGAAAATGTTACAGTTTATTACAAACTGTTATAAGAGGGAATGTTTGTTTCATGAGGAGGAGTGAAGCCTGGAAGAGGTAAGTGCAACAGCATTAAATGAGTGTATTATCTTTTTTTTTGTAGACATTTACATTGCCATTTAGCACTGCTGCCTTATGAATCCTGCATCCTGGTTTTCAATCCAGGTCTCTGTTTGTGTGCAGTTTTCACATTCTCTTTATTTTCCTTTCTCATCCCACATATGTGAATGTAAGGTTCTTTGGCAATTCAACATTTCCCTGCAAGAGTGAGTGTGGATACATGTGTGTGTAAATAGGCCATGTGATGGAATGGTACCCCATTGATAATTAATCCCTGCCTTGTGCTCAACACTGCCAGGATAGGTCTGGCATCCCACAAACCTGAACTGGTTTAAGCAAATATATATATATATATATATATATATATATATATATATATATAGTGCGCTGCTGCTTCGCAGTTAGGAGACCCGGGTTCGCTTCCCGTGTCCTCCCTGCGTGAAGTTTGCATGTTCTCCCCGTGTCTGCGTTGGTTTCCTCTGGGTACTCCGGTTTCCTCCCACAGTCCAAAGACATGCAGGTTAGGTGCATTGGCGATCCTAAATTGTCCCTAGTGTGTGTGTTTGGTGTGTGGGTGTGTGTGCATTGTGGTGGGCTGGCCTGGGTTTTGTTTCCTGCCTTGCGCCCTGTGTTGGCTAGGATTGGCTCCAGCAGACCCCCATGACCCTGTGGTTAGGATGTAGCAGGTTGGATAATGAATGGAAGGATATATAAATAAAACACCTGAACAAGCATTTAAAACTTTCAAGGATACTGTTCTGTCAAAAGCTTAATCTCTCACCCACTTCTGCTTTGGTGTTAAAAAATAAAAATGAAGGGAATATAAAAATTATATGGGAGTTTTTAGAAGATTAATTCAGAAGGCTTTTTGAAAGGTTGGTGATAAAACTACAAGAAATTCAAAACACATCTGTGGGTGTGTACAAAATTGACTTAATTACAGGAAACAAAGTGTGATTGTGATGGGAATATTTTTCAGACTTAGGTGATTCTAAAAAACTAGGCATGCAATGTGGTGTAGTGGTTAAGGCAGTGGACTTCAAACCCTGAGGTTATAGGTTCAGATCCTGCTACTGACAATGTGTGACAGTGAGCAAGTCACTTGACCCGCCTGTGTTCCAATTGGAAAACCAATAGCAATGAAACCAATCGGATCATGAATGTTGTAAGTTGATAAAGGCATCAGCCAAAAGAAGAAAATGTAAAAATGATGTTCCTTAGGGATCAGTGCTGGGGCTGTTATACCTCTCAGAATGATGGCTATGACCCCTCCATATCTTTCATGAATACAGGCACTGTGGCTTGGACCTCTTGTAGTTTTTCTTATGCATTCTAGCATAAGAACCTTATCCTATCTGTGAAACATGGTGGTGGTAGTATCATGGTTTGAGCCTGTTTTGATGCATCTGGGCCATGATGGTTTGCCTTCATTGATGGAACATTGAATTCAGAATTATATCAGATAATTCTAAAGGAAAATGTCAGGACATCTGTCCATGAACTGAATCTCAAGAGAAGGTGGGTCATGCAGCAAGACAACGACCTTAAGCACACGAGTCGTTCTACCAAGGAATGGTTAAAGACAAATAAAGTTAATGTTTTGGAATGGCCAAGTCAAAGTCCTGACCTTAATCCAATCAAAATGTTGTGGAAGGACATGAAGCGAACAGTTAATGTGAGGAAACCCACCAACATCCCAGAGTTGAAGCTGTTCTGTACAGAGGAATGGGCTAAAAGTCCTCCAAGCCGGTGTGCAGGAATGATCTAAAGTTACCGGAAACGTTTAGTTGCAGTTATTGCAGCTAAGGGGTATGGGGGATTTGGGTGGTCACACCAGATACTGAAAGCAAAGGTTCACATACTTTTTCCACTCACAAATATGTAATATTTGATTATTTTCCTTAATAAATAAATGACCCAAGTATAATATTTTTTTATCTGCTTTTAGGACTTGAGTGAAAATCTGATGATGTTTTAGGTCATATTTATGCAGAAATATAGAAAATTCTAAAGGGTTCACAAACTTTCAAGCACAACTGTATTATCAATAAGTCACTATCCATTGGCTCTGTGCCCTACGATTTTAAAACTGCCAATATTAAGCCATTGCTTGAAAAACCTAGCCTGGATCCAATGATTTTGAATATTGACCAATTTCCCGTCTTTATGTCTAAATTTCTTGAAACAGTTTTCTGTGATCAACTTAACGCCTACTTGTCTGACAATAATCTTTTTGACAAATTTCAAACTGGCTTTCAGTCCCGTTATTCTACAGAAACTGCTTTGACCAGAATAATCAATGATGTGCTAATCATTATTGATTCAAAGTTGATATCAGTGTTGCTGCTTCTTGACCTAAGTGCTGCCTTTGACACCGTAGACCATGGCATACTTTTGAGACGCTTGGAGAAACATATTGGCATCCAGGGGATGGTACTTTCATGGTTTCATTCTTATTTATCAAACAGAACTCAATGTGTAAGTTACAAAAATTTAATTTCTGAATTTCCTGAAGTAAGGTTTGGTATAAACCAGGGGTCAGTTCTTGGCCCCATGCTTTTTTTCCATCTATATGCTTCCCCTTGATGACATCTGTAAATATAGTGTTAATTTTCATTGTTACACTGACGATATGCAGCTATATATGCCTGTAAAGCCAAATGACCTTTCCCAACTTCTTTTTTTTTTTTAATTTATTTTTTTATTAATTTTATTACAATCCATACAAAGCAATCAAGTTTTTACAAAGAGAAAAATTAAGAACAGATCGATCCCCACCCCTGAGAGAGAGAGCAAGCCAAACGGCGTTAAATTTAAGGCTTGTAAACATACCTAAATTAATAAATTCTCTGTGCCTTATGAACTTATTTTAAAATATTACTGATTAGATCCTGCCACGTTTTGAAAAAAGTCTGTACAGATCCTCTGAGTATTTGATTTTTTCCAACTTCAAATAATATAACACATTGGTTTCCCACTGACTTAAAAGAGGAGAGTTTGGGTTCTTCCAGTTTATGAGAATAAGTCTACATGCCAAAAGTGTAGTGAATGCAATCACAATTTGTTTGTCTTTCTCCGCTTTAAACCCATCTGGAAGAACACCAAACACAGCTGTTAATGGGTTTGGAGGGATTGTGAGTCCAAGGCTATCTGAAAGGTAATTAAAAATGTTTGTCCAGAATAATGTTAATTTGGTGCAGGACCAGAACATGTGACCTAGTGAGGCTGGGACTTGGTTGCAACGTTCGCAGGTTGGATCATGCCCTGGAAACATTTTGGAGAGTTTTAGTCGAGACAGATGTGCTCGATATATAATTGTGAGTTGTATGATTGTATGCTTTGCACATATGGAGCTCGAGTGAATTCTCTGCATTGCTACTTACCACTCCTTTTCTGATATATTAATTGAAAGATCTTTTTCCCAGTGTCTTCTTGGATCTTTGAAAGGGAGGGATTGTAAAATGATTTTATATATTGTAGAGATGGAGTCTAAGTTCTTGAGATTGAGCAATATTTTTTCCAGCATGGATGAGGGTACAAGATGAGGAAAATCTGGAAGGTTTTGTTTAACAAAGTTTCTGATTTGAAGATAGTGAAAGAAATGTGTAGCTGGAATGTTAAATTTGGAACGTAATTGCTCATAGGATGCAAAGACGTCTATATAAAGATCTCTAAGCAAGTTAATTCCAAATTTTTTCCAAATATTAAAAACTGCATATGTTTGTGAAGGTTGAAAGAGGTGGTTCTCTTGCAGGGGTGCCACAGATAGAAGCTTCTCCGTCTTAAAATGCTTTCTACATTGGTTCCAGATTCTAAGTGAGTGCAGCACAATTGGGTTATTAGTGTATTGCCGATAACGTGTGTTTATTGGAGCACAAAGCAAGGAATACAAAGAAGTACTGCAGGATTTTACTTCTATTGCGGACCAAGCCTGTGTATGTTCTTCTATTTGTGTCCAGGTTCTTATCACCTGTATATTTGCTGCCCATTAATAAAACTGGAAGTTAGGTAGAGCCATGCCGCCTTCTGCCTTTTGTCTTTGTAAGGTCGCTCTTTTGATGCGTGGATGTTTTGAATTCCAAATAAATGAGGTTATTGTCGAATCTAATTGCCTAAAAAATGATTTATTAATGTATATTGGGATGTTTTGAAATAAAAAAAGGAGCTTAGGAAGAATATTCATCTTAACAGTGTTAATTCTTCCAGCTAGTGTGAGATGAAGGGTTGACCATCTATGCAAGTCTTGTTTAATTTTTTCCATGCAAACGGCGAAATTTTGTTGATATAGAGCTTTATGTTTACTTGTGATGTTTACCCCTAGGTATTTAAACTGTTCTGCAATGATAAAAGGTAGGGTATCTAATCTAATATTATATGCTTGAGAGTTCACTGGAAAGAGTACACTTTTATTCAGATTAATTCTGAGACCAGAGATCTTTTGAAATTCTGTGAGTGCTGCTAAGACTGCAGGCACAGAATTTTCTGGGTCTGATATATACAGTACCATGTCATCTGCATATAATGAGATTTTCTGTTCCAGTCCTTCTCTGCTAATCCTCTTTATCTGATCAGTATTTCGACAATGTATTGCTAGTGGTTCAATGGCAATCGCAAACAGCAGCGGTGACAAGGGGCATCCTTGTCTAGTGCCACGTTCTAGTTTAAAGTAGTCTGAGCAAATGTTGTTGATGCAAACTGAAGCTTCTGGGTTAGTATACAGTAATTTAATCCATGCACAGATGTTTGGGCCAAACCCAAACTTCTCCAATATAGTAAAAAGGTATTTCCATTCAATCATGTCAAATGCTTTTTCTGCATCCAATGATAATAATATTTCTGGGGTGTTTGATTTAGTTGCTGAGTATATTACATTAAACAGGCGTTGAAGATTGGAAGATAAGTGCCGGCCCCTAATAAATCCAGTTTGGTCTTGTGATATTACCGAGGGGAGCACTTTCTCCATCCTTCTGGCTAAGATTTTAGAGAGTATTTTAACGTCATTATTCAGAAGTGAAATTGGTCTGTATGATGCACATTGTAATAAGTCCTCATTCTGTTTTGGAAAGACAGTTATTAGTGCTTGGCGAAAGGTTTGTGGAAGAGATTGGTTATCTCTGGCTTCTGTAAATGTTGCTAATAAGAGGGGAGCTAGCTGAGCGGAGAATTTCTTGTAAAATTCTGCAGGGTAACCATCAGGACCTGCTGCTTTCCCGCCTTGGAGTGATTTTATAGCATCTAGTAATTCTGATAACGTCAGAGGTTTATCAAGTTCCTCCGCACTAAAAGCGTCTATTTGTGGTATCTGTAATGTATCCAGAAATGCATTAGATTGTGTATTGTCTTCCTTAAACTCAGTAGTATATAGGGATTTATAGTAGTCTCTGAAAGTGTGCATTATATTTTGTTGTTCGACGATTTTATCTCCGTTCGTGCTAGTGATTACAGAGATTGTGCTGCGCACTTCTTGCTTGTGAATTTGTTGAGCTAAAAGCTTATTAGCTTTCTCCCCATGTTCATAGTAATGATGTCTGGATTTGTAAATTAATTGTTCAGTTTCTTTAGTTGTCAAGAGGTTTAATTCCGAATGTAGGGCCTGCCTTCTCCTATGAAGAGCCTCGCTTGGTAGTCTGGCATGTTCTTCATCTATTTTAGTAATTTCGCTTTTTATCTCTGCTATTTTCTTGGCCTCGGATTTATTTCTGTGGGAAAGATATGAGATAATCTGTCCTCTTAAGAAGGCCTTAAGAGTTTCCCAGAGTATTCCTGCAGAGATCTCGGGGGATGTATTTGTCTCTAGAAAGAATTTGATTTGTTTGGATATAAATTCAGTACAATTCTCGTCAGCTAATAGAAGCGGGTTGAGGCGCCATCTGCGGGGTGAGTGCATGGGGCTTAGTAATTTTAGCTCCAAGATCATAGGTGCATGGTCAGAAATAACAATAGCATCGTATTT
>JANRMT010062808.1:13766540-13808725 GCA_026402145.1 Polypterus bichir lapradei
AACATTTATGTGGAATGTGGATTAAAATTCCTGAAATATTTCCTTTAGATTTGTTTGTTTGCAGGGGTATGTTCCCGTGAGTTATCAAGTAAACAATAATGGACATATACATTGTTTTCTTTAAATTAAGCTACTTAAGTCTAAATTTAAAAATATATATGTATATATGAAGAAGCAAATTTCACAATATTTTTCCATGAAAAGCTGTTCAATTTAACATCAAAAACAACATTGTTAATATCTTCTGCCTCTGTCATGCTTGTTATGACGGAAAAAAAGAAAGAGGCTTTATTATCAAGTTGCTGAAGTGTGTGTAAATTAAAAGCTCTTTGATCGCACTGAAATTTACAGTAGCTGTCTGAATCTATTGTCTCAGCAGCAGGCAGCAATGACATACAGTTTTAAAATGAAGGTGATCATCTCCGCTCCTGGTAATTCCCCTTCTTGGCAATATAAATTTTGCTCAGGTTTTGGTTTGAGGTATATACAGCACAGAGTAACCTACAATGCAATGTAAACATGCTGTACTGTTAATCAAGACTGCATTTTCCAAAAATGCTTAATCTTTGACATTAACAAGCAACTTTCCACTGCACATGCTTTACTTACTTAACTTTTTTTGTGCAGTTCCCAAAATCCCTCTTAACCAGCCCTTTTATGAATAAATATCTTGATAATCCTGTCACCTACAAAAAAGTACCATACATTGATTGAAAAATCAATCATTAGAAAATAATTTCATTAGGAGATGAATGATTAGGAGGTGATTTGTGAGATGAAACAAAGCTGTGGAAAATGAGATGTTGCAAATATGATAATATAATTTAATAAACAATTAGAACAAAGCCGATAACATTGTGTATTGATTTATTTTATGTTTCTGCTGCTATATGCATTTAAATTTCCCAATGTGATTAATAATGTTCTAATCTAAATAATCACAAAATCAAGCACCTATTTTTTCTAAGACAATTGCAAAGGAAATGAAGAACATACCTTGCACAAGGAAATTACATATTTCTAAAGAAGTACATGTTCTTCTTTAAGATGACAACAGACTCTTTTAAACACATGGAAACCACTTGAACAGCCTGGAGGCAGTTTGTAAAATGTTCATAGTAAGGTTATTTCTCAAATATATATGTTCAATATTTAAAGTACAATGGAATTCAAATGGGTGAACAAAACAAAAGAATCATCTAAAAACTGTAGTAATGATGGCCTACCTAGCCTGTGAAAGAACTAATTTAGGTAAACTTCCAAGAGGGCATCAAGCAGGATCTTTCTAACACATCCAATATATCCTACATCTCTCACTGGTAGTTACTTAGCTAAATCTTTTCAACACTAAAGATTAAGATATGGTATTCACAATTTACTTGGAAAAAATAATTCTGTCTAAGAGAAGGGCAGATAATTCTTTTACTTTTACTTATAATAATTACATGTTGTTACATGAATGTTTTGAACTACTTTTAGGATTTTCATAATGGAAAAACTAGTTTTAGTTCATTGGAATCACTTTTATTTATTTTGGTAAAGTTTCTTTTTATTTTGTTTTGGGCATCTTTTATTGCACAGAGACGTGTCATGTGACCACAATCTGCTCTTCAGTGACATCGGCAGAAATCCGCTATAAATACTTTGGAAGCAAAATGTAATTCTATTTCTCAGTTTGATAAAAATGAGAATATAAATTTTAACAGTAGTTACTTTCCAAGTCAGGTAGGCCACAGTGTTATATATTGTTTGTTTTTATTTACATTCTCTTCTGCTCTTAACTATGATTCTCATTTTGTACTTCTGGTTTTGGTTGTTTGTGATCTCTGTTTCCTTCTAACAAATCCGTTGCTTGTTAATATGTCAGTGTCTGCTCAAATCTGTGTTTACTGTGTCTTACAGAACAGGTAGAAAATTCTTTGTTAGTTGTGGAAATTATACTTCGAAAACACATGATATTTTATATGTGTTCCACAAGGATCTATCCTGGGTCCACTGCTGTTTTCTAGCTACATGCTTCCATTAGGTCAGATTATCAAAGGCATAATGTAAGTGGTCCTAGCTATGATGATGACACACAACTGTATTTATCAATAGCGCCTGATGACCCCGACTCTCTTGGTTCACTGACCCAATGTCTTACATGTGTTTCCGAATTGATGAATAGTAATTTTCTCAAACTAAATAAGGAGAAAACAGAAATCTTAGTGATTAGCAAAAATGGATATAGTTAGGGCATTACAAATATACTTGATCCATTATGCTTAGAAGTCGAGACAGAGGTAAAGAACAGGGGAGATTATTGACTCTGACCTAAATTTTGAATCACATATTAATCAGGTCACTAGGACAGCATTTTTCACTTAAGAAATATAGCAAAAGTTACATCCCTTATAACTTTGCAAGATGCTGAAAAATTAGGTCACACTTTTCTTTTTAGTCGAATAGATGTACTGTACTGGACTCCTCTTAGGACTACCCAAAAAAGACATCAATCGATTGCAACTAGTGTAGAATGCAGCTGCCAGAATCTTAACTAGAAAAAGAAAATTCAATCACATCCCTCCAGTTTTGATGTCACTACACTGGTTACCTGTGTCATTTAGAATTGACTTTAAAATACTGCTTATGGTTTACAAAACCTTAAATAATCTCGCCCCATCCTATATTTTGGAATGCCTGTCACCTTACACTCCAAATCATAACCTTAGATCTTCCAATGAGTGTCTGCTTATAATTTCAAGAGCTAAACTTAAAAGAAGTGGTGAGGCAGCCTTCTGTTGTTATGCACCTAAAATCTGGAATAGCCTACCAATAGAAATTTGCCAGGGTAATATGGTGGAGCACTTTAAAAACCTGCTAAAAACCCATTATTTTAACATGGCTTTCTCTTAGCGTCATTTTAGTGTAAACCTTAAATTCTGTATATGCATTTAATTATCTTTTTATAATGGCTGTGTAATCCGTACTAACTCCTGGTTTCTCTGCTGTTCTTTTTCAAGTTTCCTGTGGTGGCGATCTGCACCATCACCACCTGATCAGGCACCATGCAGTCCCTACATTAATGGATTGAAGGCCAGATGTCCACATACCTGTCATCGTCTTCGTAGAATGCCCAATGGGGGATAGGGTGTGACATGGTCTTGAAACCCCTGTAGATTTTTTTTTTTCTCCAGCCCTCTGGGATTTTTTTTGTTTGTTTTTTCTGTCCTCCTGGCCATTGGACCTTACTTTATTCTTTGTTACTTAGCATTGCCTAATTTGGTTTTTATATTTTCCTTTTTTCTTTCTTCATCTTGTAAAACACTTTGAGCAACAGTACATCAATTGTATTAAAACATACAATATATATAAATGTTGTTGTTGTTATTGTGTTTGGTCATTTGTCTGTTTAGTGTATTGAAGCATCAGTGGTATCATAACTTAGACAGTAAAACAATGAAAAATAAACTTAATTGTGTTTTCTGTCTTACAGTTACTGTAGGTATTTCTTCCCTGTAATTGTTATTATTACTGTGGCTAAAGAATTAGTTTGAGTCCTCTGCTAATTGCTGTCAGTGTGGAGTTTTCTGTGTCTGATACTCTTTATTTTTCTTGTCCCATTCTGGAAATCTGCTTGTTAGGTAAACTTGTGACATTTTTGTACTGTATATCAGCATGCCTTGAGTTGGACACACACCTTAATCAGGGTTGGATTCTGCCTTGCTCCCTGTCCTATAGAACAGGCTCCAGTACTATGATTCTGATTCTTCAAATTAATGGATTAATTTGTTTTCTGTGATCATTTCAACATTAAGCTATCTGATTATTTTTAACAGGAAATTTTAAAGTTAGCAACATTTTTTGCCAATATTTAAATTCATAACTTAATATAAAGGGTAATATATAGCGAGATCTAATTCTATTAATCTGGACATGTTGGATTGACCTTAAAAGTCATTCATCTTTTGTACTGTTTTGAAGAATGCTAACATTTCACTTCCAATTACATGAAATAATTATAATGTCAATATAATTGTAAGACATGTCTGCAGTCAGTTGTAATGTAGCTTTTTTTGTCAATTCTTATATCACAAATAATAACTGTAATCAGTAACTGCATTTTGTATAAAAAAATATAAAATCTTATTTATATTTGAAGTTTTTTTTTTGACATTCAAAGTTTAGGTGATTTTATTTTATATTATGTTAACATAACTGTATACACTTAACATAGGCTCATTCAAATGCCTGATTAAAGTGATTAAAGTGAAAAGCTTTAAACACATAGTTAATAACAAAAACAACTAAACAATTTTCAGAGAAATAACGATATAGTATTTATAAAAGGTGTCATTTTCTTGACTTCTCACTCTATACAACTCTAAGCAACTGACACGCAGGTAAATAGACTTGAGGTGAGAAAATTGTGCAGGGTGGGGGGAATGTGATAGCAGGCTGCTTGCTGTTTGCTGCTTATCCACACATTTACAGGACAAAAGATGCTAACGGAGAGGTGAGAAGCGATTTAAGGTGGGACGGATCTACGAGTTTTTTCATAGGCTCTGGTAATTCTAGAGTTAAGCAAATAGCTCATTGAAATCAAAGATTTAGTTGGATAGATTTATATGCCAAATATCACAATTATAATGGAATTTCTACTTGCACTCATCTTCATTAACAACATAAACGTTAAATAAAAATTATTGAAAAAGACATAACATGAGTAAATAATATCTGCAGTGCACTAAAATTAGTCATAGCTGCCAATAAAAAGCCAGCCTAGGAGTTAAATTAGATTTTATGATAATTTAGTACATAAGAGAGTAAAAATAACATGATAAAAAATAAAGTAAAAATCTTCTTCTACTCAACCTTCTCCATACAGCTCAGTCCTGCACCTCCTCCCCGTCAGACCCTTTCCCTTCCAGATTTTCTTTTACTTTATCTATCCACCTCCGCTTTGGCCTCCCCTACTTTCTCTTCCCCTGTACACCCATTCCCATCACCCTTTTGCCCACATATTCATTGTCTCTCCTTGTCACATGTCCACAACACTTCAATGTACTTTCCTGTACTTTCTTAGATATCTTTCCCACCTTTGTTGTACGTGTGATTGTCTCATTTCTTATTCTGTCCTTTCTTATAACTTTACATATCCATCACAAAATTCTCATTTCTGTCGCATCTAACTTTTTCTCCTGTGCTCCCTTTACTGCCCGTGTCTTGGCTCTATACATCATTGCTGGTCTTACCACTGTCTTAAAAACCCCTTGGACAGACTGAACAAGATAACAGCATTGACCCAAGAAAACAAAGGACATAACCAATATACTGCATTAGCATAGCAGATATAAGCATGCAGGGAAAATGAGATCTAAGTTGAAGTGTCAACAAGTTAAAATAAATATCAAATGAAAAAAAAAAACACAACCTTTAAAACAGCTCTATAAAAACATTTGCAAATTCAATGAAATGGAAGGAAGGCAAGTAAGTACTGGCAATAAATCCACCGTCCATACTGAAGGGCAAGATTAAATAAGGTTACAAACATAAACTGCATAAATTGAAATGCAGAGGCAGGGAGTTTATCTCAGAATTCAAAAGGTGAGCATCATTGTTTGATTGTGAGTTCTAATATTATTGAACCTTAAAAAAGGAATCTATACATTAAGAACAGCTAATGATGTCATTAAAAATACATTAAAACAACTGGATTTGAACTCAAATGTGTTGCTCTGTTTATATCATAACCCATTAGCAAAATAAACTAATCAAGATAAACTGTATCTTCTGCTTTGAATGTATATACGCTATGTTAAAGAGCATAACAATTTTGGCAGATGGGTTGCATATTTAACAAACAAAAAGACAAAGATAATGAAAGTAATTTTTTTTGCCAAAACTTTAGTAAAAAAAATCAAACTTACTCATTTAAAAGTGAAGCATATGTCAACAATCAATTGGCAAATTAGCAAGTGAAAAACCAATGATTTTCTTTATTTATTATGAAGTGTATATTTCTATCTGGTGCCCAAGAATCACCACAATTGGATACAGGCGACCATCCAAAACACTTACAACTATTTCCAAATATAATAATTAAAAAATAAATGCAATATTGCAGGACAGAGACAGATGGTTTAACAAGAAATTGACAAAATACATATACATATATATATATATATCTATCTATACTAATAAAAGGCAAAGCCCTCACTGACTGACTGACTGAGTCACTCACTCACTCACTCACTAATTCTCCAACTTCCCGTGTAGGTAGAAGGCTGAAATTTGGCAGGCTCATTCCTTACAGCTTACTTACAAACGTTGGGCAGGTTTCATTTCGAAATTCTACGCGTAATGGTCATAACTGGAACCACTAAAACCTGATGTTTGTCACGCTCCTCGAGCCCCAGAAGTTTCGGGAATACAAGAAAAATTTCACGCATGCAGCCTTCTCCAGTTTAACACAAGAGCCACGGAGCGCTTTTTGATCTGTCTCGGCTAAAAACAGAACTGACTGTAATGTATGCCATGGATGATTTTCTAGGAAAATCTCCCACTGATCTCTTTGACTTCCTTCATCAGAAAAATCTGAATGAGACCATGGGGCAGCTGTTCACATTGGTATATTTGGCAGTGAGCATTCCCGTGTACACTGCTTCTGTCGAGCGGACATTTTCAGCCCTAAAGCGAATTCAAACTATATATATATATAATAATCTCCCGATCTACATACTGTCAAATAAACAAACCACACGCCGTGGCGCAACACGAGAGGCTTTGCCTCTAGCGCTGACGTCCGAGGTTCGATTCCCGACAGGGGGTACAGTGAGTGTGTACGCCTGATGAATTAGGGTCAAACATGTGTCGCATATTGTTTGCATTATTTGACAGTAAAACTATTTCAGTATATTCAATATTTATAAATCAGCGCTTCCCGATTCATTTTACCCTCGCACCCCTTTGGTTTGAGAAGAAGTATGAAAAAATATGAGGTTAACGCAGAAAAACAGATCAACAATTGAAGCTTTATGAATAATGGATACTTTATTCGCCATCAATAATTGTTTTGGTAAAGCCTTACTCAGTGTAATCCTCCTTCCATTTTCTAATTTTTTTCGTGACTACCCATGATTAAATGAACGGTAAAAAAGTAAGAGCGAAGCGAGGGTCACTTATTGAGGCAGGCAGGTGACAGCTCAATAGCTCGCAGGCTCGATGTGGTGCATGTCAAGTCGCTCTACAATGCACGATCAGATTCGAAAAAATATATCTTTTCAAGTTCTATTTGGATATAAGTAGGTTCTATTTAGTTGACAGAAATATCTTTGGTAGGAATGTAAGTTGAATTTAGTCTTTAAATTTCTATGGTGAAGAAAAATTTATGCAATGATGACTAAATTTAACTTACATTCCTACCAAACATATTTCTGTCGACTAAATAAAAATCACTTATATTTAAAATTTAAATAGAACTTGAACAGATACGAGAGTTCATAATACCCACGCAGCAATAAGTGCACGTAAGAGCGGGAGTCATCCGTTTTAACAAGCAGCGTGTTGCACTGATACGAAATAGCCTGCCCATTTAATTTTTTAGGAATGGATAGATAAATTAAGATTTTGTACAAATGTTTTTCATTTTTCTTCCTCGATGGATTTTGGCATCCCCAGCAACAGCTGCTCGCACCCCAAAGGGTATATATATATGTGTGTGTATATGTATGTATGTATGTATGTATATGTATATATGTATATGTGTATATGTATATGTGTGTATATATATATGTATTTGAAAAGTATGAAGGTGGTATGTGTATCCGGAACATGGCTGTTGCATACCGTTTGCCGAGAACGACGGTATCTACGATTTTGAAAAACAAAGACGTTATTAAAAAGTAAAGTGAGGTTAAATTTTCATTTATTTTATCTAATTGATTTTGTATTTATGTATTTTAGTATTAAGCAGTGTTTAAATTATTTTATACAACCCCATCAATGTATAATATGCCAATAACAATAGGATTTTTTTTCATGGGAACGGATGAATCATTTTCCCATTATTTCTTATGGGAATAATTAGTTTGGTATACGTCCTGTTTGGTATAAGTCCAAGGACCTGGAACGGATTAAGGAAGTTGAGATTTTATGCACACTGTACAGTCAGAGTAGGAAAATATCAGTATCAGCCTGTATGCAAACTAGTGCATAGCATCAAGGTAAATTTTAAACTGTTCACAATAAGACTATACAATAATGATGTGCATTTCATCATTTTCGCATTATATTTCAAAGCAGAAAATCTAAAGAAAACATGCAGCTAGAGCAAAATAAGTCATTCCCGAGGTTTGGAAGCACAATCATCATCTCTTCTACTGACACAGCATTTCTTCACTGTGTGTTATTCACACCAATAACAGGTTTTTACAACAGATAAATTGAAATGAAAATGATCTGATGATCGCAGCAAACCTGTGATACAAATTTCAGCTACTACTTGTATCAGCAGAGAACTGCAAATAGTCTTTATAGATGAGTTGGCAAACAGAGAACTAAGGCTTTATTATTGCTCATACCCCTCTGTTGTGTTAAATTTGATGAGGGCTCAAATCACTATCTCTTCTAAATTATTTCTAGCTTCATGTAGCTTGAATGTAAACACCAGCTTCAACATACAGAATATATATTTTTGCATAATTATCAAAATTGCATGTTCATTGTTAACTCCCAGGTGCCTAGTATGTGTTTGGAGCATTTACTGTTACAATGTCACAGTATAAATGAGCAAAAGAAGATATATTCTCAAGGGCAGGTAATTCATCTCACTTAAAGCTTGTTAACTCTTCCCACTAATCTAGTGCTTCCAAAACAGTATTTACTTGGTCTTAAAGACTCCCAAACTCTTAATTTCAGTCACATGTCTGACCTTCAGGTCACATACAATTCATTTTGTCAAAAAGCCAGTAAAGGTCCAGTTGCACGTAGCAGTGGAGGTTGTGGGCCAGCTGCAAATCATACATATGGAGTTACACTTGTGCTTAGAAACCATAACCATCAAGAAACTGGACAAGTTCTTCTTTTTGCTGCACTTAGCTGGGCAGTGCCTTTGTAAAGCAAAGATTCCGTATTTGTAATTGACAGGCAGCAATGACATTGCTAAGCAACTTCCAGTGTTTTGAGATTTCTTTGTCCATACATTTAACATTGATTGATAAAACAACAAGATAAAGTCCTGGAAACATAGATTGTATTGCATTTCCACACCAAGTACTTTTGTATACTTGTTCGATGAATAAGAGATGTCACATCATGTGTAGAGAGAATCATAGGGATACACTGTGGACACTATATTGGGGTACTATGTGAATAATGACAATTCTCAAGACTACAACCCTACTGGACTTAAATAGTCTTTTTTTCCTTTTTGTCTTTCTGTTTCCTATAAAAGAAATGACATCTTAGAGCCATAGTTGATACAAAATGAGTCAGTGGGGCAGTCTGAGAGAGACCACCAGTAGACAGGTAGTGGAAAAGCCTGTCTGTAGAATGTGTCACTATGAAATGGAAGCCTATAAAAACTGGCAGTACTCATGGCCACACTTGGCAAAGATAAGTAAAGCAGACTAAAATTAAGAAAATGAAAAAAAAAAACGAATTTGTTTTACACCTGAACATTTTTTGATTTATACTTTCTAAAAACTCATATTATAATCAATGTATATCAAAGAGAAATTCCCTAACATAAACAGTTTTGTATCAAAACTATAGAATGCTTATGCAAAGGTTTTCTGAAAATCAACAAAAATGTCTATTTTTTAAAAAGCCAAACATTTTTAAACAACTGTAAAGGGATCAATCATAGTAAGTTCTTAAAAAAAAATCCACATTCCAGAATTATTAAATATGCTACATAAAAGCCCATAATTAAAAAACACAAATCAAAAATTATTCAATATTTGATCTAAAGTGGATGAAGATTAGATGTTAACACATTATCAAAAATCCTCATACAAAATTATAGCTACATAAAATAAGTCAAAGGCATTTTAACAAGAATTGTTCCTGTCTTTCCCCACTTTTTAATAACATAAATGACTAAATTATAACACTCCAGAATGACTTTATGACAGAATTTATTGTAGACATTAACTGAAACATAAAAATACATGATATATCTTAGAAATAACTCAACACCACAGAAACTCAGACAAGGTAGTGAAAAATATAGAAATTACAACAAATGGCATTGTTCAGACAGTGGTAAAGATATTAACAGTGCAATTTCCAAAGTGATCATTCATATAAAACAAAAAATGTATTTTATTAATCAAAAAAAAAAAATGTGACTGTAAAAGACTTGTACTTTAATGAAGATGGTACTTCAACATCTTTACCACCTCAGATTTTAGACTGCCCTCTATACCAAACAAATAAACTAACAAATTTCTACACATCCACCTTTGAAAGCATTCTGACAGGAAGTATTAATGCCAGGTTTGGGAAAAGCATGCAGCAGGACCACAGAGAGTGGTATGAATGTGCACTCTCTTAACCTCTTGTACATCTAAACCAAACAAGGTCCAACCAGAGCAAAGAAAATGAAGTGTGACACCAGCCATTCCAACCATATCCTCTGTGCTGTAATCAGGTAAATGGTACCACTGCCTGAAAACTAGTTCACTGAGACCAAGAAGGAGCTTTCTCTAGAGTCCATCTGCATCTTAAATAAGGAAAGTGCCTAGAATTACATGATGCCCTATTGTTAAACTCTCTTACTAGTTATTTAAGTTATTTAGTTATTGTTAATTATCACATATTTATAATTCATATAATGATTTTTGAATATTTATAAAGTCATGCATTATTGTTATTGCCTCTTTATATTCTTCTTAAAGACAAAGTCTTTGGAGTTGAGCTACTAAACACTTTGTTACATATTGTACGGTATTTAAACTAATTTAATTTGATTGGACACTTCTAATTGTTCACAATAACTACAGTATATATAAGTGCATAATGATTTGTCCAGGGCAACTGCCAAAAATCTCTTTACCACTTTGCTCTACAAAAGATAATCTCATCAGTCATGTTGCCAACAGGGAGACTCCAAACAAGTGACATATGGGACATATGGGAATGTGTTAAATAACTGTTCAAAACTATGAAAATCTGTAACTATTCCATAATCAATGATGAACAAAAAAAAAACTACAAACAAAAAAAACTATAATAAATAAAATTAGTCAAGTGAAATTTATACAGTAAGTTCTACCTAAAAAACCTAAAATATAAATTTAACTTGTACAGGTAATCCCACCTTTCTGCTTCTTGACTGGATACTGATTATATAAAGAATTAATTCCATTAAGCACAACTGCAACTCTTGAGGTATGCGTTTTTATTATTGTTTTATTGGTAATTCGGACATTAGAAGTTACCTTGGTGTTTTGTAAACTTTTGTGACCATTCTACCCATTAGATGCAATATGCTCCTCCTATTGCCATCTGTAGCATTTCAGAAAAAGAAGGGAAAATCAGTGAAAATGTGAAGGAAATTGAAATCAAACAGAACAAACATTTAACCCAAGTATTTGTAAAGGAAAAAATAAATGGAATGCCCCATACAGAAGCAAAAATAAACTTGAGTTTATCGATTAAAAAACAGAAGAGTGAGATGTGCTTGAAGCCCTCGATATATTGAACGCTAATAAACTTTCTGATGGTGTTTTACCAATTACCCTGAAAGATATGAAAGCCAGCATCTCTCAATCCTTATCTGAGCAATTACATCAAAAAGAAGAAGTACAGAACTGGAAAGTGACAGTGTTACTCCAGTCTTTAAGAAGCAAGACAAAATTAATCCTGGCAATTACAGACAAATAAATCTTCCTTCTATACCATCCAAAATTATGTAAATTATAATAAAAAATACATTAGAGAAGTTATTTACATGAAAATAACATACTAAATATCAGCATAGATTTATGAGAGGGAGATCCTGCCAAGCAAATCTTTCAGATTTTTTTTAGTAGACTACTGCAGTTGTTGACAAAAACAAAGCAAATTATATCATTTACCTAGATTTTCAAAGCCACTGACTCAGTTCCACACCAAAAAATGACCAAAATATTCTGCAATATTATAACAAACATTATGGTGGGATTTTGTAGTGTATACCATAAAAAACAATTTACAAACTGTGGGGTTATTTCTAAGACTTTGAACTTTAAACCACTAGGTAAGCTGGTTTAATTCTAGCCTCCAACTTACTGTGTGAACTTGAAGAGGTCACTTAACCAGTGCTCAATTTGTAAAAAATATACAGAAGCTGTAAATATATAGTCATGGTAATAGTATTACTGCAAGGTCAGCATTTGAAATATCTGGTTATATGCCAAATATAAAGCACAGTAGACTATACTAGCACCAGCCATAGAGTGCTAGTGCACTAGTTTGTATTAAGTTGATTGTTAAATAAATTTTACATTATCCTAAAAAAAATTAATCTAGCTTACTTGTAATAAGAGTAGCCCACTTTGAAAAATAAAATATCCAGTACTTTATTTGAAGATTTTTTAGGTGTTTATCTTAAGTCTCCAAGTGCTTGTGAGATGTCAATCGTTCATTGATCCATTTCTAACGTTTCTCTAGTTTAGGTTGGCAGTGCCTTTCCTGGATATACTGTGCACAAAGCAAGAACCAAAAATGAACAGGGTTCAGTCCATCTCAGGGCACACTCACATTCATGCTCACACTGAAACAATTTAAACGTGCCAGTTAATGTTGGAGGAATTACAGTGTTCTCACAAAAATAAATAAATAAAAAATCCATGCGGACATGGTCAAAATATGCTAACTCCATTCAAAACTTGGACTTGACATTTGACATCTGAGACAACAACCCTTACTATTGTATTTCAACCATTAAATATGTTCACTTTAACTCGCACATTTAAATTTCAAAGCACCATTAAATAAAAACAGGAATAAACAGAAGAAGGATTGTAAAATTAGTAAAAAAAAAAAAATATTCGTTGCCCAGCCCTTAGGAATTGTAGTTATATCTTGCTATGACACTTGCATCTCTTTCTGTCCCAGTGAAATTCACAGAATATGAAAAGTGAAAAAAAAAAGTATATTGTACTTTTGGAAAAATGGCAAGAAACGTGAAAAAGTTTGATTTGTAGCATCATTTCTATTCATCTTACCTTATAAAATGATAAAATACATATAAAATAACAGCTACCCTCCAAGTGTATTTTATAAATCTACTCAGCTTGAATAATAGCAGCTACCTTATTGTCACATACTTCATATTGCTGAACTCTTTTTTATTTCTATGCAGTTCAAGTAATTTTTAAAATATACGGTAAGTGTATAAAGTAATGTAATGTCTTTGTTTAGTGTTTGATACCTCCATTTTTGGTTTTATGTGGCTTTATTCCATTTTGTTTACCACAAGTGTTTCATGATCTGCAGCAGTTGGTTTGGCACAATCACATGGATTTTGGAAAATCAAAAGCCATACATGTATTTAATCATCATGTACACAAATGCAAAGACACAACAAGATAAGAAGATGTTGAAAACATGTCTCAAGCATGTGCATAAGGGATAGTTTAAGGGCTTAGATAATTATAGTTTTCCCCTGGAATGCCAGAGTGTGCTGTTGATCAATGCCTTTTCTCTTCCTCTCTCTGCAGACCAGAAGATTGACAACCATGACACCTCTGACATCACTTCTGGTTTCCAACTGCCTGGACCCTCCTCTTCCTGGTAAGAACCTTCATCACCGTAAGCAACACCATCTTAGTCAGTCTGTCTTGGAGACTCATGTTGTTATGACAGTTCTTTTACAATGAGCTATACTTTGCGTTTTATTTGAATATACAGGGTTAGCCTTCATGGTGCCGTAAAAGTGTATCATCTGATTTTGTCTCTTTATTGCAGACTATACATCAAAACACATCTTAATAAGCATACTATTGCATAGATGAATGCTCAAAAATAAAAACTGCAAGTATAAAATCTTAAAATTTAGACAACAGGTGAATTTTCTTATACGGAAACATCATGCTTCTAAATCAACAACAATAATAACAATAATAATAATAATACATTTTATTTATATAGACCTTTTCCAGGAATGTTACTAATTGAGGGATGATTGAAAAGTAGTTAGACTGTTTTTTTTTATTCGAAATTGGATGACTGAACAGGCTTGGAATATTTTCCTGTTTCGAAGTAGCATACTTCCCATTCACGGATTGAATAATATGAGCCTTCTGTCTTCTTTCAACAGTTAGTTAGCCTTGGCAATGTTGATATCCGTAACCACGATGGATGGCCCCCCATGAATACACTCCATCATTCACTCGCATGCTCCTGACCTTAAAGTGCTTCCACTGCCGAAATACAGCACCGTGGCTAATCATTTCATCTAAATATGCTTGCCATATCATTTCAACAGTTTCATTAAAGCTCTTCCCAAGCTTAATACAAAATTCAATCACACCTCTGCTGTACTCTTACAGGAACATCTGCCATGATAACTCGTACAAGGTGCTTCCACTCTCTGTGGCAGAATACAGCGACCCAACTGCAGGTTCACACATGGCAAGGTTTGCCATTCACAAGCACCTGCACTGCATTCCCATGTCTTTCTCCCTGAAAGAAAAAAAAAAATAGTAATTTTAAGTTTTAATCAGCCCTCGTAGTGAGCAAGAACAGAGGTACGTATACAAAGAAAAAAATATTTGATTTTTATTTCTTTTTGGGTGCTGAATTAAAATATTAAAACTTTTTTTTTAGCTGTCAATGATGCACCAATTCCTACTCCACCTTACAGTCTTGATTCTGTAGAAAGTACCTCCAGTGACAATGAAGAATTTGTGCAAAAATGTTCAAGCAATAAGCCCCAGCCATTGACTCAGGATGAACATAATAATTTAGTAAAAGATCTAGGCCTTCTCAGAGATGCTGCAGAGCTCTTGGTCCTGATTAAAAAGATAAAAATGTTTTACATCCAGACACAACTTTATCATGATACTGAATTAGAAAAGAAATATGCTGTTTGCAACATATTTAAAAAAATATCAATCCTTTCTTTCCTGCATTGCCATAAGTGCAGAAGAGTGGAAGCTGTTTATAGACTCATCTAAAAGAAGCCTAAAAGGAGTACATCTTCATAATAGTAATAAATCTGCATCAATAACTGTTGTTCATTCTGTGCCTTTTAAAAAAACACACCAGAACTTTGAAAATCTTCTCAAGAAAATGAACTACAATGACCACCATTGGTGCATATGTAGGGAGCTGAAAGTTCTTACAGTGTCAGTAGTCAGGGTATACAAAATTCCCACATTTTCTCTTAGAGTGAGATATCAGAGCCAAGAATTGATACTGAGTTAAAAGGAAAGGCCAGCTGAAAAAAAAAGGCTACATCTTGATGCCAGAAGCATCAGACCTAGCTTGGTGGATCCTGATAAAGTGCTGCTACCACCCCTTCATATTGTAGTGACCAGAAAATGTTCAGGGCTGTTGTTTTAATGTCTCTAATATTCAGGGTGACTTTGACACGTGGTGAGTTATCTTGGTTGTTATGCACAGTAAAAGCACAGGTTTTTTGTTTGTTGTTTGCTCACAGGCTTGGTGTATGGACGCACACTAAAAGCACTCCGTACTCTGAGCTAGAGCAGCGACCTGTTAAGCAGCATAGTTTTCATTAAATTCAATGCAAATGTATTGCTGAATAATTATGAATAACGTTTAGTTAATTATTAAAGGCTTCCTGATGGATATCTTTGTTGTGGATAAGTTTTTTTACCCATGTCACACGGACGGCACGACAATATTAAGCTTGGTTTAAAGAAGCAGTTAGTCAAAGCCTTATCAAAAGACAAAGCTTGTTTTATGTACCTGTGCTGAAAGTTTTCAGGTTTTTCTAATGCTAAATTGAAATAGGCCATTTTTATCAGTCAAGATATTCAAAAACTCTCGGCAGCAGCCAGCTGGACACCTTCGGTGCCACTTCCCCTACCTCTTCATGTCTTAAATCATTCTTGAGGCAGATTGAAGACTTAAATGCCAGCTTAAGTGAAAAATTAAGGAAAACGTACTAAGTAATTCCAACACAAACACTCATTTAATCACTTTTAACATAAAAAGATGCCAATGAAAGAAGAGAAGAAATGGGCCTCTAGGGTGGAGAATAGAAGAACTGCTCAGGAACCAGCAAGCGCATCAACCTCTGAGCAAATGAATGCTAAACAGAGATAGAGAAAGAGTATGAAAACTATGAATGCTCAAGTCAAGTGTATTCACTGCATGTTATCGTTATCATTACTGTTTTTTAAATAATTTAAATCAGTGTTTCCCAACCTCGGTCCTGTGGCCCCCTTGTCACTGCAGTTTTTTGTTCCAGCCAGCTTCTGTTTTTAATTGGACTCCTGGGCTAATTAAGTGATGTGTTATTTCCCAAGTTCTGTTTTTTGGGAACAATATAGAAATTAGAAAACTAAGTTTGGTTTTATATATATATATATATATATATATATATATATATATATATATATCATGCTGCTGTGCTTTTCTGAATGTAGAATAAAAGAGGAAAAGAAAATACCAGCTAATTAAATGAGATCAGTGATATCAGGTGTTGTTGTCACTGATTAGGAATCTGGTTGGAACAAAAACCTGCAGCCACAGGGGGTCCCCAGGATCGAGTTTGCAAAACACTGATTTTAAGCATAGTCAGTCTGATTTCATCGGGTGTCTGATATTTCTGGAACCACATTAAAGTTCCAGGGCAGTCATTTACCTTCAGACAATCAGCTTTAAAGTTATCTTGTGATGTCTTAAAGCAGGGACTTTATGGGCAACGTTTAAAATGATTTTAGATAATTGCCTATATTAGAAATTGAAATAATGACAGATTTTTTTTTCCGCCATGCTCAGAGGATTTGCACCTGATTTTTGTGAATGCCACAAGAAGTGTGTGTTTTTTCTTTCAGAGTGGAATTTCACTTTGACTTTTAGTGCAAACCCTGTTTTATGGCATCATAGGCTAACATAAAGCTAATTACTGTTATGAAATGACAACTTTGATATACAGTACCTATAAAAAGTATTCATCCCCTTAGCCATTTTCACATTTTGTTTATATACAACATTAAATCTCAATGGATTAAATTTGGCTTTTTTGATAATAGTCAACAGAAAAAAAATCTTTAATGTCAAAGTGCCAAGTGGTCTAAATTAATTACAAATCTAACGCACAGGCAGTGTAGATAGATAGATAGATTGATACTTTATTAATCCCCAAGGGGAAATTCATATACTCCAGCAGCAGCATACTGATAAAAACAATATTAATTAAATAAAAATGCAGTGCAAGTTAAAAAAAAAAAGTAAGGTGGAGAGTGCAAAGGCAAGTATAACAGTCAATAACTTTGTATAATGTTAACGTTTACCCCACCGAGTGGAATTGAAGAGTCGCATAGTGTGGGGGAGGAACGGACAGTGACAGCAGTCTGTTGCTGAAGCTGCTTCTCTGTCTGGAGATGATACTGTTCAGTGAATGCAGTGGATTCTCCATTATTGACAGGAGGCTGCTGAACGCCCGTCGCTCTGCCACAGATGTCAAACTGTCCAGCTCTGTGCCTGTGCTCTGACCTGCCATAGATTAGTGCCATCCAGAATTCATTCCTGCCTTGTGCCCCATAAGTTCTGGCCATGTTGTATATTGATACATGTATTGATAGATGGGTGAATTCAGAGATGACTACTTTTGTGTGACAATTACTAATGCAGACTGCTCAGAAGAAAGCGTTTAGTGTCAAATATATAAATGCAGAAACTAAACAGTGTTGGCTTGTCTTCTCTAGTAAGGTAAAGTTTTGTACTTAAACATTCCTTTTGATTACAAAAATGTTTTTTTTTGTTTGAATTAAAAACATGTTTTATTTTATCTTTGATACTTTTAATTAAAATGCATAACCTCAAAGATTACAGTGTATATCATTTATTTTCTGCCAGTAATGCCTATGGAGTGGAGGCAGCACTGCTGTGGCTCAGAAAAGGTTAAAATAAAACCTTGGGTCTGTTTACATACTCTAATATAAATTCCATTATAATTATATTTAATTTACTGTAAAATTTTGCATTTAAACAGGGCCATCTCTTTTGATGATCTGGTATACTTTATATAATGTAAAGAGACCATTAGTGAAATTTAACTGTACAATGCCTTTTACAGACCCATCTTAGGCACAGCATGACACTCTGATGCACATCAAATTATGTAAAAGTAATAGACTAGACAGACAATAAAAGCTTAAGGCATATATTAATTTTCGGGTCTGTGATTTTGTAAGTTTTGCTTTTTCAAAGTGCGTTCATTTGTAAAATAAAATTTTTAGGCACTTCCTAAAGCCCTTAATATTTGGGTAGGGTGTTTCTGTAATGTTTTTCTTAAGTTCAGAAATGTATGTTGTGACATGTTGCTATACTGGAGTTGCTGTGGCTATGTGAGACCTGCAAGGTTTCACCTTACAAAGGACCATTAAAAGCTTTTTTGACTTTATTATCTTAATGTAAGCTGTCCTGTTATCCTAGCTTTTCGATATTATACACAAGTAAAAGCAGGGACACAAGAGCGAGCATGTGTGAGGAAATGACCCCACAGCATGACAGGGCATCCGCAGGAGTGTACTGTTGGCGACAGCAAGTGTTAAATGTGTTTGGAAAAATTCCACAGCATGTCACAGCATTCCCATGGAAGGTGCTAATTAAAATACAACACAGAAACCAAAGACAGAACTCCCAAAAAAACTGTCAAAAAATTATCCTAATATTCCTAAATAAATGCAAACCTATTTTTAATTGGAAAAATACAAACAAAAGGAAAGGAAGAATTTTATTGTATACTATATATACGACATTTTAAAAAATGGTAGGTCTTTTAAATCTGGGTAGTTTTTTCGTTGGGGAGCTGAGTTGACAGAATCTGGTGCTACACAGCTTTTTTGTTTAGGGCAACTGAAGTGAAAAATAATCTTTTATCTTTGCATAAGAAAAATATGCATTTTTTGGGAATTACAATATTCAAGCTTTTGAGGCAACTCAGGCCCGAAGAACAGGCCTGAGTTGCCTTGAAAGCTTGCATATTGTAATCTTTTTAGTTAGCCAATAAAAGGTGTCATTGTACTTGACTTCTCACTACATTCATAATGGCTAACATGGTACAACACCCCAGTACTACAAACTTACCATTTAAATTCTTGTAAGCAAAAACTTAGTAATAGACACAAAAATCAATCTCTGGTTCACATTAGAGAAAGCACGAAATAGGCAGTTCTCGTGTTTTGATGGACTCTGTCCTCCAACCAAATCTCTGTGCTCTCTGCATCAAAACTCCATTCTTACCTCTTTTGTCTTTCAAAAGAGTCTGCCTTCTGACCTTCTACAACATGCCATCCCAGTTCTGAAATCTCACAAAACTCAATCCTCCTTCCTGTCTCCAACATCTGCCATATTCTCTCTCCTTCCTCCTATTTCAGACTCAAAATGCTTCAGAAGGGGGTGTTGTAGGTATCTACCATTTTATAGTAATGGCTGTTTAACCTAACCAAATCTTTAACTTCCAAACAGTCATTAAAAAGGAAATATGGTTCTGTTAGCCTTTATTTCAGGTTACAAATTCATCTTCCTCTTTAAATTTTAAACCACCACACAGCATGCTGTATCTTATTTATACCTTAAGGCATTTTGCTTAAATGATGTTATATTTACCTGCATTTCTATAATTTGCTTTTCGCAAATCTTAAATGATTTAAAGTGTAAAATGATAAAGATATTTCCTACATTAATTTGAAAACTGTGAAGGATCCAGAGTTTATAAATACCAAAAAGGAGACACAAATTAAGAATCAGAAGGTAAGCAGGGATCACTACACCAAAATCAAAGCAAAAATGTAATAGAAACATTAGTAGTCAAAAATTTCAACAAAAAAAAAAAAATACAGCACCACCATCTTTTACAGGAAGGACAAAATGAGATGATTTGTCACATGATTTGTAAGTCATGTGACCAGTGACATCTCCAAACACAGCAAAGTTATGAACTTTGGAGCAATACAGCACATTCACAATGTGCTAAACTATCAAAAAAAAAAAAAAAAAAACTTAAATAACAAACACATCTAAATATCTGAAGACACATGGCAAGTGGGGACCATGACAGAGAGACAAAAGCTTGTGAAGGAGATAGGACATGGAAACGGCCACAACACAATCTAATGCTATTTGTTCAGTGGGTAGGAAGCAGGCCTTGGAATTTACCCTTCACTTTGACATGATAATAAGTGGGTATCAAAGTTAAGTGAGAATTGTGAGTGAGAATTAGTTGTGACTTTTATTTAAAAAAATGTTCCACTTAAAAGATCATGATTACAAAAATGGTTTACTTATTTTCTGCATTATTGAAATTTTATACAGTTATTTTGAAGTACATTGCATTTACATCAACAGTCTCTCCACTGTACCAAATGCCTGTAAAACATGAAGTTAAAGAGAAATACAATTTATGGAGATTTAAACTTCTTATATATTATAAAGTTAATTTAGGCCATTTTAACTCAAAATCCAATTAACTTCTTTATATATAAAACACTTGACAGGTATATGCTTTTACTAATACATAAAGACAAAATGTTACAGGCATTCACAAAAGGGTTACAGGTATTCTTTGTCCTAGCTAACTGTTATGGACATTCTGCCATTTTTGCAAAATTATCTCTGAAATAAGACTGACAGTTTGTCATGTTTTATAAAGACTGGGGATGTTTGTTTTAAAGTAGATAAGCTCTAAGGATCAGTTCTTTCAGTTCTGTGGTGAAATGCCTTTTGATCTAAACAAGCAAAACACAGATCAGAACACAAAAAAGTTTTTTTCCAGCTCTGTTTTTGTTGCATAGAAAGCTGGAAATGTTTGCATAATTACTTTAAAAAAAGATTGCATAATGTGCTTGATCATATTTTTCTGACTATAACAAATAGAAATAAAAGTATTTACTGATATATAAGAAACTAAAAACAAATGTGGGTAGCTTGAATGCTGTAGTATTTTAGCTATCAAATTAAATAAATAATTGTTAATTAAGAATTTAGGTTAGATTTTTGTAAATACTACTTTATTTAGAAGGTAAGGGGAGCAAAGTGAGTTTACTGAGGATTATGAGTGATTTTTCTAGATCCAAAATGGATAACCTCACCTTAACTCAAGTTGCTGATCTTAGAGCTAAAGGCTAAATAGATTTTTATTGTGAGCTTGCCACACGTTCAAAAAACATTTTCACTGTCAAAATGTACAGTTTTTGGGCACTTGAAACCTTATTCCCAGCACACCAAAAGTAATGTGTTCATTTTAAATGATTATTGCATAATTTCTCAAAAGTATTACATTATGATACAAAGACATTGTCTGCTGGGAACGGTAATAACATCGTGCACTTGAGTACTTCAGTCATCTGGTGACACCTACTGAGGAAGAGGTTAAGCAAGGAAGAATAGTATGCAATCAAGTGACAAGAACTCCTTAAAAGTACATATATGTTACTAAGAATGCCCAATGGGGTTGTGGTCTTTTGGCCTTGGAACCTCTACAGATTTTTTTGTTTGTTTGTTTTTTCTCTCCAGCTTATCTTGAGTTTTTTTTTTTTTTGTTTTTTGTTTTTTTTATCTGTCTCCCTGGCTTTCTGAACTTATCATCGGACTAATCGTAAGACACTTAAAGAAACTATTCTATATATAAGGACTGTGCTTCTCTATTAATTATATATCTACTTTATGTAAGTGTGTATCGATTTATTTTTTGTTGTATATTTATTATTATTCATATCTAATTTTAATTTGTTTTTCTTTTAACTATTTTTTTTACATCTGCTAAGGCACATTGAGCTATGTATGAAAATGTGCTATAGAAATAAATGTTATCTTGTATGTGATGCTGTTTGGTGTTTATATGTATATAAAAACAAGAGTCAACCAGTTTATAATTTCTATCATTCTTCTCTACTTCTACTCACTCTGTTAAATGTCTTTTTCACTAACTCACTCTCCACTCCCGTATCAGAACTAACTCAGAACTTAATTATATGTTGTTTTACATCAGGTTCTTTTTTACACAGTATACATACAGTGCAGTATGGTACGACATTTAATGCTAAACAGAACACGTAATTTGGATTATCCTTGTAGAAAGGATATAAAAAACAATATAACACAATGGAATTGTTTCCTTCACACAGTATATTGTTATTCTGTACATTTAAAGCATTACAATGTTTTATGTAATTTTATAACTATTTCCGGTGGCTAGGTCATTTAAGGAAACTTATTTTGTGAAGGAGTTTTTCATTAAAGAGTATGGTACAATAGTAGGTTAACTCACTTATGGCATCTAAACATACTACGCAAAACATGGTGAACTGGAAGAGAAAAATATAAAAATTATGTCATACCATATGCATTTTGGACATTGAAACTCATTTATACGATTTAAGAGTAAATAAAATGTTGATTAGCACATGCAATTACAGTACCTATAAAAAAGTATTCGCTCCCTTGTACAATATTGAATCACAGTGGATTTAATTTACCCTTTTAGACACTGATCAACAGTAGAAGACTCTTTAATGTCAAAGTGAAAATAGATTTTTGCAAAATTATCTAAATTAAGTACAAATATAAAACATAAGATTAGCCTTAGCCTTCACTTGTCCCATCCATCATCTCCTCTGAGAAACAAGGAAGTTCATGGAGTGGGTAGACCATAGGTATATTTTCTTTTGGATTGGCATTGGTTCTAGGAGTTCAGGTGAACCATTCTTTATCTGTATGCAGAGTTTTAAAACATTATTTTGGTATTTTTAAGTCAAATTAGGCCAACAAAATCTTATGTTATAAAATCAATATGTCAAAATGAGAAGATAATATAACATTTATCCATATTCCTGAATTTTACCTGTTTGAGCCAGAATACACTGATGAAGAGCTTCAGCAGATCAAACACAAGAGGGAAAAAAGCAGGAGACAGAATTGAAAAGGCAAAGCGAGGACAATTAACAGCCAGTAGTTATACTGTGAGCCTGAGGACAACTGATAAGAATGTGGAAAATATAAAATAGTCCCTACTAGAGACTTACTGCTACTGGCACTGAAAAAATTACTAGTATACTTTGATGAGCCCCCTGTCATGCAAGGCTGCCATTTGTGTTCCTGTTGGGGATGATCCTCTAGCCCTTATCATTCATAGTGTTCTGGAGACATTTTCCCATTTTCTAAAATTAACCTGAAAAAAACCATTGAAGCCTAAAGGATTTATAAAATAACTTTCATTAGGGTATGTTTGCTTATTGATCTGTACATTGCTTTCTACTGATGCTTAAAAGTTCATATTTGCTACCAGGTATATCTTTAAAGACTGCAGGAAGAATGAACGTAAATTATATACAATATGTTTCATTCTTTACTTGTACATACATTTTCACATCAACAATACAATTACATGAAAAAGTATGTACACCCACTGAAATGTTTTTCTTTTTTAACATATGTAACATATTCAAGATTGTATCTTCATTTAAATAGTATCTTTAAGTAAAGGTGATGTAATGAAAAAAAAACAATGAAAATTTGACTTGACAATAACTCAACAAAAATGAATAAAAATGCAGTTTCCAGCTTGAATAAAATAAGTACACTCTTGTCTTAACCTCAAGTAGGTGTTTCCCATAACTATCTACCAGTCTCTGACATTGACTGGGTAAAAGTTTTTGCACTCTTCCATACAGAATTATTTTAGCTGTGTGATGGTTGAGGGGTGTCTTGTGTGCACTGTATAAAGTCCACTTTTGGTTGAGTTTCAATCTGATAGATGTTTGAATATTACCCTTAAACACCTTCTGATATGATGATGAATTCATAATGGAGTATATAATGGTGAGCTGCCCAGACCCTGATGCATCAAAGATGCCCCAAACCATAATATTTCCACCACTAAGTTTTATAGTTGATATCAGGTTTATTTGTTCAAATACTGTCTTTGGTTTTCATCAAACATGTCTTCTAGTACCATGTCCTAATAATTCTATCCTTGCATCATCTGTCCTGGTCTTTACATAGGTGGTAACAGGTAAAAAACTAGACTTGCCTTGATGTTCTTTCTGAACTGTAAAGGTTTCTTCCTGGCACACCTCCCATGTATATCTACTTAGTGCAGTCTATTTCTAATGATAAACTCATTCACTTTGACATCGAGAGTGGCAAAAGCTACTTACAGGTCTCCATGATGAAACACTGGAGTTTTTAAAGGTTTCTTTCAGCATCTTGTGTTGTGGTCTCAGGTTGAATTTTCAGGGCCAGCCTGGCCTAGACATGTTGGCCGTTGTTTGAAATCTTCTTCACTTTTAGATGATTGATTTCCAGGTGTCTGGATGTCTTTTTAAATCCCTTCCCAGACTCAGTGGCATCTATGACCTTCTTTCTGAAGGCGTCATAGAGCTCTTTTGAGCAAAGCATAGCAATAGCACACACTTTAACAACAGAGAGGAAACCAGGCTAATTGTCTGAGGTTTAAATAAGACAAGATCCTGTCTAATGATATTCTAATCATTTGTGTCTGCCCTGCTCCACCTAATTTTACTTTGAGGTATTTGAAGTAGTAATAAATGGAGGGGTATACTTATTTTTTCCACATATAAAATTTGCATTTATGTTTATTTAAATTATACAATAAGTTTTGTTTAATTAAATCACCTTATCTATAGTTACTGTTTAAATGAAGATCAAATCTTGATATGCCCGCTTATGTTAAAAAAGAAAAAACATTTCATGACATGTACTTACTTTTTCACACGACTGTAACTTTGACTACAAAATACCAAACTTTTCTCTTCAGAATCAGTGTAATAGCTGTGAACAATGATCAGGAAACTAATGATGCTTAAAAAAGGCTCATGGTTTACAAAATGGTTATCTATACTGTTCACCTGTGGACTTAATTAAAACAGTATCTATATGCTGCAAAATACTTATAAAGCTGAGGTTAGTGTTTTTGTAATGACAGATATTTAGAAAACAAGGAACATGGCTAGGATACCAGAAACTTCGTTCAAATCTGTCCTCCTGTGCTGTGAAAAGGTGGGTGACAAATATGGTGTATATATTGTGATAAGTAAAAAGCACAGAGACACAGGCTAAGTGTTGTGGAGCCTCCCTGTGTACTGGTTTCATGTTCCAGTACAGTCAAACGGTCATAAATCAACTCAAACATTTGACAATAAACAAAAAAATGCTCAGGAAGTATAATTAACAGCTAGTGTTGTAGACGGTAGTAGTGAGCGGAGATGAAGTCAGTAGCAGAGGGATGAAACTGAGGACATCAGAAGGTGACCGGAAGTGAGGTATTTTCTTGGAGCCAGAAGAGGAGTCTTGTTATTTCATCGGGACAGTGGTGCATTGGAGCGTTATGTCGAGTAGGAATGCTTTTATTCTGATGTTTTCCTGTGGATGGAAGGAGAGAAATGCATTAGTGCCCCGTTCCAGTTCCCCCTCTCTTGGTTTTTCACGTGCCATTGAGCCTTTTGACTGTCCCCTAATCACACATGCATGAAAATATATATATATTGTGGTCTATGGCCGGCCAGTCATCCCGGCCAATACCCCCATACCGCCAGGTGGAGCCCTCCCTGCAGCATGGAGGTGCCCCGAATACCAGCAGGGAATTATGTACAGTGGAGCCCTGCTGGATACCACAGGGGCCGCTAGATGGAGCTGCAGGGAGGAGAGAAGATTATTTGCCCTACGCCCCAGAAGTACATCCGAGTCACATGGACAAGAGGAATAACGTGCTTCTGGGGTAAAGAAAAGGACTTTTTATCTGACCCGGAAGTGATAAGGAATCATGGACTGAAGGATGGGAAACACTTCCGGGTCAGGGACTATAAAAGAAGTGGGGGAATTCCCAGATGGCAAGCTGAGATTGGTGGAAGGGTGGCAACGTGTCAGGGAGTGGAGGATTGGTTTATTGTGTATTGGTTAATTTATGAGTATTGTGGAGAGGAGGGTGCTTTGTGCACTGCTGTGTATTAATAAAGTCGATTCTTGGACTTTTACCTGGTGTCTGGAGTCAAGTCTGAGGGTTCAAAGGAGCGATAGCACCCCCAATCTGTCACAATATATATATATATATATATATATATCTATATATATATATATATATATCTATATATATATATATACATATGATACAGAATCTGCCAAATAATACAAATACTGTAGTACACAACACTTGTTCAACCCTTATTGGGGCTCGTCAAGTTGTATGCACTTTTGCATCCCCTTATGAGGATCGAACCTGGGACGTCAGTACCTCAGGCTAAGCCACGGCTGCTGGTTCACTTGTTTGGTGGGCGAAGATTAAACTATTGCATTCTTTTCAAATCTGAATCGCAGTCTGATTATTATGTGGTTACCTATCAGGTAATACTCGTGGTTGGTTGGCAAACATTTGCCACATCCTCTCAGCAGATCATAGATATGTGATACAGTTCAATTCAATTTTGCCTTCATTTTTTTAAAGATTGCTGTGATTTACTTTCCATCTGTTACAGGAGGTAAGGCTTCCGTTTAAATAAATGTTCCTGTTTTATTTCCATAATATGACAATCTACTCCTTCACTAATTAAAGAATATCTAATTTTAGTAAATTAATAGTTTAAAATGTTGAATCCTCAACTCATATTCTCAATATAATTTGTGTGAAAAATGTTACTTTTCTCTGATGGTATTATTTGAAATGAAAATTTGTCAGATTATTTTCTGTTATGAGGTGTAACTCATATAAATTTGCCTATTTGCAACCTTGAGAGAAAGTTATACCAAATTCGGTTAATGAAGCCCTATAAATTCTAAATTACAAAACCAAATTTTCATGAAGCTTGGTATTTACTCAATTTTCTCTTATGCGGAGACACCTGATAAATACAGACACTGGCATCTCTAACCAACATTGAAGGGAATGAAATCCTCTCTATATGTACTTTAATTGCTGGGTTAACATAATTAGGAACTCTAACATTTCACACTATTAAATCACCAATTATATTACACTATCCTGTTGTCAGCTTCAACAAGCGTCCTGTTAAGGGCTGAATATTTGTAATTGGAAACCTGGGTGCCAAAGGATTAAACTTCATCTAGATCTTTCAGCAGCTTTTGTGACAGTAGATCATCTTGTTTAGAATCATTTAGAATTATGCACAAGTGTGTCAGGCACTGTTTTTAAACTATTTGGTTACTATTTGTAAAAGACTGGTCTTTTGTTTTTGCAGCAAATAGTTTCCCACCTGCTAACATTACCTTTTGTTCTGGCAAGAACCAAGCTTCAGTTTAATGGCACTTTCTGTTGCTTATGCACCTATTTCCCTCAGGTACTATTGTTTGCAAAACAGGTCTTCAATTTTACATTTATGCAGAAGGCATTCAGCCTAACTTGGTTCTTAACAATGACTCCTCTGTTTTAATGAAATTCAAGCTTGGATAACTTTTTTTGTTTACATCTAAATAAAAATATGATACCTAAAATCTCAATCTTTAGGAAATTCTAATACAATTTTTTTTATATTCTTGATTCTTGATTTTGAACTCTGTGTTAATGCAAAAATAAATACTGCTTGTAAGTCTGCATCAGTAAAACATACTGAGAATTCCACCATATCTAAATTAATAAGCTGGCAGAATTCCTTTTTCTTACCTGTATTATTGAATACCCTTATTCAGTTGTGCTTACAGAGAAGTGCTTATCCCCCCAGAAACCAAAACCATTGCCCCTTTGAAAGACAACCATCTAGACACCAGAACAAAAAGAGGAAAAAAAAAATAATGATGATGGTTATGATCTGAATACCATATTTCCTGCAGGCCCTCCTTATTTTTAGCAGCAAAGCATCAGGACCTTTTATAACATAGCATATGTGACACCTGTGCAAGTGAGCACACACACATGTATGGCAATGATAGGAAAGCATACCATGAGTTGATGTATTTGTTTAATTCCCAATGACTGGAAAACAGAAAAAAAAAATATGCTGTCCTTTTTTGGGGATCTACAGTCGCAAAATGGAGGCAAGCAAGATACTAATTTAAAATAATAAACCACAAGGTTGTTATTTCAGTCTTCACCTCTGATTCACAGTATGATCCTAAGAATGTCTTATAAACTGCCTGTCTTCCTACAGTGAAAAGTACGTGTAAACAGTTAAATGCAATTAAATACTGTGGATCCATACTTATAAGCTTTTCCAATTTAGTATATGGACATAACCTGGATTAACGTCTCTGTTTGAAATGCAAACAGAGGTTAAGTGGAAAGACTGGTAAGAGTGATGTATTTAAAAGCACGTATGTATTTATATTATGTATACAAAAAATATTGCAATGCCAATCAACTGAAAGAAAATGGCAATGATGGAAACGCTGCAACTGAAACAATCTCATGCAGCTTATTCTCAAGTGTCTGATACTGCAGATCAATACAACATTCTTTTATTCTCAGTAAGCCAGCGCTTATCATGTTTGTTTTTGATACCTTCCAGTTTTTGCTGCTGTCGTTTTAGCTGCATACACAAAAGCAATGTGATGTTTCTTTAAATAGGCTACATTCATTATATAACTGTAAAATAGAAAATAGCTCTTTTCCTAAATTTCATATTCAGAATACATTGCTTTGATTTGTTTGTGTAAAATCATAGGAGAAATGTATATCATTTGTTTAATGTGCTAATGTGACATGACAAAAAGAGCCAAACACATATTTTCCCAATAATTATTTATTGCTTTAGGATTAAGGTTGAGATCAAAAACCTAGCAGTATATGTCGGGGGATTTTGATGAAGTTCTCTAGTGTAATATTCTTCACAGTGTTACAAAAAAATGTATAGTGTCCCAAGTCTGTTTCTCACGTTTCTGCTAAAAGGTCAGTTATCTAGGGGTAGAAAGTTCAGAAGCAACATAATAATAAGTTTGTTCAGTTTTCATAATGGTTTCCTAGGGAAACTGGGAATAACCATTTATGTTATCTTAAGGCTCTAAGGCACAATGTTTATTATCAGCTGTGCATAGTGGGCTTTTTCAAATGTCTAATATTGTTATGGTTCACATTATTGATAAGTATATTTTTAGAGTGCGTGCACACATGTTCATCCTGAAGAAAAGTCAAGCAAGGGTAAAAATTTGAAGTGGCAATGACATGCTTTATAAAATGAAACTCTTTAATTGAAATACCATAAATCAAAAAGACGAATGATAGAAAATACCAATTAATAGTGCTATAATATTTCTAAATCTTTGACATTTACTCTAATAATAATCAGTTCTGTTTATGGAAGCCAGTCCTTCTGTTTACTGTTTTTTTTCTTGTTTCTGTGTTATGTGTAAAGAAAGCAAGAAAATAAAAATGTTGTAGCATGAGCTGCAATAATAAATGCTTCTGATCATAAATATTTCAGAGGGATTGCAGGTAAATCCTACAAAATATATTAAAACAGATTATCTTTCATATTCCAATCATTTATTCATCTATAATCTTTACCAGTTTATTCAGTTGATGACTGTGGGAAAATGAAGGTTGTCAAAGTAGCAATCGGTTTGACAAAGATACCAGCAATGGGAAAATAAACTATTTATTACTGAGCTAATTCTAAAACTGTCATTTACAGATGTAATCTAATAGGAAGTCTTTGTATTATGGAAGGAAAAAGTGTCCACAAAAAACTAAGGGAGAGCATTTATGCATTACACCAATATACAGTAATTGACTATGCCCAGTAGCTCTCCCCTTTCTCTTTTCTGTTTTATATTTATATTTTATTTGATTTCACAAATTTCATGACATTAACTATCTTATGTTCAGATGAATATTATAATAATCTTATTCAAAAAGAACTGCATACCCCTAACTGAACTGAATAAGAAAGAAAGAAAGAACGCTTAATTTGAAGTTAATGACTCAAAGAAGCTGAGGTATCCAAAAGGTTAGTATTGCTTCAACATGCTCAGTTATATCAAGACTAAAGTCAACATGCAGTATATACTGCAATTTGCTTTGTTACCAGTCAGGCTGTTACATTAGTATCTGTGTTGTTTTCAGTATGCTGAAAGGGAGATGAAACTTTGCTGGTGTCAGTCAGCAGGACAGTGAAAGAGAATTTACTGCAATTTAAGATACTGCGATACTCCAGTTATGGTACTACAGTCAGACACCCCAAAGACGATACTTCTTCATAGGCACAACCAGCCAAAGACAGCTTTGTCTGTTACAAACTGTTTTGTTTTACAGTGTCATTTGTAATTATTATAATGAATTATTACCTCACAGGTTCTAAAGAACTTTGGGACTTTTCTGTGTAAAGTGAATACGCGTATTAACTTTCCAATGTTCTGTTAAAGAAGACATCCTTTTCTTTTTTATTAGGCCTATTATCATTCTTGTAGTTGAGCAAGATAAGACAGCATGCCTGCAGTATAGAGTAGGTCTTGTTCTGATTACTAGTTTGATATTAATATATTACAATAAGTTTAAACATTTGGGATCAACAGTACAGAGTAATGGGGATTGTGGACGAAAGGTGAAGAAGAGAGTACAGGCAGGGTGGAATGGGTGGAGAAGAGTGTCAGGAGTGATTTGTGACAGATGGGTATCAGCAAAAGTGAAAGAGAAGGTCTACAGGACAGTAGTGAGACCAGCTATGTTATATGGGTTGGATATGGTGGCACTGACCAGAAAGCAGGAGTTAAAGATGCTAAGATTTGCATTGGGTGTGACAAAGATGGATATGATTAGAAATGAGTACATTAGAGGGTCAGTTCAAGCTAGACAGTTGAGAGAAGCGAGATTACGCTAGTTTGGACATGTGCAGAGGAGAGCTGCTGAGTATATTGGGAGAAGGATGCTAAGGAAAGAGCTGCCAGGCAAGAGAAAAAGAGGAAGGCCTCAGAGAAGGTTTATGGATGACGTGAGAAAGGACATGAAGGTGATGGGTGTGACAGAACAAGATACAGAGGACAGAAAGATATGGAAGAAGATGATCCACTGTGACGACCCCTAACAGGAGCAGCTAAAGAAGAAGAAGAAGAACAAGACATTACAATAAGTACAGAATAGAAAAACTGAACACACAATAAGTATTATACAAATTCAAACTCAGATTCAACAACATCACCACTTCCAATTGAGCCGACAGCCTAAATGAATACATAAAGATACATAAGACTAAAGCATATTTCTGACTTACATAGTCAAAAACAACATCTGTATGAGATGTTCTTTTCAACTTATTTCTCTTTCCATTCCCCTTCCTCTTTCCTTCAAATTTTTATTTATACAGTTTGTTATTTATGAATTGCTTCTACTGTTGAGCATGTAATGAGCCTCAGTTGTCTAGCATGCTCAAATAGAACTAGGTTATGCAGGTCCCTTCTTGAATTCTAGCATCAGGCCTATGAAGGCCTGTGTCCAGTTCCTCTAGATTCACTTGCATTAATGACTCTCTTCGGCATATGCTGGTCATTTGGTGCTTGTTTAGGAGGCATTTTTGTGATCTTTAACATAGAAGTTCTTACTGGAACTATTACATGCATAATATATTGTGGCGGACGGTTGGGGTGGTACCCAGCCGGGACGCCCAGAAGGACCGGAGGAAGGCTTGCGCCTCCTCCATACCACGAGGGGGTGACCGCCCTGGTTGCACTGGGGACCATGGGTGAAAAGCTTGGAAGCTCAACCCTGTTGGGGCCCGTAGTCACCGTCAGGGGGCGCCCCGGTGCCTGAAGAGCCCTGGACCTCAGCACTTCCGCCACACCAGGAAGTGCTGGGGGGAAGAAAACTGGGGACACACGGGGGGCAGCCGGGTGCGCAGCCAGCACTTTTGCCACACCGGGGAGTGTCCGCAGAGGAGTGTCGGGAAGCAGCTGGAGCCCATCCGGGCTGGTATAAAAGGGGCCGCCTCCCTTCATTCGAGGACTGGAGTTGGGTGGAAGTGGACGGAAGTCTGGAGAGAGAGGAGTGGAGGCGGCCAGAAGGCAGGCACTGGACTGTGAGGCCTGGACTTTGGGGGATCGGTGCTGGAGGCACTGGGTTTGTGCACGGACTAACTTGTAAATATTGTACATAATAAATGTGTGTGTTGGGTGACAAAACGATGTCCATTTGTCTGTGTCCGGGCCACGTTCCACAATATAAACATTTCATAGAGAGGTTGCCACAAGAGTCTGCTCGTGACATTTGGATGAATCCAACTGTAAAAAAGTTTTTGTAATGGAAGAAAATTAGCGTCCACAGAAAACATCTGTTACTTTGATGGTTCATCTACCGCCAGTGGGTACCAATTTTCTTAATTTAATTTAATATAAACTAATATCAGTTGTGTCTGGGCACTTGATAATGTCAATGCGTTGCATGTCTTTCCTTGATTTTATTGTATAGCATATAATCTTGTTGTTTTCATTGTTTCTGCAGTCTGTTTCCTGAGTTATTACTTATGATTGGTAAACATTTTAAACATTGGAGCAAATGTTTAGAATTCTATTTTTTCTTGATTTGTGCAGAATTCCTATTGTCAAGTATTTACACCACAATTGGCACAGTGGCAGTGGTTAGCACTGCTGCTTTATTAATCCAAAGCCAGAAATTTGCTCAGTGACCATGTGGGGGTTGGCACATTTTACCCCGTTCTGCATAGGCTCTCCTCCTGGAGCTTAATTTTCCTCCTACATACCCTAAATGTGCAAAATGTGAATGATAAAGTAATTGACCTTTCCAAGTGTGGATATGGCTGTGTATGTAAGTGGACCTTCCAATTGTACTGGCTTCCTGTTCAGGGCTGAATCCTGAATTGGATCAAATTATTTGGAGAATGCTATATTACATTACAGCTGGCATGACGGAACTGGCAATAAACAAAAAGAAAGTGGAAAGGTAGGTTTCCAAGTGAGGGCAACATGCAGTTGCCACTGACCTCCTGTCTCTAGTATTTTTCCTGATCAACATTTAGATGCTAAATTACAAAGCAGGTAATACTAGAGAAAGACTGACTTCCCAGAGAGTCATGTGTGATTAATTCATTAAGTATTTTGTGTGAATCATGGCTAATGTTTGTGGTTTATCTAGATGATTTCCTTATACAGATTATGGACCAAACTAGATCATCAGTTAAAACCACTAGGTATGATGTTTTATGTTAACAATGTCTGATACACATATCTAAGAATCTTATCATAAAACTACTCCACCCCACCCTGGATCTGAAATATTTAATGATCAGATACCATCTATTTTATTTTTGTTAGAGTTTCCAATATTTTTTTGATCCTTCAGTCTTGCTTATATGACTCCAGTCTACATCCCACTGTAAAACATTAACATTATCCTGGACAAACTATTCAATAACATTACAGAATGGGAATATGTGTATCTTAAAAGAATTTTTTTGTTTTATTTCTGGGAGCTTTGACAAACTTTACTTCTGATGCCTTTTTAAAACCTAAGACTCTGGAGACACCAGGAGTTGGTAACGGTACAATACAATACAATACAATTTATTTTGGTATAGCCCAAAATCACACAAGAAGTGCCGCAATGGGCTTTAACAGGCCCTGCCTCTTGACAGCCCCCCAGCCTTGACTCTCTATGAAGAAAGGAAAAACTCTCAAAAAACCCTTGTAGGGAAAAAATGGAAGAAACCTTGGGAAAGACAGTTCAAAAAGAGACCCCTTTCCAGGTAGGTTGGGCATGCAGTGGGTGTCAAAAAGAAGGGGGTCAATACAATACAATACACAGAACAGAACAAATCCTCAATACAGTATAAAAATAAAAATTTTACAAGTACGGAGCAGAATTTAACAGTACATAATATCACATAGTATGATTTGGATTTGTTTAGAGTCCTGAAGACCTCAGCCATCAAGCTGCCTCCTCCATTTGGCCAGTGCTGGGCCAGCCAGTACATGGGAAGCTCTGCACTCTACTTGTGACTTTAGGAAGTAAGTAAATAAATAAAGGTAAATGGGTAAATAACATTCGATCTGGTTTTTATGTAAGTAACATATAAATGTTAATGTTTTGGGCACATGCACCGTCCTTTGTATGTAAGAGTCAGATAGAATGTTATTTACCCATTTACCTTTATTTATTTACTTACTTCCTACAGTCACAAGTAGAGTGCAGAGCTTCCCATGTACATATACAAAGTACAGCGATGGCAAAAGTGCATTTTTGATCCAATGTAGAACCGTCGTCGTCATCTGAGTATACCTCTGTTATAGTGCGTCTATGTGAAAACAGCAGTGTCAAATGCGAGGGGGAGTTGGGATCGTGAATGCGGCTGAGAGAATAAAACTGAATAAAAAGAAAAACAAAGCTAACCTATACAAATATCATAAATTACACCGGCTGTTACAGACTGGGATCAAATGTATGTTTTTATTCTAAAATAGTATGAATACGAGCAGCTCACTTCTCAAAACGGACTTGTCCGGGATCGAACCTGTGACGTGGTTACCAGTCAACAGTTGATACTGTTGCGCCACTGAAGCTGTCATAGCAAAAGTGTGTCAATGTCGCACCCTAAGGCGGGTTATTTTTCTTCAGTTATATTTTTGAATGGAAGTGCATTTGTTCTGTTATATTTGTACCTTTTGTGAAAGTGTTTCTTTGATATTTGGAATTCAGTCTTCATACATTTTACACTTCATGTCTACATTTTGTCAATTATTGCTAAAACATGAAAAAAAGTGTCATTTTAACGATGTGTTTACATAGATCGTTGTAGACACGAAACACACATGAAATGCAAGTTTTCCAAATAACGATATAATATTTATAAAAGGTATCATTTTGCTTGACTTCTCACTCTATACAACTCTAAGCAACTGACACACAGGTAAACAGACTTCAGCTGAGAAAACTGCGTGGGGTGGGAGATGCTATAGCAGGCATGCTTGCTGTTTGTTGCTTATCAACACATTTAAAGGACAAAAGACGCTGACGGAGAGGTGTGAAGCGTTTTAAGGTGGGACAGATCTACGAGTTTTTTCGTAGGCTCTGGTAATTCTAGTGTTAAGGCTCATGCTTGTTTCTTATTTATGTACTAGCTGTCCCCCATGGCTCCATCCACTTAGTGAAACTGGACAAACTTTAAAAATCAATACAAATTTTAAAAAAAATTTAATTCCGGCAGACATTGTTCGTGTTCAGCTCTCATGTGAGAAGCGTCCCCCACGTGGGGAGAAAAGCATGTGTCTGTGATATCTGTGGAAATCAGCAACTACCCTCTGAAACACACATAGCTCTGATCTCTCTCTCAAAAACATCAAACCTTACTCGTTATCTGTAGATGATAATGTCTGTTGAACAAACAGGTATCGGTAGCTAAGTGAAGACAAGGTACGTTCTAACACGTGGCGAGAGGTAGACTGACTCAAATGGAGGCTGGCATGTGACTGAGGAGGACCCTACTCCCCTCACATCAGCCGGCAGCCGCTCTCTCGGATTCACGCAAATAAATCGGTACCTTAAGTGAACTAAGATACTTAGTGTGATGAGGGAAGTCGCAAAACCAACTGGAATGTTCAAGCAAATTATAGAAAAAAAAACAGATCTAAATCCATTAATTAGTTCTCTCGTGAAAAGCAGACAGACATACAGACAGACGTGTGATTGGGAGGCAGCTAGAGGGCTTAAATAATAGTAGTACCACGCCAGACCGGGGTGGCAAGCTACACTAACTTTCTCTCGCAATAACTTTCTTTCGCAGACCATCCACGGGAAATCCCACTAGGTCCCGGCACCATTGATGACGTCACTTTCAGTTCCGGCAATACTGATAGCATCACTTATGGTCCAGATGACATCACTTCTGTTTCTGGCCTTTAAAACCACCCTATTTTCCTTCCAAGTTCAGTTCTGTTTTGGACTCACACCTGTCAATGTCTCTCTAAAATTACCCAATTGCAGCCAGGGCACAATATACAGGTGGCTGCCCCAAACCTTTTCAATGTCTTCAGTCTGTTATTGTGACAATAGATATAGATTGTCTGATTTGTATTCATTATGTGGTGTTGCATTCACTGATCTTTGTCTGTATGTCCTCAGGAGAGACGCAAGTATAAATTTTATTTAATGGTGCACAAACAAATAAAGTGGAATTTGAACGTAATGTTTTAAAATGTTACAATGATATACTTGCATGATATGTTTTCCATACCTTCTCATGTACTTTTTCCTCTTCAATTTTGTAAATCATACTTGTCCATATTCACTTATACAAAGCCAGTAGAACACTGTTACACTATTAATGAAAACCTTGGCAAAGAGTACAAAAATACTTTTCTAGTGCAAAGATAAAATTTGTTTCTATTTGTGCTTCCAGGATAGCATGATATTCATGCTGTTCACCATTACGATTCATGAAGCTACAGATGTGTGTAAACCAACATATTAATGGATGGGAAAAAAGCAAATATGCTTATTAATTTAGTCGAAATAATGTTTCCCATAATAATATTATCTGTAGATAAGCAGCCTTGCTTCATTAATTATTGGTATGACTTATTATTGGCAAATCCAGATGTTGTTTCATATAAAGCACTCTCTTACTTTCATAAATGCACATTAGTCTTTTCTAAAAATCATCTTGCTGCCTCAGTTTGGCATATACATTTTCACTTTTATATCTGTGAGGCAACATAATGTAAAGATGATAAGTAATATAATATCAAGAAGAGGCCATAAACTTGATAGAAATGAGCTTTGAAATGAAATAGGGTGGATTGCATTGAACATTGATATAAATCATTTTCTTACAAGCCCCACGCTGTACTTTTTTGCATTGTCACTTGTCTCATATACTCTTTCATTTTGCAACCAGAAAAGGGAAATATTAAAATATACTCAAAGCTTCTACAGCAAAAGTTTTGTTATATAACATAGTTTTTTAGAATTTGAATGTACTAAAATATATACCATTTAAAATATATACATCAGCCTGCAGTTCTTTATATTTGTGACTTTATTACAAACAATAATTATATTATCATCATCTGCAGTATAAGTCCAGTCAGGTGTCATGTGGAGCTGGTGCTTATTCCAGCCACAAGGAGCTTTGTAGAAACAAATCCTGGACAGGGTCAGACCCTATCACAGGGCACACTCGCACATACATATACTACGACACCTACTCATGCAAAACCAGTTTAGAGTGACCAGTTAACTTGACTTGCATGTCTTTTGGATGTAGTAGACAGGGAGAATATGTAAACTCCATGCAAACTGAGGAAGATTTGAACTCAGGACTTTAAAGAAGAAGGTAATACAACACACTGAAAACTTTAACATAGAACAGTCCAGGAATGCCTTTTTTAAAATCTCTGTAAATAATTCAGAGGTTAAAATGATACAAGGGCAGAGCATATTACCACACACATCAGCAAGTTTAGCATGTAATTGTATCATACCATTTGAATTAGTTTTATGATATCTCTTGGGTTTCTTTGCTAAAGTAGGTTGCCCTTTGGAGGAGACAGTTGTCATAGCTGAAGATTTGTTATTTTATATTAAGTGATATCATCTTTACTCTAGAAGCCAAAATCCATTAGGCACTTCTTTTTTCTAATGCACAGTACAATTTAGTTGCTTTATGCTACATTTTAGATCCTATCCTAGTATGATCATACTGCATGAAATGTGAAGGACGAAGAAAGAGCACTGGAAACATGCAATTGTTCAGGTAGGTAAGCTTTTATCATAGAACAATTTATCATGTAAATGATGTTTTCTCCTTTTTATGAAAATTTGAAAGCAACTTTCTGCATGACTGAAGCCTTTACCAACAAGGTTCCTCGTTTGACAAATGTGACTTCTTAAGAAATGGATACAATTCAAGAGCTAGAGTATTTGTTTACAAATTCAAAGCTTTTACATTATAAAGATGATACGCTTTGTATACTTAGAAATGCCTTTATATGTAGTTTTTGAAATGAGCACTATCAAGTTGTTAGGAAGGCTGTAGAGTCGAAGGAATCTCTCTGATAGTAGCTCAGATAATGTATTCATTAGACCTTAAAAAATAAAGAATTGCTAAAGTTAAACATGACATTTTTATTGAACTGTGTGCCAGCAAAGGAGCCTATTTAGATTTGACCTCTAAGACTGAAAATGATATTAGACTGAACATAAATGTAAAGAAGCTGAGAATACTGGAAGGTTTTAACGATTTTTGTGGATGGACTATTAAGAACAATGTACTAATTATAAAAAGGTTAGAGATACAGCAGTGATATTTTTGGCATTGCATTTTATCTGTATTTGTTTTGGTGATTTACGTGTTTGTAGACCCTTCTACCTTCCATTTTCGCTTTCCAGATTTTGTTGTTGGTTTTTGTAAGCAAGAGAACGACATGCACTTGTTGATATGGCTGATTTACACACTGCCCTGATAGCATTCGCACTATGGAAATAAACCACCAATATATTTTAGAATATGCACATTGTTAATAACTTATTGTAATAAATAACTAAGTGTTACCACAAGCATCTCTTCAGGAAGTCCACATTAAAAAAGGAAGCATGGAAACTCCTCACATAAGTCTTGCAAGCCCAAATTTTAATTATGTGGCCCAGGTGACAATAACCACCATATACCCACTCAGTGGGCTAATTCAGATCACTTTACAATCCAAAAAGTAGCATATAAAACATGTAGACCTGTGACTCAGCGTTAAGAACTAGTTAATGCCACTAAATTGACTAAATTTCCCATTGATAAAATGAAAACATGGAAAAGTATTTTACTCCTGCTATAAAATAGTCTTAACATTTTATTTATAGTTTGGTGTTTTTCTCAAGCACACTGCTATCTGTCTGCTTCTACTGAATGGTTCAGTCAAAAAGAAGTAAAGGAATGTTGGCCTTACAAAACTGTACAAGATTTCTTTTTGGATTTGTAAATTTGAATTGGCTGGTCCACACAACTGAATTTAGGCATAGGCTGTTGCAATATATGCCATGCTAGGCATTAATCTGATAGGCAGACAATTGAAAATGCACAGTTTGAAACACTCTGTGTCATAATGAAAGGTAGTATCATATAGCCTTTTAAATCTTAATTCAGTATTGTGTTATTTAGTTGGAGTACAAAAGCAGTGATCAAGTTTTCAATTAAATGAATTAAGTCACATATAATGACTATACAAAATGCTAGATTATATATAGAAAGCTTTCATAAATACTGAACAATAATTTAAATTAAATCCAGGATCATTGAACATTAAGACAGCTACAAAAATGTAGCAGAATAACACAGTTTTATTAATTAACAGTTATCATCATCACTGGCTTATTGGACACCCTCACGGCCCCAAGGAGACAGGGGCGCCTCCAGACCCTAAGGGCCCCCTCAAAAGACCTCCACAAAGCCAGGCACAAAAATATATATTTAATTTTTGATCAATATATAAATATATATACGAGGGATGTTCAAAAAGTTTCTGCACTTTTTTTTAACTCTATTTATTAAGAGTCTCAAAAACAAATTACACCACTTTTCTACATAGTCACCTTCTGTTGAGATGCAATTTTCCCAGCTCCGTACCAGCTTTTTAATGCAATCAGCAAAAAATGTTTTTGGTTGAGTGCGTAGCCACTGATGCACTGCTTCTTTCACATCAGGGTTCTTTCTTCATTCCTCATGGTCATGGCTGTAGCTGGACATCTGAAGCACTCTGCATCCATCGCACTAGTACGGTAATTTTCAAACATTTCAATCTACTTATACACGACTCTATGAGAGAGAACTTTATCCCCATACTGTGCACACATGCGGAGTTGAATTTGTGCTCTCTGCACACCTTCGGCCCACAAAATGCATATGACAGAACGCTATTCCTCTTTGGTGCAATTTATACAGGTAAGTTTTGCAGCCTTCACCACAGGGTGACAACTCATACTAAACTGCAAGGGCAGCCAGCTTGCCAAACAGAACTAGTCACATGACACTCTCAGACACGACCAATTACTACTCCTCCCACCTTCACAATTTCCAATGAAAACATAAAAGTACATAAACTTTTTGAATGTCCCTCATGTATATATACATATATATATTGTGCATTTTTAGGCTAACGAAACAGTGAGAAACTGGTGTGTCACATCACATGACATTATAGGCAAGAGAAAGTGAGCACGATAATACTAAATATCTGCATAAGTAGGCTAGTAGACAATGAAAAGGTATACTATGATAATAAAAACACACCTTAAATCAAGAAATAGGAGGTGCAGGACCAATGGTCACAACAGGCATTTACCAAACTACCAAAGATAACGTCTATGCCTAATGTATCATTGAAAGGAGGAACTGGCGAAATGCTACCCATGTGAGTAGATTAATGTACTGTACATCAAGAGAAATGAGCATCCCAGGGAGCATGATAGAAAAGGTTTCTTCTGCTTGTTCTCCTTGCCCACAAGCTGTGCAACAACCTGACAGTCCCATATCCAAGTAGAAATAAGGATAAGCAGTAATAAAACAGAAAGAGATGTAAAATAACATTGGGGTCTCAAAATATTTCAATATTATATTTTAATATCACAGCAGTTTTTCTCAGAATTGCAACAAATTAGCCAGGCACAGCACAAGTTTCACTTAAGTTTAGTCTCTGAAAAAAACATTTGAATAGTTTCTGACTTCCAAAACTTCCGGACATGTTTGAAATTCAGTGGAACACCCATTTAGCATTTTTCTAGGGTCTGATGGGGAAAATCGTCAAACATTTTGCAGGATCCCACTAGTACATGACTGGCTTTGGTGTTTAAGGGTTTTAAAAAAAAGAAAAAAAAAAAATATATATATATCTATACTAATAAAAGGCAAAGCCCTCACTGACTCACTCACTCACTCACTCACTCACTGACTCATCACTAATTCTCCAACTTCCCGTGTGGGTGGAAGGCTGAAATTTGGCAGGTTCATTCCTTACAGCTTCCTTACAAAAGTTGGGCAGGTTTCATTTCGAAATTCTACGCGTAATGGTCATAACTGGAAGCTGTTTTTCTCCATTTACTGTAATGGAGATGAGCTTGAATGCCATGGGGGCGGAGTTTCGTGTGACATCATCACGCCTCCCACGTAATCACGTAGTACATAGAAAACCAGGAAGACCTCCAAAAAGCGCTGAAGAAAACATGCATTATATAATTGAGAAGGCAGCGAAACAATAAGAAGCGAGCGAGTGACATATACAACCATATTCATGAGTTCTGCTACTTCGGAAACAAAGCACGATGTAAACCTAAACGCTGCTTGCGTTTGTAATTTAGTGCCTGCCCATATAAGGCCGTCCGTCAGCGGCAATCCAATAGCAAACTGCCACTAAATATTCACGGGTGAAGGACTGTGCTTATGCAGAGGAAGATGAGATGGTCAGGGTGGTGTTTGGCACAAACTCAGCGAAACTGCGGGAGAAATTTTTAAGTGCCAGGACTTCGGTAACATTAAATACAGCCATGGACATCGCACGAGATGGCACCAGCACAGCTAGGATCCTTCGATGCATGTACACCGAGCGGCTCATGTGAACTGACGCAGTGCACAGACAAAAAGCAACAGTTCCAAAGAGCGCTGAACAAAAACCGAATTACACAATTGAAAAGGCAGCAAAAAATATGAAGCGTCTGATACACACAAGCATATTGATAAATGCAGCTACTGCGGAAACAAAGCACACGGTGGAAAAAGTCAATGTCCCGCTAAAGGAAGACAGTGTAAAAAAAAAACCCGTGCATGCAGTGTGTCAGGTCTCAGATAAAGAAGAAGACGAGCTGTTTATTGATGCAGTAAGAAACGAATCGATGAATGAAACATCTTTACAACGATTGACAAACACGGAATGTAACTTGAACACAACACATCCTACAAATACGAACCTGATTGAAAGAAATAATGATAATCAAATCCTTGATGACAGCAACACTCAGTAACACTCACAAAACAAATACTGTATATTGACAGTCATGTTACGTTGTTTTTAAAATGTTCCCTTTTCTTTTTCATAGCTTTTTTAACACACTACTTCTCCGCTGCGATACG
>JANRMT010062808.1:13813725-13832238 GCA_026402145.1 Polypterus bichir lapradei
CCTCATGGACTGGACCAGATTTGTCAGTTCTTGCTGTGAGATGTTACCCCACTCTTCCACCAAGGCACCTGCAAGTTCCTGGACATTTCTGGGGGGAATGGCCCTAGCCCTCACCCTGCGATCCAACAGGTCCCAGACGTGCTCAATGGGATTGAGATCTGGGCTCTTCACTGGCCATGGCAGAACACTGACATTGCTCTCATGCAGAAACTCACGCACTTTTTGCCACTCCTGTCTGGTCCAGCGAAGGTGGGTTTGTGCCCATAGGCGGCGTTGTTGCTGGTGATATCTGGTAAGGACCTGCCTTACAACAGGCCTGCAAGCCTTCAGTCCAGCCTCTCTCAGCCTATTGCGGACAGTCTGAGCACTGATGGAGGGATTGTGTGTTCCTGGTGTGACTCGGGCAGTTGTTGTGGCCATCCTGTACCTGTCACGCAGGTGTGATATTCGGATGTACCGATCCTGTGCAGGTGTTGTTACACGTGGTCTTCCACTGCGAGGATGATCAGCTGTCCTTCCTGTCTCCCTGTAGCGCTGTCTTAGGCGTCTCACAGTGTGGACATGGCAATTTATTGCCCTAGCCACATCAGCAGTCCTCATGCCTCCCTGCAGCATGCCTAATGCACGTTCACGCAGATGAGCAGGGACCCTGGGCATCTTTCTTTGGGTGTTTTTCACAGTCCGTAGACAAGTCTCTTTAGTGTCCTGCGTTTTTAGAACTATGACCTTAAATGCCTACTTTCTGTAAGCTGTTAAGGTCTTAACGACCATTCCACAGGTGCATGTTAATTAATTGATTATGGTTAATTGAACATGCATGGAAAACATTGTTTAAACAATTTAAAATGAAGATCTGTAAAGTTATTTGGATTTTTAAAACATTATTGTTGAAATACACAGTCCTGAAAAAGGGGCGTTTCTTTTTTTGCTGAGTATATATTTATATATACCTGTGTGTATGTTTGTATGTATGTGTATACACACACACATACATACATACATACATACACGCACACAAATTATATATATGTGTGTGTCTGTGTATGTATGTATGTATATGTGTGTGTATATATGATGTAGATAGGTATGCATATATATATGTGTATATGTAGATATGTATATAGATATGTATTTTGCTATATATATATATATATATATATATATATATATATATATATATATATATACAACAATTACATTAACAATCATGTTACGTTATTTTTAAAATTTTTCCTTTTCTTTTTCATACCTTCTTTAACACACTACTTCTCCGCTGCTGTGTTTTCCAGCAATCTTCCACCGATACGCCCCAGTGTGGCGAAAGTGCCGGCTGCATCCCCAGGAGCACTCCGGGTTTCCCTGCTCCTCTTCCCCCCAGCACTTCCAGGTGTGGCAGAAGTGCTGAGGTCCAGGGCTCTCCAGGCATTGGGGAGGCCCCGGTGGTGACCACGGGCCCCTACAAGGCTGAGCTTTCATGCTCTCTACCCGTGGTCCCCAAAGCAGCCAATGCAGTCGCCCCCTCATGGTCTGGAGGAGGCGTAAGCCCTCCTCCGGTCCTCCTGGGCGTCCCGACTCCCCACTGCAGTGATTTGTAGTATTAATAATTATGATGCAGTTTGATCTGTTTAATCTGTTGAATTACTTATAATTGTTAATTATAAGTAAAAAATTATACTTATTGTAATTTGTGTTGTTTCAGATTGATATTCCTTTCCATCAGCGCTGCCTTGTTGTTGGTAATAACTGTGTTATTGTTAAACCATTGCATAGAACCTTGCATGTGATTCTTTTCAAACCAAAGGCTACATTCACACTGCAGCTCAATTCACATTTTTTCACTCATATGTGACAGATCAGGTCAGGTTGGGGAGCATGCACTGGTACAGACCATTTCTGCACCCAGCACATGACGAAACAGCTTGCGATCCCGGTTGGCAACCCCCCAGGGCAAACATATGGCCTAGTCCCACCCTCCAGAAATTACCATCTATCTGCCGCAACCAAGTGTTACATGGGTGTCCCCTTGGCCTGGTCCAGATGCTCGGGTCCTCAGCAATGAGGATCCTATGAGCAGGATCACTCTTGGGGAATCGCATCACATGGCCGTAGTGCTGTAACTGACACTGCGTCACAATGCAGATAATGTGCCTCATTTGGGACTCCGTGAGTAACCGCTCGTTTGACACAAAGTCAAACCAGCGTGACTCATGGATTCTCCGAAAAGACACAGTACCGGAATAGTTCAGTCTTTGTCTTAGGTCACTGGATAGCATCCATGTCTCACAACCATATCGCAAGACAGGAATCACCAGGGGCCTCATGCATAACGCCGTGCATAGAATTCTCACTATAACATGACGTAAGCACAAAAACCAAAATGTGCTTACGCACAGAAAAATCTAGATGCAGGAATCTGTGCATACTCCAACTTCCACGTTTTTCCGCTACATAAATCCCGGTCAGCATGATAAGTAACGCTCATGCTTGTGCCTCCTGTCCCGCCCCAACTCCTCCCAGAATTACGCCTCTATGAATATGCAAATCAATATAAATAGCCCTTAATCTCAGCCTTCTGTGAAAAGACAATGGGAAAAGCATGGGGGAAAACAGAATTTCAGCGAATACCAAGTGGAGGCAAGGAAAAACTTACTATTTGTTGGTTTAAACAGTGGTATAATCAACAAAAGGAAGCTGATCGAGTGAAAGAGTGTCGGAGAAACTTGAAAGCTCAAGTTCACAAAGTCGCACAGTGCCCAAAATAAAAAGAAGTCACATATCAAAGTCGCTGTGAAAAGGCGAGTCAAAGCCCAACGTCTGAGTGTCGTATGAAAGTTTATTAGGGTACAGAGAAAAAAAAAATAGGCACACAGTGGGGAAAAAAGCAGGAAATGTCAACTTTAATCTTAAAATTTCTACTTTAATCATGTAGTTTATTTTGTCATTAAAGTAGAACATCATAAACTTCACCTTAAAATCGATTAATTTACTAGTTTTCTCAAATCCCATCATAACTAAAGTAACACATTAAATGCTTAGTTTTGTATTTGATCTTCTTTGTGCTCTGTGTGTGAATCATTACGTGGTTCTTAAACCGGCTTCCTCTTCCTGCGACAGGACACAGAATCCATTACATTCGTGATATTACAGCTGTCTGAATAATTAAAATACTGAGATGTATACGTGATATCTTTTTCATGATGATAGGAATGAAAGCATGTTATTAAACATGGGAACATGGTGGCGGTACTGTCTCTTTCAAACGTACTAACCTCTAATTCCTGTCCTTACTTTTCTTTCTCCAAATACTCAATCGCAACACAATCAGCTCTGTAATAGACGTTAAGCCATCTGTAAGCTTACAATGACGATTCTTCAAAACTTTTAAGGAACATTGAAATATCTTCGTAGTACATGTTTAATTATTCTATCCATCTATCCTTCCAGCATACAGCAATCAATCAGGATCAATCTGTGAACTAGCTAGCGCTACGGCACCGTGTTCTCACATGTTTAATTATTAACAATACAGATTATTTAAATGAAGTTAGTTTTATCTGTATAATATAATCAACATATTTTGCTGCATTTCATCTTAAAGATGATATTGTCATCATATGTAAATACGTGCTTTATAAAGTGGTGCAGGTTGTGCAATATTATAATTGAAGTGCAAGTTTACAGTGAGGTAATTGTACTTATAAGTACAAACAGTTCTACAAGGAGCACTTGATGGACTGATTGTGTTTAAAGTTCTTGGGATGAAACTGTTTCTGAACCGCGAGGTCCGTACAGGAAAGACTCTGAAGCATTTTGCTGTGGCTGAGGCAGCATTTGCTTGATGCTGTATCCCGATAATTCTCTTTCTGATCAGCTGCTGCTGTGATTCCCCACTCAGATACAGTGATATAAATACTCCGAGTGGTGCAGTGAGAGTAATATGGAAAAAGATGATCCGCTGTGGCAACCCCTAACGGGAGCAGCTGAAAGCAGAAAAAGAAGGTGCAGTGAGAGTAACAAAGCTAAATGGTATTTGGAATACTATGGCTATTCTCTGGACCATTATATTGTTACAGGTTAATTACAATCAGATGCATTACACTAATAAACAATATGCAGTTAGTTTCAGTGTATTTATAAAGCCGCGTCAGGAATGTGCATCTAAGAAAGAAAGGGTAACCACAAAGGAAAGGTAGCACTGCTTTGATGCTGGGTGCCGCCAGTCTGCAAAACTGAGCGGAGAACTTGCGTACAACAGGTCATGAGGTACCATGGAAATGTGTGTGGCTTTATGCCAAGTTTAGGTTTTATACATCGCGATTTGAACGTGGAAACGTTCTTACGCAATATTTCTGTGGGTACGCACCATTTATACATGAGGCCCCAGGACTCTAAAGACTTGGTCCTTCATCCTTTTGCATAGATATCGGGAGCGCCACACACCCCTTTCCAGCAACGTCATAATCTCCCAACCTGTCTACTGATTTCATAGGAAGAGTCACCAGAGACATGATTGTTGCTGCCAAGGTAAGTAAACCTCTCGATGCAGTAGACAGTCTCTCCATTGATAGACACACTGATGATGGCTGTGCCCAAGAGGTCAATAAATTTGTGATACAGACTTGATTTTTTTTTTCTGGAGAGTTATGATTGGCAAAAAAATGACATAGAATCAAAGTTTTTCAGAAAGTATTTACCCTACTCTTGTAACAACTGTTTTGCATCCAAATCGTCCACAACGTGCTCAGCATTCCTGTGTTCTATTCTTTGGACCAGTTGCTTCTATATCCAGAAAATGGGCAATGATAAATGTACTCAAACCGACAGCTCTAATCTTTTATTTCTTAGTTTACTTCCATGCGGTCATGAGCTTATGAATATGTATTTATTTTGTGCATATGGGGCATTTAGATTAGAGGCAAAATTTATCTGTTGGGACAAAAAAAAAAAAATATGAGGCAAAAAACTGATCAGCCTTAAAAGACTTCCAGTTCTTCAGACAAGGGCTTTTTTATGTCTACAACTGCATCCAAAAAAGCAAGAAATGTATGAAAATGCTAAATATGGGTTGTCAAATTGGGGTTCTATTGTAAAATGCTTTTTTCTGGTTAGGAGCCCTCACTTTCTGCTCCTGTGGTGGAGGGGGGGGGGGGGGGGGGCCATGAATTTTGCTCATCATCATCATGGGTATTTTGGACAAAAGCATGTTCCCGGCTAATGTGTCTGTGCCTTAATCCAAATAAAGGGTAGTAAAACTGGAGCTACAGCTACACTGCCACCAAGGTTACCAACTGTAATTTAAATCACTATAGTTTTAGACTAGTTTGTTAGTGGCACATAAATGTGAAATGTGTCATTCATGTTTATAATAAGATCCATAACAAATGTATAGTTAATGGCTGTAAGAATTCTCTCTAGGCAGTGTGGTTGTAGAAATTAAGGTTTGGACTTCAAGCCCTGAGGTTATGGGTTCAAATCTTGCTACTGACACTGTGTTACCATGAGCAAGTCACTTAACCTGCCTGTGCTCCAACTGGAAAACTAAAAGAAATATAAACAATTGTATCATAAATGTCATTAGTCACCTTGGATAAAGGTGTCAGCCAAATAAATAAATGTAAATGTAATACTACATAGTGAAAGCATAACTTAAACAGGGTGGCATTTTGTTTTTTTAAATTGGAAATACATGCAAAAATAAAGAGAATGTACTAGTGGAACAGGTATTATGTTAAGGATGGGTATAAGTGGGATAGATTTTACCAGCAATTTTACAAAATAAATGAGATTGGAAAACAGGGGAAATTACCAGAATCACCATATGTAAGTTGATTGACAGAATGCTACAAAATCAAACATGGATAATAAAGGCCAGAAGCTGAGAAACTACTAAAATAAATATAGTGGAATGTTCAAGAAAATGAAACTGCTGAAAACACTTGTGTCTCAAGCAATTTAAATCATTAATATTACAAAATATATATTTTGCCTTATTGACATCTTAATTAAATAAGAATTAATATAATAAAAGTATGTTCTCCACAATTATGAAAACAGTGTTACACACCCAGCACTTTCAATCAGGAATGACTCATAAACAGACAAAAACATACTTCTTGTAGGAAATCTCTGGGGATTCCACATTCTACTCATATCTAAAAACATATTATCAAGTAGACTGGAGATGACAAATTACCTAGGTATGAGTGTGTTCGACTGCACTTTTGATGAATATCATTGCTCTAGGGTTGGTTCTGTCTTACACTTGGAGTTATATAAATATCACTTGAAACCATGGCAATTCAATTGCTTTTTGCCGTGAGGTGTCATGTTGCTGTGAACCCCCATCATATGTTTAGGTGTTCTTTTTTATCATTCTTGTTCCACAAACAACCAATGCATGGCAAATTACTTCCTGTGAAAACCAATAACATCCAAATCCAACTTGATTAAAATCTTACAATTGTTATTTTAAAGAGGAGAGAATGACCTCCACCCTGGCTCACACCATAGGATGTTATTCATGTAAAAGAATTTTTGAATTGTGTTCCAGAAATACAAAAGTTATTTATATTGTATTATTTTTTTACAACCATTAAAGATGCTCTCATTTGCATATTTCTCATCTACAGACAAGTAAAAAGAGATCCTGCAATGGTGTTGCACCCATTTCAGAAACAGAAATATACAGTATGTGTAAAGTGTCACACATACATATATTCTTAAAATGGTTAGCATTGACATTGGAGGGCTGGGGTGTTATGTAAAGTTCAATTTAGTTTTATTTACTGTAAATAATAATTTCATGAAGAGGCAGATTTTATTTTAGCTTGGTCACAGTCCATGTTTATTGATTTCTTTCCTGGGTTCCATAATTCAGGCATAGACTGTACATTCATTTCATGTACCATATGTAGTCAGTAGCATTGTGTTGATAAAATCAAAACTGTATATTGTTTATTGAACTTGATGCAAGCCTGAAAACAATTCTGAGCATGGAAACAATCAGTCACAGGGCCCACTCACACAGTCTCAAACAATCCTTATATATAATTTGATACTATCCGTATGTATGGTGTTCACATCAATACCCCGTATGTATGGTGTTTGCATCAATATCTCGACTCAACACAAGTTAGAACCATGCAATGGGACTCTGCCTCTGTAGTTAGAACATAACGTGGCAAACGTGAACGCAGTATTGCATGATTGGCTAAAAATGTTTGAATGCATCAGTGACTCCGCTGGACGGCCGAGTATAGTAAGTCGGTGTTGGTTCGAGCAGGTAACAGTAAGTTCGGTTGGTTTTTGAAACCTTGGTTTGGTGGGGCGTACTTTCCAGGATTAACATTGTCGACTGACTTAAACCCTTCGACAGCTTCGGAACCATAAGTAATTTAGAACGTATTGCCATTTGCTTGGTACGTCGAAATCTGTCTTTGGGCAGTTCGGTTTTGGCATCCGTCCTTCTGACATCTATTGGCAAACTGAGTAATGACGGCTGGGTATTAACAACGGTCATTGTTTAAATTTTAGCCAATCTCAGATCTAAAATGACCATGCCAACATAATTATTACTCTGACTCTGATTAGAGTCATAAAATACGGTTTGTTTTGAAAATTTGTTTGCCGGAAAAAATCAAATGAGGTGCACCGAAGAGCTGAGTTCACGTCACGCAGCCCCGTTTAAACAGGAAGCTCTTCATTACATCAGCCGAAAAGGTCTATTTAAAGCACAAATCAGTGCCATGATAACAAAATCCTTTCAAGGACTTAAAAAAACAAATAATTCTTTGAAGAGAAAGTATGGATTTCACAAATGTAGAATTTGTAACCCGATTTGATCGGGCTCCCAGTCGCTAGTGTATAATATTTCAGCCATCCATCAATTTCATCCTCACTTTTTCCAATGCACATTTATAAGGTTAAAATACTTCATTTACAATATATTTACTTTCATCCATCCACCCATCCATCCATCAATCTGTTTTCTCCTAGACGCTGTGACAAATAAACGTTGACAAACAACTTGAAAGAGTTGGGGAATAGCCCCGTATATTGCTTTGCTGCAATATGATGGTCAGAATAAATGAAATTACATCAAACATTCGACAGCAAATGATGGGGTAATGGTGGCTTTTATACACAAGACAAAATGGCTGCAGGAAATGATCAAATGGGAAGTGACGTCATCCAAAGGGACCGGAAGTGACATTATCACCAGGAGCCGGAAGTGACGTCATCAAGGAGGGACCGGAAGTGACACCATTGCCAGGAGCCAGAAATGACGTCGTCAAGGAGGGAACGGAAGTGGAGTCATCTCCAGGAGCCGGAAGTGATATTACAGATGAAGAAGTGGTTGATGTCTTAGTCTCGGTGTTATTGTTTATTGTAGGTATGGTTGTATTATTTTTCTTCCTTGATTCTATAAGGTCAGAGAGAGAGGCATTAGTACCCTGAAACAAACCCTTATCCGTTATTAAATCGCTCACCTTAGGACTTGTTGACTGCCTCTGAAACGCACATGTGTGACAACGCTTAAAGCACACATCCTTCACTATGGCCAACAAATGGCACTGGTTTCATTAGTCTGCCTGATGCCTCAGTATTAAGTCAACACACTGTACATACAAAACAGAAAAAGTGTAGTTGTGTGTTCACAGGATAGTTTTTAATTGTATACTCTGTAATTTGTTTACAATTACAGTTCCTGATTCCCTTGCATCCCCAACTAACTGCATTTTATTGAGGATGTGCTAGTGTTTGAGAAAGGCCAAGCTGATTTAGCTCAGTCAAATCTTACTGTGATTGTATATAGTAAGTAGCATTCTGTTCAGATCTTAACCTAAGATTTCCATGCTAATATAAAATAAGCACAGCCATTCTTATACAGTATATATATGTGTGTGTGTGCATGTGTATGTGCAGTGCACACTTGTGTGTATCTACCTCTATACTTTTAAAACAACTTTTTGAAAAAATCTAAAGAACATTTTAATGTCTCTCATATACAGTTGCTTTAAAGACTACCGTGATAAGCTGTCATCTGGCTCTAGTTTAAATTCTACCTTTAATTCTTTATCTTTTCCTGTCAGTCTAAAAGTTAAAAAAATGTCCTCAGCTAAACATACATATCTTTTAACTTAAGAAAATGAATGCCACTGCATGACTTTTACCTTGAAGATGGCAGTTCTCTACATGGCACCTACATTTCCCTACAAGTCTTGCTCAGTAAATGGTCACTGCAGTCAATTAAAATGATTCTGTACTCTTCTCTCTTTCAGGATGTGATAGCTATTATCATTTGAGCAAGAAAATTCTAGACCTGAAACGAGAGGATAACCCATCTACAGAAAATAATGAACTTTTAAACTCCCTGTCTACCTCAGCCAATTTGACTATCAATGTTTATGTAAAGAAAGCTGCTAAGAACCGAATTGGTGCTGCTGAAACTCAGTTGAAAGATCTCTGCACAGATTAGTAGTAAGGTATATGGCTGTGAGCTGCTGCAGATCATTTTAAAAATAGTCATTGTGCAGACTGTGTGTGGCTGTCCACCTCCTCATGTTGTCATCCATACTAGGCTGCAAGCAAAACTTTGCTGAAGACATTACTGTTGGCCTGCAGTTGTTCTCACTGACCTATCTGCTATAGCATTTTCAAGCTCCAGCACTCCACCATCATCCTTGGGGATCCTATTGTCAAGAATATCAAGGGAAGGAAGACTCAAGTTATGTGCTTCCGTGGTGTTCGTGTGAGTGATATTTTACTAAAACTGCCTTTTATACTTGACTTACATCCTGCTTCATACAATATAGTGGAATAGGTTGGCACAAGTGATATAAGTATTTGTATCTGAATCAAGATGTGGAATTTCAAAGAGTTATTAACTGCCTTCATCCAAACTGGTAAACAGATTATTATTTCTGTTATTCCATGCACTTTTGGATGTGGCCAGTTCTCATGGCTTCTCGCACTAGACAGTTGGTTAAAAGGTGAATATACTGTTATATTTCCAAAATGAAGGCAGCAAAATAGTTAGTAAACATGCAACAACTCTTTACATGACAAAATATACCATATCTCATTTTCAAAAAAGCACACACTTCATTAAAGAATGCAAAGACAGCACAAAATATGAAAGTGTCACAAGGCTGTACAGATATAATATGCATCTCTTGCTGTTCTATTTATATACCCATAATCCCTTATCACTACGGAACCATCAACCAATTTCAAACAGATTTACAATGATACTACAGACACTACAATTAGTAGTTGCTTGTCAGTTAGGGGGCTTGAACTCCCTTATTATGCTCCAAATTTTATTTCACTTTACTAGGCTCACCCGCCTTTTAAGGCGACCGACTTTTAAATTGACCACTTCTTAAGGCAATTCAATATGTAGATCAATTTGATATTTTATACAAACTCATTAATTTGGTTATATTGCATTTGAGTGGTAATACTCGTAGTTTCTGTTATTTTTGTGATGAAATTTAAACTTTTTTTCGATATTGAGGTCGCCCTTTTGAACACCCCTGATATTTACTACACAGTGAGGCATTTGTACTCCATCAACATTAATTATTTCCAGAGACATAATTGTGTCTATTTTTCCAGCGCATCGCGCACAAAACCAAGGGAACGATGGGAGCACCAGAACTCTGCTCACATCATGTCGCTTCGTACTGTTAGCTGCAAGTACAGTAGTAAGTCTGTGAAAAGCGGAATACCGCTACGCTTTCCACTCACAGGACAGAAGGACAATCCCGACCGCTTTTATATAGTAAGAAAGAGGAAGAAGATATTGCACAGTCTGGAGTAGAAAATCATCTTTTACCTGGAAAAACGAAACTACAAATCCCATCGTGCATTGCAAAATGGACGGGGCGTGTGTGAAACTCCGCGCCTGCGTAGCACTCACGGGACGGAAGGACAATCCAAACCGCTTTTAAATAGAAGGATGATGTGATCCAGCAATTGATGTGTTTTGTGTTTATCTCAATACCACGTGTTTCTGTCAGCTATACTTGCTAGCTTCAGTCATCCATAACCATTGTCCATGCTGTGCTTCCTTTTTGTTTTGTTATTCCTGTGATTTCAAATAATAGGCCACAGAAATGTTTTTAGAATGTCAGAAACACAGCTTTTTGTAGTTCATTACCAGTTCATAACTTAGGGTCTAAACTAAAACCTATTGTTTCTAATGATGAAGTTTTATATAATTTATCTTGGTGTTTTTCAATGCAGGAAGAACCCAGGCTTGATTCACCTTATTGTGAGACGCCTATTAAAGCTCCATTAACTATATCATGTGAAAATTATATTTCTCAGTCTTAGACTGATGCCTTGGCTCTAACTCAAACTTGGTTGGAAAAATCTGTCCCTGATTCTAATCAGGGTTTAGAAAATATGTTCAGGACAGGTAGCATTGTCAAGAGAAGTGATGTAGCTATTTACGTTAAATCATGTTTTGATGTTAGTTTTGAGTAATATTTCTTTTCCTAAGCAGTATGAATTTCAATCCTTCAGCTTTGAAGTAGGGACAGATAAAATATTCAGTGACTGCAATGCAAGATTTAAAATCTTAAAAATTACCTTCCTTGCTTTCTCCATTAAATGTCAAGGAAATAGTTATTATGGGCAACCTAAATCTTGATTGGTTAGCATATATCTCACATGATCTTAATACAACTTTTATTGTTACATAGAATATTTCTAAATTTACTAAACTTATACAAAAAAAGTAATACATTTTTTCTCATTGATCTTCTTGAGAAATTTTGTGCAGTGGAGTCTTTGAATTAAGTATTAGCAACCACTGCCTTAGCTTGTGTCCAGGATTGAAGACTTACGAAAGGTCATTCCCCAATTTCAGAGAAGAGACATCTTAAGATCTTTCATAAAAAAGTTTTTCTGCATGACCTTTACCATACTGATATTTCTTATATTTTAAATATTCCTGATTCTGAACTAGCCCTTAGATATTTTATGTTTAAATAATTATTGATAAACATGCATTACTCAGAAAAAAATTGAACTAAAGAAAGATTTAAACCCTGTTTTTCTTCAGATTTTATCCGAACTATGCACCTCTTGGAATAAAACTTTGCCTTTAGATAGAAAATTTTTTAATGTCTATCTGTGGCATTCTTTCAGAGAACCCAGTTATAAATACAATGCAGTGTTTCATAATAAAAAAATAAATACATTTCTTATGTAAAATTACTTTTAAGCTCAAAAGGAAATCAAATGATCAATTGATAACAGGATTTCAGGAGGTTCAGCTTTTAACAAACATTTTGTCACTGACAGTCATCCTTTTCAAAATGATTCTAAAGATCCCTCTTTTTCAAATAGTATTCTAATTTTAACAGTAGGCAGCATAAAACTGTCCTGACTTGGCAGGAAACAGATTAATTCATTTTTGAGATGAACGAGATGTGCAAAAGCGGCAAAACAAAACAAATAACAATAAACAAAGCAACCAAAAGAGAGGCAAGAATTAAGGTCAACAAAGATTGATTAGCAAAAATAGTTTGTTCTGTTTGTTTGTTTGTTTGTTTTTTGTAAGAATTTATTCACAGATCAGATAAAGCCTTGTGTATTACATTGATCTTTTATCCTGTCATGCCCTTAGCTTCTTTTGATGTGGATTCTTATGTAGATGTATAATTATTTGTAAATTTAAAACACTGAAATTTTAGGCTTATTTCTGTTTCTTATCAAACCATGCTACTCTTCTTACATTAAAAAATAATTTGATGTGAATAAGAAAATGTGAAAGACCTCCACAACCACAAACATTTCTCTATAATCAATTGTTTAAAAACCTAAATGGATTATTGTATGGAGGAGTTGTTGCTAAGAAATCTCACTTTTAGTTGTGCCTGGTAAGAGTTCCGCACATAATAAACTGAAGCTGTAAGAAAATGAAAGTACTACAAAATCTATCATTTCTTGGAATTGCTACGCCAAGAGAAAGGTTTGAAAACCCCTGGCCTAGAGATACTATGTGACATTTTATCATATACTGTATGAGTCACTTGTATGCTGTAGTTAAGTGTTTGCTTTGATTAACATATCTACTATTATACAAAATTGTTAGACAGCAGAATCATCAGGATAGAGTCCATGATTGTACAACTCCAGTTATGACCATGAATGAAACAGTATTAATAACTGTTAATTAGTAAAGTATTAACAACCGCTGTTTACTGCAAAATGGATTGCATCAGGCCTATAAAATAACTGAAGATACAGGGCTGAGAGACATCATTCAGCAAAGTCTCATGAGATTTACATATTACCTTAACATGGGACAAATGTGTCACATATCAAGGATTTGTATCAAAAGGCACAAGTCTTTGCAGTTTTAGCAGCTAAAAAATTGTACAGTAGTCTCATAAATGTATGACTACTGGACATTGCTGAACTAACTGAGTTAAAAAAAGTGACTAATCATGATCAAGTGACTTTCATCACGATTAAAATTTTTCATAATTTGACAGCCATAATATGTAATGCCCACATTTATTTATATTAACAGTTTTATATTCCACTTCTTAGTCAAAAAGTCATTGAACTTCTACAGCTTGCTTTTATCACTGTTCATGTCCTTAGTTTCCATCTTGCAATTAATCCAAGGAAAACAAAATTACTAAATCAAGGTGATCTGCTCATTCTAACTAGATTATATCTACTCCTGCATTGAACAAGCATCTGAATAGAAATACCTTAGCATCTGGCTTGATAATAAATTGTCTTTTAAAAATCATGTCACACCACAGACTGAGACATTAAGGGGGAAGCTTAGCTTTTTATGTAGAAACTAGCCGTGTTACCCAACTTTGAAATTTTGTAAGACGATGAGTGTCATTTTTAGTGCTGTTGGTTTATCAGCTGTATCAAAAATACCATGTGACTAATTAGGGACTTTGCTTTTTACAATATTTGCATTTTTTTAACCAAGCGTTAATATTAGGGAATCCATGAAACTGCTGTAATTCCCGGGAAACCGGGAACGGCCAAGCTCGCATATATAGCGTGTAAATGTGTAAAAATCGATCAAGAAATAACAGAGTTATAGTTGAAAATAATTAAGTGGCACGGTTTTTTAACCCACGGTGTAGTGTGTTGCCGATTAATTCAGTCAACAACAGACCAGCAGCAGTCAGTCTCCCTGGCTCCCACTAAGACTGAGCATAGTGGACAGGGAGGAGTCTGCACTCTGCAGCTCACGAATGCCGGGACGGGGCAGACTTCATTGACGTCTGTCAGACAACAGTTTTGAACAGAAAATTGAAATTGCAATGCGTCAGTCTGTTGCATCCACATTAACTGTGCCAAGAAATGTGCCATCACAGAATGATGACAAGAAACTGGATGCATCAGTAAAAGCTGAAATGGCGGTGTTCCAGAGGAACAGCAAGCGTGGGTGTTGTTTAGAGCAAGTGAATCAGTATTTGATGAATGTGCTGCCTACTTCAGTGGAGACAGAGGGTGCTTTCTCAGCGGCTGGCTTACTCTGCACAAATGTGTACTCTCGCCTGGATGCCCGCACGCTGGACGCGTTCTGCTTTCTATGCTCTTATTACCACAACTAACTAGATACATTTACTTATATGACAGCATCAACTGCTTGTAGATAAGGCTAGTGTTTTATTGGTGTCGACATATTGCAGCAGTTTTATTAAAAATAAGTGTTGGTTGTTCTAAAACCGTTCACATGTGAGATGCCTGTGCACTGTGTCATACCTGGGCGCCTGGGATTCCCGGGAATGGATAAACCCGTCCGGGAATGGATTCCCTAGTTAATATGAATGGCAGGCAGTACATTGTAGTGGTTAAGGTATTGAAAACTTCAGCAGTTTGGAAGATCCACGCAGCTGTTATCACACCTTTAATCTTTTGGTAAAGTACCTACGGCTCAATAACCATACAAACCATGCCCCACCATAACCCACTGGCTTGTCGTGTATGTGTTGGTGCTTTGCGGTGCTGAATAATTAATGCCAGGAGGTCAACAAAGTGGAACGGATAAGCAAGGGTGAAAGCCGGTACACATCTAAGATTGCTAGTAGTAAACAGCAAAACCTTCTGTTTTCATTTCATAACGTGATCATGTTCCTTTTTTCTTGCCCAGTTGTTATTTAGTTGCTTTGGCTGCATTTCCCTTGTTGAATGAGAGTGTTGTCAATTTGCACTTTTTCCATATTGTTGTGTACGGATTGGTCAGAATTGCCATAAAGAGCCCAGTCAAGTTTAAATCCTGACTTTTGCTTGGAAAGTTGCAAATTCACATTTTGAGCCTCATTTCGTGTGTATAACTCTGACCCTAGGACCAGGAACCTACCAGACTCACTTTCAATGCAGGTTAATATTACAAATCCTCAGAGTAATTACAGATCTTGGTTGGATGGCATTTAGATGAGGTGCTCCATCTTCCTGGAAAATAACTTGCTAGACATGCTTCAGCTGAACATGATGGTGATTCTGGATGGTTTTAGAGGACCTATTAATGACCTTGTTAATTTTAAATGTAAATATTTTAGTGATTTGCATTTTTCTTAATGTATGTTATTTTATTGGTTTAATCTTTTCTAATTTAATTTTGATACCTTATTTTAGTACTTACATAGATCTGATAGTCTGTTGATTATTTTTTGTATTTGTTTTAAGTCAGTGTTTAATTTTTTATGTAAACTAAGTACACTTCACAAAGATGGTGTATTTCCAAGTGTAAATAAATAAATAATTATCAAATCTCTAAAAAAATCTTGTTCAGAAATAAGATGCCCAGTATATTATAGAAGAAGCAATACATTAATCTGTGTGTTACTCATAGGAGCCTGTGTACTGTTTTTTATAGTCACATTGCATTTGGAGCAATACCTTATAAACTAAATGAGTGTGGTTTTTCCTTATTGTCACATCAATATAACAAATCTTTACCTTTTTCATGTAAATCAAGCAGCAAACCAATAGTGATATCACCTTTCCCCTGAAACACCAACCAGAAATTCACATATATAGAACAGCGTGGGAAGTCGAGGCATGACAAGTGATAGCTGAGAAAATTCCCACTGTACATGGACACAGCAAATCACAAGTGCCTTTTTTCAAGCAATCTTAACTACAAACTGCAGTTGAGCAATTCCAAGCTTACTTACACAATCTACTGGCAGAAATATGTTATGCAGTTCACAAACCGTAGATTACATTTATATAATCTAAAGAAGGCTAACACAGTCACAAAGTTAGTCATCTAGTCTGAAAGGCCAGCTAGTCTCTGGTCCCAAAAAAGTCATAGAAGCAGGCTGTGTGTGCCTGAAAGCTGACAGAATGAACAGCCATGATGAAAAATGAATGCAGGTATTTTGCAGCTTAAAGTACAGAAGACTCATTTGTCTAATGTCCCATCTTTTATATATCATAATACAGTGGAAAAAAGAAAAAAAAAAGGACAGAGAATGGTACTGAACTTGCCATACCTGTAAACCCATTTCACAGCTCTGTGTCCAGCAGACAACATGTTACTAGCTATTATAGTAAGGGGCAAGCACGCGATTCTTTGAAAGTGTGAAACTGTCCTGGAAATTTCTCACGGAGCTGGGTAATTTGACATCCCTAGAAAATTCTAATTGTATAAATTGAAATATTTTGGCAACAAGATCAGCAATTGAAGTTGTTAAGTTTGACATATGCTTTGACCAGAAGTAGTGTAATGTGACATAAGCTTAACACTAGAATTACCAGAGCCTACGAAAAAACTTGTAGATCCGTCTCACCTTAAAATGCTTTGCACCTCTCCGTCAGCGTCTTTTGTCCTTTAAATGTGTTGATAAGCAGCAAACAGCAAGCAGCCTGCTATCACATCCCCCACCGGCGCACAGTTTTCTCAGCTCAAGTCTGTTTACCTGCGTGTCAGTTGCTTAGAGTTGTGTAGAGTGAGAAGTCAAGCAAAATGACACCTTTTATAAATACTATATCTTCTTTTCATGCGTGTTCCGTGTCTTCAACGATCTATGCACAGTAAACACATCGTTAAAACAGAAACATTTTTCATGTTTTACTAATAATTGACAAAATGTAGACATGAAGTGTATAATGTGTGAAGCCTGAATTCCAAATATCAAAGAAACACTTTCACAAAAGATACAAATATAACAGAACAAATGCGCTTTTTTCCAAAACAAAAGAATATCTTTCTTTGATTATCTTTTCTAAATTACTTTTTTGAACATCAGCCTTTCCTTCATACCACACTGTTCAAAGGTCTGGTATGAAAAGCAAAGATAGGCACTGCTCATGAAAAAGAGACAATAAGGCAAAAACAAAGTCAGCAACCTGTCTAAAGAACACCTAGGACACCCGGGAACATGACAACCATGTGTTTCTCTCCAATTATGAAAAGCATTGTACCTTTGCATGTTTTTAAAAGGTTTTAAGTAACTCTGATATGATTTGGCATATTGCATGCTTCTAGCCCTTATGTAAAAATAAATGTAACAGCTATGCTAACATGTAGAAATTCCTTTTATAATATAAATGCAACTGCAGCCTACTAGCTAAGTGATTTCATACTCAAATTAAATCACATTATTTAAAGCATTGACTTTATGAAATAGTGAATAAATGGCCCTAAATACACTTTAGTTTGCACGATATGAACTTTAAGGTATATTAAGAGAATAGTAGAATATTAAGTGTAAATTTAAGTGTATACAAAAGCTAACTTTGAAGTTATATTGGCAAAATCCATAAAAATACACAACCCTTACTCTAATCAGTGAACAAAGGAAGAACATTTAATTTTATTTGGCAGTCTTTGTAATTTCACAGGGGTTAAAGAGTTAGATTGAAGCAGACGACTTTTGTGCTATTTGTTTTTTTAAGTTCAGAACTTAGGAAAACTATTTTTGTTTTTTGGTTCATTCAGCAAATATAATTTAAGTACAATTGTAAAATAGAATGGCATATGGTGAGTATGGCATAGTGGCGCAGTGGGTAGCGCTGCTGCCTCGCAGTTAGAAGACCTGGGTTCGCTTCCCGGGTCCTCCCTACGTGAAATCTACATGTTCTCCCCGTGTCTGCGTGGGTTTCCTCCGGGTGCTCTGGTTTCCTCCCATGGTCCAAAGACATACAGGTTAGGTGCATTGGCGATCTTAAATTGTCCCGTGTGTGTGGGCTGGTGCCCTGCCTGGGATTGGTTTCTTGCCTTGCGTCCTGTGTTGGCTGGGATCGGCTCCAGCAGACTCTGTAGTTAGGATATAGCAGGTTGGATAATGGATGGATGGATGGATATGGTGAGTAGCAATGTTACCTCATAGACCCAGCATCCTGGGTTAGAATTCTGCGCCCAGAATCTTTATCAAGAATCTCAGAATTACTCCTATTAATTGCACTGACGTCATACTAGAATAAGAGTTTGTTCAATGTGAATTTCCCCTTGGGATTAATAAAGTATCTATCTATCTATCTATCTATCTATCTATCTATCTATCTATCTAT
>JANRMT010062808.1:13836577-13896024 GCA_026402145.1 Polypterus bichir lapradei
TAGATAGATAGATAGATAGATAGATAGATAGATAGATAGATAGATAGTATCTAATATATGAAGTGACTGCACTATAATATAACATTGAAATTTATGAAAGCTTAAATGTTCAAGGAAATGATCTTTGAATGAGTTTATGAGTTTAATGAGTTCACATGGTTGCTTCATACTGGGAATGATGCCCCATCTTCAGACTTGCATGACAGCCATTGCTGGCTAAGTTCATCCTGCACATTTTGTTTAAGTGGGTGACATGACATTGCAGGTAATTGTAATTAGCTGGACGCATGTCAAGTCATGTACACTGTTAACATTATTATTATTATTATGAAGTCAACATTAATTCTTAATATTAAATAATGAAAGACTTTTTAAAGTATGCACAATTGTCTGTCTTTAACTTGAATAAAAGATTTTCCTCAGCCATTTTCTCACTAGTAGGTTAAAATTATGCTCCCTGTTGTTCAGAGGGAGCCATGTCTCACATTAAGTAACATTGTTCTCACAGTAGCAATTTTTTTTTCTGTGTCTTTGGTAAGATGCATCACAAAATACTTTACTGTAAGTGAGGGTAAATAAAAATATTTGGTACATTTTTTGTTGTTGATTTTTCTGGGTGCTCTGTAAAATGATAGAAGATAGATTTTACTAAAAATAGTGTTTTTAACCTAGTTAACCTAGTGATCATAAGGTGGCCTTGGAAAAGTTGTGGGAAAGCATTTCTAAAGAGGTTGGCATGAAAAACAGAGTATATTCCTGAAGTTTGATTCATATGATTTTTCTGCTGTAAATGTTCAAATAAATGGTGATGTATTTTGTCAATGTTTATTTATAAGTTCAATAATCCTGATAAATCCCATGGATATTATATTGAAGTGAATCTCCAAAAATAAATTACGTTTAATTAATGTGCCAAGTAAAAACTAATTAATAACAAGCAACACGAATTTTCAATGAGGAGAAAATTCCCTCATGATGAAAAATATGTAATGCTGAAAAAAGTCCCATAGATGCTGTGTGCTGGCCTAAAACTAATTATGTAGATTGATTGAACAGAGGACCATACTGGAAGTAAAGGAATAAAGTTGGTATGCATAACATAAAAAAACCAAAAAATTGTTAAGTGTATAATATGTTTATAATATGTACAGTATCTATAGCACATAAAGTGGCAAAGCAGTAGTAAAATAATATAACCTAAGATAGCCCTCTATCCAAAAATAGTAGAGTAAAACTGATGTGCCTTACTCTTGTCCAAATCATAAACTGCAATTTCAAAAGATAAGCATATTTTAAAAGGTCTGATAAAGTTTAACATGTACCAGAAATTGAAAACGGATATAATGATTGTTTCAGTTATAAAAAAAAACAAATAGCAAATTGCCTACAATGTTTAAATATCCATAAAAACACTAGGCAGCAGCTCAAATACGAATAAAAGATATTGAATGCACCACAGCATGACCTTAATGAAATCAAGCAATATGTTCCTTCTTTAAAGAGCTTCTTTAAAAAGCATTTCTACACATAAATAGTCTGAAAGTGGCCTGAAACATTTAGACTATGCTCTACACACATTGCTGAGTTTTGTGTCTATAAAGTCATTACACTGCCAAGGTTAACAATTTATCATATCAGGTTAAATCAAATTAAGCAAAAATGCCATTTCAGTTGGGAAGACTTGACATGATAAGGTATTTTTCTATCTGGCTTATATAACACAACATTGTTTGTCATTTCATTTCCTCCTATGACGTTTCCTTCTTTTTTGGCACTATCTAAATCCATCTATTCATCCAACCTTCTTGTAACATGATTATCCTCCTCAGGGTTGTAAGGCGCCAGTGCCTATCCTGGCAGCACTGGGCAAAAGTGCCAGCTCATCAAAGACTTTTCTCAGGCATGCACCAGCAGAACCATCATTAAACTTATCCTGCATGTCTTTGAGATTTAGAAGGAAAACCAAATTAGAAATGGTATGAATCTGCTTAACATTATGTCTTGAAGTGTCCTTATTGTTTTGCTCACCTTGGTGAAATGACTTTTAAGGCACCATAGTGGTACCCCCCACCCTTTATACTATTATACATAATAAAATGATGTTCATATAAAGTAGCTAATTGCTAAACATTTACTACATGGCTGTATATAAACTCTTTATTGAAGAATATGACATTTGCATGTGAACATTGTCTTTTAGTTTGAGAGAGACAAGAATAGAAGATAATGTATGAATTTTATAAGGTTCACAAACAAAATGCATTGTCTCACCTACTGTATATACTTGTATATTTATTCAGTTTAGCAAATTTCTGCCATTTGGATTACATACTTCGGTCACTGGACAATCAGCGCAATACAGATACACTTCTGTGCCTTCATTTATCAAGAGGCTCTAAATGTGCTTACTCTACTTTCCATGCAAATATCAGGATTTATAAAACTTGACGGGGAACATGCATATATTTACGGTAACTCTGACCCATATGTATGCAACATTTCGGAGAAACTGGGAAATGAATGGAGAAACCAGCTAAATAACACCTCAGATGCTGTAACTATGATGTGCATTGACGTGCCACCATATTATACCATAAAAACAAATATTATGCACATGCTGTATTTTACTTACCTTTTAAGAGGGCCAGTGTTATGTATTTACACAACATGTTTTTGCCAAAATAAAAAGGCAATGAGAACTTTATTGCACTTATATTGAAATAAGGGCACCCAGCGAAAATGGAGCTGCTTTTCTTAATCATAAGCAGTTACATTCCATTAATGCACAAGTCATCCAAGATGTGAGTGGCAAACATTGTTTCTCTGTGTCCTGGGTCAACCCATGATTCATTTATTCTGAGGCACAGTAACATTGACACACGTAATGTGGTTGCTGGCTTGTTGGTGAGGTAAATAGCTGAACCCTCAGTTTTTCATAGGACCTGTACTACCTGTCTATCAATCTATCTATCTACAGTATATATATATATATATATATATATATATATATATAAAATCCAACATCTGTTTGTCTGTCTGCTTTTCATGAAAGAACTGCTTAACGGATGGGGCCCTCACTCACATGCCACATGCCAGCCTCAGTTCGAGTTGGTCTACCTCTAGCCACGTGTTAGAGCATACCTTGCCTCCGCTTAGCTAGCAATTCCTGTTTGTTCAAGAAATTAACATCTACAGGTTGTTAAGGAGTAATGTTTGACAGTTTTGAGAGAGAGATCAGAGTTACATGTTTTGTAGAGTGTAACTGGCGATTATCAGAGACTAGCAAAATACCTGCGCTTCGTAGCTGCGAAGTACTGCCTTAAAATTTTTATTAAGAAGAAAATTAAACCTTTTGAAACTGAGGGAAAATATACCAATAATTATTTGTTAACGATCTCTTTGTATACCACATTGTCATTTCGGCCCTCCATTTGTAATATGACCAAGCTGTGCGCTGAGCTTACTCTTGAGCATGCAACGTACAGTTGGCCATGTGAAAAGCAATCTTGCCTCATGTCTCACAGCTTGGATTGCTGCTGTCATAATCGGTTTGAGTTTCATGGTTTGTTTCAATTACGACAGTATTTGCAGGACTTGTGTTGAAGTGACATTCGGCATCTGTCAAGCGTTGTAAGCATACAACCGGTTTCATCGATAACATCACATCCAGCTTTGAGGGTTTAAACATTCATAAACATCAAAGTGTCCACTACTGAAATCGTCACCTGTGAATCTAAGATGTTTAAGAGGCATTGGCGGTTGTCCAAAGGTGTAAAATATTTTGCTATTTCGGTACACTTGAAAGCGACAACTGAACAATTCAGCGGCAGCCATCAACTCACATGCAGAACCATAGGTGAAGGGCTTAAGCATTTCACTCTTATAGTGCTCCTGTGTAGTATAATTATCTCCTGTACCATCATCAGTCCACCCCTTGAACCTGTCCCAGTCATTCAATACATAAGACACGATGTTCCTCCGGATATGAAGAGTGAGCCTGATATGGCCGTGCAATATGTAACAAAGAGAATGGAAAAGGCAGGTGCCATCTCCGGGCATGGAAACCACTCGGTAAGTGACAGTTCTTTGATCGATGGTGATCACCTCGATAGACATGTTAATAGGGGTACGGTTGGAATGATAAAGGAAATGGGTACCTGAACAATGTAAAGGAAGTCTAAAATACCTATACAATAACTATAATCGTAAAAAAACGAACAATAAAACAGCAGAGAAGCCGTGGATTAAATGAAAAGGCTGTAGTTATCAGCAGGGAGACATGAATCCCGTGGCGAAGAAAGGAAGGTAATGTAGAGACTGGAGCGACGGACGGCCTTATATAGGCAAGCAGGCAACAACGTGGGAGGCGTTGGGATGGGGGACCCAACGTTGCCTCACACGGTGACCGAGCTGCAGGTTATGGAGGTATATAGGTATGTAAGTAGGATTCAGTTAGCGTTGGGAACCCGCATATGAAATTTCTTGAAGCTGGGCACATAAGTAACAAAGACCGTTGGAAAGTTCAATATAGTGGCCGATAGTGGCGTCATACCACCGAAATAAGTACGTACATTGGTTTCGGTTAGTGCAGGGAAGCTGCCTACCAAATTTCGTGAAGATGGGGCTATAAATAAGAAGGTTCAACATGGCGGACATTGTCGACCGTTATGACCGTTATGTGTAGAATTTCGAAATGAAACCTGCTTAACTTTTGTAAGTAAGCTTTAAGGAATGAGCCTGCCAAATTTCAGCCTTCTACCTACACAGGAAGTTGGAGAATTAGTGATGAGTCAGTGAGTGAGTGAGTGAGTGAGTGAGTGAGTCAGTCAGTCAGTCAGTCAGTCAGTCAGTCAGTCAGTGAGGACTTTGCCTTTTATTAGTATAGATATCATAGCCATGTGCTTTTCTCCCCACGCAGGTGACCCACTCCCATCAGACCTGAATATTATCAGATACAGTGCCAATGTCTATTGATTTTTAAAGTTTGTTTCACTTAATGTGGGCACAGCCGTGGGGGACAGCTAGTTCATTCTAACAGCAGTCACATCATTACAGGTGATAGTATTAGTGGCTATCCACTCAGAGAATGTTGCCTTACAGCTTTCCTGGAACCCCAGAGAGCAGAGAAGAGGTGCTATAATGTTGTGTTTGATCTTCATCTTCAGTTGCGGAGCACAGCTAGATACCCTTGAATGCAGATGGCAGGATCTCAACGCATCAGGTGGGGAGGCTGCTCTGCCAGCCAATGAACTTCTGCAGCATCCAAATTGCATATGTATGAGGTTGATTAGCATGCTCCATAAATGGATGTTTCAGGATGGTGTTCAAGGTGCGTTCATGTGTACATATATACAAGGTGATTGTGATATATACAGTTTTATAAATCTGATTTTTTTTTTTGGTTTACATATTTTATTGCTTTTTTGCCATGCACATATTTTCTCAAATCCACACAAAGTTTTAAAAATGATGCTCCTGGATATGAAAGATTATGCTCTGTACACGAGTTCAAAGTGCACTGTCAGTCACAGAACCAATTTTCATTGATCCTCCCCCAGTGTCAGTCATTATTGTTTTCTGTTAAGTTTATTTAGTCTCTGAGTGTCTTTTCTGTTTATCTCTGGAACAGTTCTCTAACACAGTGAATCTACTAGAGCGCTGTGAGTACAAGCACAGCACACTAAACCACTTCATCCATGTTCACCTCTTATGCCATGAGACCTAGCATCTCATTACATGAATTTTCCTGACATTTTTAATGATAGCAATCATTTACACAATTTTAGTGAGTCACATGTGTGCCTGTGACCTCAAGTTATGTAGTGTGTCATCACCTGCAACTAAGTCATAGCAGTTTATGACACGTCACAACAAAATCAAACAGGTCTGCTTTTGACATAAGTTATAGAGCAGGGCTCCTTCATATTACATGAGTTGACAGCCAAAGAGCCAGAATTACAATTCATATAATGAAGGTGCAAAGAAAGAGGCAAAACAAATGGTTTGGAGTATGCCAACAGAACAGAAGCTTGTCTGTCCAGTGTCTCTTTTCTGTCATACCATTGTGGGAAGGAAAGAGGAAAAAGATGGGCTAACAATACGGCAGAACACACAATACACGGAAAGCATTTGTTCAGCCACCAAAAATGTGACCTGAGTACTTTGGAAATTTGAAAATGTGCCTAAAAGTCCTAAGGCAGTTATGTAAGTCATTATCCCTCATGATTTCTAATCACGTACGTAATCTGAGATCCTCAAGGGCAACAAAATGCTGCAACAGCAATCATTAATTTTGACATATACTCCAGCTAGAATTTGTCTAGTTTGTTGCTGGCCTACGATGACAAGGTTTCCTTTGTTTATATATTTGGTTATGACTCTTTCTTCTCGGTTATCATATACATTGATTTCCAAACTCAAAGTCAGAGAAACTTAAACAGTGTAATGCAAAAGAGAGAATAATTAATCTCTTCAAGAACATCAAGGTACAACTGAGCAGTTCACTCTAGTCTGATGGAGCAACAACAAAAACAATATTTATTTCTATATCATGTTTTCTTACAAACAATGCAGCTTAAAGTGTTTAACAAAATGAAATAAAAGGAAATTAATATAAAACATAAACAAGAAAAATTAGGCAATAATATTACACAGTATATAACAAAGAAAAGGGTAAGGTCAGATGACCAGGAGAACTGAAAAAACAAATAAAACAAGATCCAGTTAGTCTAGAGACAAAAACAAAATCTGCAGGAGTTCAAACCCAACATGGATGTTCTTAATCAGTCCTCATGGTTTTCAGGATTCACATGGAAGAAATAGATGATGAACATATTCATAACAAAGAAGTGTAAACATTTTTTAGATGAATATTAAAATTAAACCTTGATGGAAATAATACACAGAGATGCTTTAAACTGGACACTTCACTAATACTTTTAAGAAAAGAGAAAAATGGTTTAGGATTCCAGCATGCAAAAAAATGAAGTTCATCTGAGATTAAAATGTTTCCTTAAATGACAACGTGATGTCAGGGAATATTTGTCCACAAATTTAAGTTTGCAGACAGAATGCAGAGATCATTCTGTTACAGAAGATATGGAGAATCATGCAATGAGCAACTGATTGAAAGATAACATTTTGAAATCTCTTTGGAAAAGAGTTCAGAGGTGCATCTACAATATAATAGTCAGCTACCACTTAACAATGGCTTTCTGTTATATAACAGTCAATGATTAATGGATGCACTATGGCAAGCCCCAGTCCTAAAGTGCTACCCAATTTGTAGTCTCATAATATGTTCAAACCACTGTAAAATGGTTCTGACCTTTCAAGGCAGCAACATACTACTGAACTGGAATAGTAAATTTCAGATGTTCAAAATAGATTTAGAAGAGAAAGAGTAGTATGATATTAGACTGCTAACATTTACTGGATTATAAAGAAAACACAATACACTCACTAAACAACATGATTGTCACCATGCATTAAATCTACCTCTTCAATAACTTATGTGACATCTCTTTATTTCTTCAGAAAAAAATATAGTTAAATAATACAGGTGGTAAACTGTGAGTTACATTTTTATATGCAAGTTTTAAAAAAATATTTTTTACAGAATCTATATTGAAAGATATGAATATATGTCAATTTATGGATTAAGAGGAGAATGCATTTATAACATTGGTCTAATTCATAGCCATAGGAGCCTGAAGCCAGTCCCAGCATCACTGCATGTAAGGCACACCCCACACTCACACAGGGCACCACCTTCATTAATAAAAAACATATAAGATATAATTGTCACTTTGTATTACTGTATGCAGCGGCTCAAAAACACCCAGTGGCAAATTGCTGCATTGTTAGGGACTTTTACATTGTGCTCAACATTTTAAAAAATGGATACAAGCTATAATGTACTCTGAGCCCTGGAAACAAGTCTGAGGAGTATAATGCAGACAACTGCGTCCCCTACTTTTACTTTTTTTTCACTTCCCTGAGAGTTAACGCTGAGGCTGTACTGAAGGGCAAAATATCACTTTGAAAGGTTCTGAAGTGAAGTGAATGAACCTTTCTAAGGGCTAATTTGCATGTTACAATGTGACATTGTAATATTTTAATAGATTCATTTCAAGTCTGCCTCACACAGGTATCATTATTAGCTCAGTACAGAATATGTTTTAAATAGTTTTAACACATTTAATAATGCCTTGAAAAGAAACTGTTTAGATTTTAATAGCTGTTGTCTAGCTTGTTAGAAAATTAAGCTGAGCTGTAGACCTTAGTTTAATGCAATATTATAAGTCAACATATAGTGTTACTTCATATAACTTATGACAAATAAAAAAGACATTTATTTAATGTTTGAAAACATTGCAAAATTGACAATTGAACTGTAAGGATTCAAGTATTTGTTATGTTCTGATGATTAGAACGGAAAATATTATTTAACAATTACATAGACTGATCCACAAGGCTGTTACAAATCAAACAAATTCTTCAAATACCAGTATTATTCACATGGAAGCATCTGAAGAATCAATGTATCTGTTTATTATTTAAAGACTTTCTTTTCAATATATTTCACAAAATATGCACCTGAATAAAAATATTTATCAGGCAAGAATGAACTCTATGTAAAGTATGTACTTATTTTTCTATGAAGTTAGATTTATCTCTTTACCTGAATTGCAAATACCAAAACACTGCCTCAAAGGCTTAGACCCACCAATGGATCCCATTTCCTTTATTTCTTCTAATTTAACCTAGTTTCATGTCTATTTTTCCGATTTATCATGGAAATCTGATACCTTCCCTGCAGACTTTAACAAGATTCATGTGATCTGAATTGTTAAAAAGCCTCCTCTCAACTCTGCTACTATCAAGAGCAGTCAGCCAATTTTTATTCTGCCATTGTACTGTGTAATTCACCACCATCTTTTCTTGTTCATTTCAGCAGTGCTCATTTTACTGAAAACTGCTCTAGTCAGAGTAAAAAAATACCTTCCACCACTAAAATCTTTTAAAAGGTAAACTGGAATGTGCAAGTGTAACATGAAATTTGCTCAGGAACACTGTGTCTTTGTTAGTGACATCCCCAACCTACCCCTACATACTGATATCTGACTGACCCTTAAGGGACCATACAATTCCATGCATTTAAAAGTCCACAGATGTGGACAGGTTCCATCGAAAAAAGTAAAGGGGGACAAGAATGGAAAAAAGACTAACAGAGATAAAGAAAAATAAGGCACTAAAGCAATGTCAGCCAAATTAATTATGTCTGCACTATTTGTTGTTGCATTTACTCAAATAAATCGGAACTGGGCAATGTAATTTTTGAGAATCCTTAATCTTTATTACATATGAATAAATAAAAAAAATTAAGTGAAATATTTCAGTCAGTCAGTCATTTTCCAACTTGCTATATCCTAACGCAGGGTCACAGGGTTCTGCTGGAGCCAATCCTAGCCAGCACAGGGTGCAAGGCAGGAACAAACCCCAGGCAGGGCACCAGCCCACCGCAGGGCACACACACTAGGGACAATTTAGGATCGCCAATGCACCTAACCTGCATGTCTGCATGACTGTGGGAGGAAACCGGAGCACCCGGAGGAAACCCACACAGACACAGGGAGAACATGCAAACTCCATGCAGGGAGGACCTGGGAAGCAAACCCAGGTCTCCTTACTGCAAGGCAGCAGCGCTACCACTGTGCCACCATGCTGCCTCTAAATGAAATATTACCAGACTGAATTTATTCTACTCTACTAAGCTAAAATTTCTAAAAATCTGCCCATCCATCCATTCAGAACCTGTTTTTCCAGTACAGAATTACAGAGAGCTTCTGAGTGTAATGGTATAAATATCAGACCAATTAGTGACAAGAGTGATTAAAAAACTACAAAGAGATTAAAGTAACATAATTTATACTGCATAATACCTTATGAGTAAACACTATAGTAATGTGTATAGAACTACATTATAATTCTGTTTTATAGTCAAAGCTTAGGCAGGTCACAAATGAATAGGAAACTGAAACTAAACCAGCAGCCTTTCAATAGAAATTCAAATGCCTTGAAAGAAAAGTCTATTTTAAGTAGAGACCTTTAAAAAAAATATGAAACCGTGGGAAATAAACCAACAAACTAAGGATCATCACAGTATAGTATAGGCACCAAGTTAACGAGTCTGAAAAACAAAGCAACTCTGTTGCCAAAGTAAAACCGCCGAGAAAAGAGAGAAACTGTTACACAAGTGAGACGAGCACATCGGCAAAATGGTATCCCTTTTACTTTTCCTCCCGCCGCTAATACACAAGCAAGGCGAGCACTTTGGCAAAATAAAACCTAGGAGAGAGATGCCCAGAGTAGTTACTTTCAATTACCTGACATCTCTACATTTCAATTTTTTTCTGACGCTTTCAATATATATATATAGTATATTTCATTATTCACTTTTATTGAGGAGAGAACCCCACTGAATTCCCTTTGTCTTGAGTTTTGTGAAATCGCGAATACATTGTGAAATTTACTGAACTCAAATTCAATGAAATCAAAGGAAAAGGAGAGTATGAACTAGCTTTGAGTAGATTATAATGGTGAAATTGTCTTAACACTAGAATCCCTGAAGCCCACGAAAAAACTCAAAATCCCAGGCCACCTTAAATTCTTTTGCCCCTTGTCATCAGCATCTTTTGTTTTATGTCGATCAGCGATCAACAACTGCACAGCATTATGGGTAATGCTTTCAAATGTGTAGGGGCAGGCAGTGTGGAGTAATGGTGAAGGCTTTGCAGTTCAAACTTTGAGCTTGTGGGTTTAGATCCCACTACTGACACTGTGTGACCATGAGCAAGTCACTTGTCTGCCTGTGCTCCAACCGGAAAACCAAAATAAATGTAAACAATTGCATGGTTAAATACAAATGTTGTAAGTCATCTTGGATAAAGTTGTCAGCCAAATAAATAAACGTAAATGGGTAGGTCACGTATGACACACAGGTCACATACAAAAGACTTTACCTTTAAAACACGAATACACCAACACATTTCCAGTTTCCTTCAGCATGCACATTTTGTGTAAATGTATTTGTAAGTTTTTCCTAATTTTTAATACACTACTCAGATAAGTGTTGTATACTTGGGGGCTTTCCCATCCATTGGCTGCTACAGCTCTGTGACGTCACATTAGTTTTGCAAAGCAACATGGGAACTGGGAACTGAGAAAAAAAAGTTAATCTAACCCAGCCAAACTGTAAATTTCCAAGAAAGCATTTGAGGAACAAGGTCACTAGTGAACACATATTTGCCGCCAAAAACGCTCTGGAAATTTTTTTTCCAACTAACAGAATTCATTAGCCTCAGTTTCTTTCAGATATAATGTAAAGAAATATACATATGCAGTTGGGGAAATAAGTATTCGATCCCCTGCTGAATTTGTAAGTTTGCTCATTTACAAAGAAACAAACAGTCTCTAATTTTTATGGTAGTTTAATTTTAATGGAGAGACAGAATATCAACCAAAAATTCAGAAAAAACACTTTACATAAAAGTTATAAATTGATTTGCATGTAATTGAGAAAAATAAGTATTTGATCCCCTGCAACCCAGCCAGAATTCTGGCTCCCACAGATTGGCTGTGTGCCACAATTGATCAATCAATCAATTACAGATACTCCTTATCTCAACTCATTATGTGTATAAAGAACACCTGTCCACAGTATCAATTTCTTTCATTCCAACCTCTCCACCACCATGGGCAAGAACAAAGAGCTGTCAATGGATGTCGGGGACAATATTGTACATCTGCACAAGGCTGGAATGGGTTAAAACACCATCAGCAGGAAACTTGGTGAGAAGGTTACAACTGTTGGTGCAATTATTTGGAAATGGAAGAAATATAAAATGACCATCAATCGCCCTCGGTCTGGAGCTCCATGCAAGATCTTACCTCATGGGTTGAGGATGATCATGAGAAAGGTGAGGGATCAGCCCAAAACTACTCGGGAGGAGCTTGTTACTGATCTGAAGGCAGTTGGGACCACAGTCACCAAGAACACCACTGGTAATACACTATGCTGTAATGGACTGAAATCTTGCAGTGCATGCAAGGTCCCCCTACTCAACAAGGCACATGTACTGGCTTGTCTTAAGTTTGCCAGTGAACATCCATGCCTGTAAATGTGCCTTCTTGAGTAGGCGGAACTTGTGGGCGCTGCAAGATTTCAATCTATTACAATTGCCTCAGTGGTGCAGTTGCCTTGGCAACAGACAAGCATCCCTCAACAAAAGCATCAGTTGCATTTTGGTGTGCAGCCCTGTTGTGGAGGGTCTCAAAAGAGCTCAAAAATATCACTATATATATTGTAAAGAAATAAGCAAAGGAGACACACAGATAAAAGGTTGGGGGAATTTCCCTTATAATGTCGGTTGGTCCGAGTTGCCTATCCAGACTGATACCACAGTTATAACAGTAAGAATCAGATATTAAAGCAGTGTTTCTCAACCTTTAAGTATTTGCGACCTGAGTTTTCATAACAGCTTTAATTGCACCCCCCCCTAACATTTTTTTGAAATGTAGATGCATATTTTATTATATCTACTTAACTTTTATCGACATTTATCTAACTCTATAATTATTGTTCTAGTATCAGAATGTAGTTTAAGTTAATTTGTTTTGGTTTCAACAGATGTTTTTTTCATATTTTTGATTGTTTTCTTTTTTTCACATCTTCGCGTCCCCCTTGGGGGGCCCGCCCCACAGGTTAAGAACCACTGTATTAAAGAACATGAAGCAAGGTTTGACAGCACTTTTATGGAGCTATTGCAGGAAGTGAAGTAGACAGATGAAATGATGTTGAAGATGGATCACGGAGATGACGACATAATCAGCAGCCGGAAATGAGGTAATTGAAAATGGAACGGAAGTGAAGTCATCATGGTGGGATGGACTGGTGGACTTCCAAAAGGTACGGTCTTTAATCTTCTGTTTTTCTGCTGAATAAGTGAGAAAGGCATTAATACTTCATTTTAAATTCTCTTCTTTTGTTCTTTCGCGCTTGGTCACGCCCATTGGCTGCCCCCTATTCGTGCGTGTGTGACTATATACAGTGATGTGAAAAACTATTTGCCCCCTTCCTGATTTCTTATTCTTTTGCATGTTTGTCACACAAAATGTTTCTGATCATCAAACACATTTAACCATTAGTCAAATATAACACAAGTAAACACAAAATGCAGTTTTTAAATGATGGTTTTTATTATTTAGGGAGAATAAAAAATCCAAACCTACATGGCCCTGTGTGAAAAAGTAATTGCCCCCTGAACCTAATAACTGGTTGGGCCACCCTTAGCAGCAATAACTGCAATCAAGCGTTTGCGATAACTTGCAATGAGTCTTTTACAGCACTCTGGAGGAATTTTGGCCCACTCATCTTTGCAGAATTGTTGTAATTCAGCTTTATTTGAGGGTTTTCTAGCATGAACCGCCTTTTTAAGGTCATGCCATAGCATCTCAATTGGATTCAGGTCAGGACTTTGACTAGGCCACTCCAAAGTCTTCATTTTGTTTTTCTTCAGCCATTCAGAGGTGGATTTGCTGGTGTGTTTTGGGTCATTGTCCTGTTGCAGCACCCAAGATCGCTTCAGCTTGAGTTGACGAACAGATGGCCGGACACTCTCCTTCAGGATTTTTTGGTAGACAGTAGAATTCATGGTTCCATCTATCACAGCAAGCCTTCCAGGTCCTGAAGCAGCAAAACAACCCCAGACCATCACACTACCACCACCATATTTTACTGTTGGTATGATGTTCTTTTTCTGAAATGCTGTGTTCCTTTTACACCAGATGTAACGGGACATTTGCCTTCCAAAAAGTTCAACTTTTGTCTCATCAGTCCATAAGGTATTTTCCCAAAAGTCTTGGCAATCATTGAGATGTTTCTTAGCAAAAGTGAGACGAGCCCTAATGTTCTTTTTGCTTAACAGTGGTTTGCGTCTTGGAAATCTGCCATGCAGGCCGTTTTTGCCCAGTCTCTTTCTTATGGTGGAGTCGTGAACACTGACCTTAATTGAGGCAAGTGAGGCCTGCAGTTCTTTAAACGTTGTCCTGGGGTCTTTTGTGACCTCTCGGATGAGTCGTCTCTGCGCTCTTGGGGTAATTTTGGTCGGCCGGCCACTCCTGGGAAGGTTCACCACTGTTCCATGTTTTTGCCATTTGTGGATAATGGCTCTCACTGTGGTTCGCTGGAGTCCCAAAGCTTTAGAAATGTCTTTATAACCTTTACCAGACTGATAGATCTCAATTACTTCTGTTCTCATTTGTTCCTGAATTTCTTTGGATCTTGGCATGATGTCTAGCTTTTGAGGTGCTTTTGGTCTACTTCTCTGTGTCAGGCAGCTCCTATTTAAGTGATTTCTTGATTGAAACAGGTGTGGCAGTAATCAGGCCTGGGGATGGCTACGGAAATTGAACTCAGGTGTGATACAGCACAGTTAGGTTATTTTTTAACAAGGGGGCAATTACTTTTTCACACAGGGCCATGTAGGTTTGGATTTTTTTTCTCCCTAAATAATAAAAACCATCATTTAAAAACTGCATTTTGTGTTTACTTGTGTTATATTTGACTAATGGTTACATGTGTTTGATGATCAGAAACATTTTGTGTGACAAACATGCAAAAGAATAAGAAATCAGGAAGGGGGCAAATAGGTTTTTCACACCACTGTATATATATACTGTATATATATAGTGCTTCTCTATGTCAAGCACTGCCATATTCAAACAAGGGTGCTTCATTTGTTAAATAGGCCAACAGATGAGTTTAGAGGTCAGAGATCTTATATATATGATTATTTATTTTATATGTATCTACAATTTATTGTACTGATTGGAAGGCCTTATGTTCTTAATCCATTTTGTAGGTTATTGCGCTAAAAAAAATCCAAATTTTAAAAGGGATAGCATGCTGTGTGTCAAAACCCCACTGCCATTTAGTTTGTCATTTAATTTGGAGAAGTACAGATGGTATCACTCAGAAACCATTAACTTGTTTGTGAAACAAATGCATATTTATTTCAAACTATCGACTCCAGTCTCACGTTTTTCTTTATCGCTACCATATGTAACTATTATGTATGTATTACTTCATACCCTCATTTACTTTATGCGTTCTGTTTTATGGATTTTTTTTTATTTTCACATATGCTTCTGTAGTCTGCAGAATTAAGCAGTTCAAATCGTTTTAGGAAACTATTAAAATGAACTGTATTTTTATCATTACAAAAGCTTATTATTTGTTTAAGGTAAAGCTACTAGGTCATTGAGCATTGACCAATTTCTAACTCTCAGCAATAAATAATTATTTTAACTCAACAGATGTTGCATGAGTAAATCTTTCACAAATATTACCAGGCTTATGAAGTTTAATTACCTTTTACTTGCAGAGGGAAATAACTTGCCATTACATTCTTTTAAAAATGATAATCCTTTCATGCACTGTCTCTTTTTTTTTTTTTGCATTTTTGTTAGTACTCTTTTGCACGCTTTATATACTGTAATAGGATTTAAGAACACTGGTAAGCTAGTAATTATTTTAAATTTAGCATGCTTGAATTGCACTATATAATGAATAAGCTATTTTTTCTTATTGTTGTTTTTGATTTTAAGCTTAACTATTTCCTGTTAACTTTAAGCACTACTGTACCTGGAAGTTACAAAAAATATTTACTACATGTACTTTCTAACCAGTACAGTAAATTTAGGATTGCAGTTCTTATTTCCATTAAGGCCAAGTAAGATTCCTTCCTGTTCCTTTGCTAGGTGTTCACTATTGCATAAATGAAATAAGCTAAAGCCTTTCCTAAAGCTGATTGTGTGATAATGGAGCTTGGTCAGTTACAACAATAAACCTAAAGCACAGTGTGTATCATAACAAAATGAGGCTTAAGTGACACAGCACTTTTTTACATAACATATCACTATATTTCATTCAGCTTAATAAATAGATAGATAGATAGATAGATAGATAGATAGATAGATAGATAGATAGATAGATAGATAGATAGATAGATACTTTATTAATCCCAAAGGTAAATTCAAATACTACAGTAGCATCATAATTGCATCCATATTATACAAACACATTTACAAAAAAAACTACAGACACTTACACTTACAACAATACTGTTGAGTACTTGTAACAGCACAAAATACCACAGGAATTAATTTAATTCAGTATTATCAGTCTTGGATTGATTATGCTTTTGGACCATTTTTTTGTAATGTCAGATTTATTCAGTGTACTCCTATTGTCATGATTGTGACTATTCTGTTGTGCTTACAGGGAACACAAAAAGGAACTGAGAACAAGAGCGTAACTTGTTTGTCTCATTCACCATCATAATGTCACTGATCTATTAGAACATTTTGACCTTGATATGTCTTCCCTGTTCAACTCATCCTGTAAGAAGTACCTAAAAATAACCAAAAATTTTGTCTATGACAAAATGCGGGTGACTTTTGCTTTGTGCAATGGTGCCAAAATGTCCTCCTATGCCTCTAAATACAGTATATCATCACAAGGCCTATCTGCTATGGGTCTCAACAGAGCATGACATGCCTGTCTCTTTCAAAATTGTTAAATGTCACAATGTAGTCCTAAATAAACTCAACTCAAGGTAGTTTTAGAAATATTTATCAAAGCCACATATGTTAAGCTATAATATCCCAATAACTTTCACATGTGCTTCTTATATTTTGGACAATAATGATGAGGCCTGGAATATTATGCCAGTTAAACATGTTTTTTTATGTTAGGACATTGAATAGCATAAAGGGGGTATTCTGTAAAATCTAAATTTTTAAGAAAGATTTATGAAAGAGATTGTGAAAATGTTATCAAAGGAATTTTCTGCTGTGCCCCTAATCTTCCTGCTATGGGGATTATTATCATTTTCCAAAACTAATCAAAAAAAATTACAAAATAGCAGATAGTGACTCATACACCAATAAATAATTATAGTGGTATTGCTGGCTCTCCAATGTAAGGGTAAGAGGGACAGCTGTTATGTCAATAGCAGTGTTTTTCACTTATTTTTATATAGTCCATATGATCTATCTAGGTGAAAAAAGAACAATACATAATGTTTTTTGGTCAAATTTTACTTGAGAGTCAGATGGTGTGAGTCAGCAGAACCAGTGGTAAGGACTTTCACACAAAGATGTTATTGCATTGGAAATTAAAGTACTTTTTTTTCTGGCAACTATATTGTTGAGGTTGCTGGCTGGTCAATTACAAAATGAGATCCCCAAGATATGCTAGATAGAAGTAAGAAAGATAGGCAACTGTTGCTAGGTTAAGGGGCTAACTATACTATTGAGACAAGATAGTGATAAGTAACTGATACTAAGGTGGGACATCTGTGCAGTCCAGACATTAATGAAATTGGCAATAGACTATGGTTTAGCCAGCTGCACAACAAAAACAAAGGGCGGCAGCTACCATATGTCCTGAGAGTTGGAACTTGCACAGGTAAACAGAATACAGTAGTCAGAGCCAGACCGTCACAGTGTTGTGATTCAGTGCTAGAAAACTCAAAGGGACTGAAAATCAAAACATTCAAAAAAGGTCTAAATACATAAAGCCTAAGAAAGAGAAAGGGCAGCTGTCAAAAAACCCTGTTCCAAAATTACATAATATTAAAGAAAACTAAAAGAAATATAAAATTAAGATTCACTTTCAAAGATAAAAAAATAAATAATAAGTACTAAACCAAAAACAACTAAAGCATTACCACAACGGAAAGAGAGAAAGCAAAAAACAAAAAGATTAGGGAAAAAAAGCAAATGATACTGGTCAAAAGACCAATAAAACATCTACAGAAACAGAAGGGAAGCACAAAACAGAGTGAGAGAGAGCAGCTAAACTATCTAGCTAAGGTCACAGAAAATATCTGTGCAAGTCAGGTGGTTTATGTATGGTTCTTAAGGTCACCCCTTGAATGGCACTAATTACACACTAGAAGGAAAAGGGACAAATTACAAATGCTACAAAAGACATAAACAGAGAACAAACAAGTAAGCAGGGAAAATTACAGAATTTAAAAAATACAAAAGAATGATAAAACAAAAACACAATCTTAACATAACACCTGTCATACCCTCATAAGATAGATACCAAACACCAGAGAATAAAAACCAGACTTTAATTAACAGTCAACTAAAAAAGTGATGTCACTAAAAGGTTGCTAAAATTGCTTCATTAACTTAAGTGACTTACATGTTAAATTCTTCTCTTGTTAATTAGCAGAACTGTAAGTCAGGTTGTGATTATTACACTTTTTTCAATTGCTAACATTCTAAAACTGATACCCTAAACACAATATTCCAAAGCTTAACTTCTATAGCTATACTGATAACACCTTTTGCACATCCTTAGGCACAATCTCCTCAAACACAGATTTGTAAATCTGCCCTGACATTAAAATGCAGATAATTTTCTTTGCACCAAATTGACAATTCTCCACCAGATTTCCATACTGTCTCATTCTCCTCCTTATCAATACGAGGTGTGGCAGAAAAGTAATGAGACTGGCAACACTGCAAGCGATCTGGCAACGCTGCGCTGTTGTCCTTGATAGAGCACATGTATCAGTACCCTCCCATAGCTCAGTGCGAGTTTCAACTCCTTCCGTTAACTACGTGATTTTTGTGACTGCTATTAGCGAAGTTGTGTTTTTGGTTGTGCGTCACGCAAAATGGAACAGCGGAATTTGGAGCAACGTTGTGCCATTAAATTTTGTGTTAAGCTTGGAGAATCGGCAAGTGTGACGTTTGAAAAGTTAAAACAGGCCTATGGGGAACATTCTTTATCCCGAGCTCAAGTTTTTCAGGGAGGCCTTCAACTTCGAAAACCAATGAAAACATCGAACGTGTGAACACTCTTGTGAGATCAGACAGTCGTTTAACATTAAGAATGTTGAGTAAACAATTAAATTTGAACAGATTTACCGTTCATCAAATTTTGACTGAACATTTGCACATGCGAAAGGTCTGTGCCAAAATGGTGCCGAAAAACCTCACAACTGAGCAGAAGGACAATCGAAAAATCGCATTCCTGTGGTTCCCCAGCCCCCTTATTCACCTGACCTCAGTCCGTGTGACTTTTTCCTTTTTCCTAAACTGAAAAATGTCCTCAAAGGACGTCATTTCGGGACTTTAGAAAACATCCAAAAGAGTGTAACGGACATGCTGAAGACCATACCGGTTGAAGACTTCCAGCGCTGCTACCAACAGTGGGAACAACGTCTCCATCGGTGTGTAGCTGCCCAAGGGAACTACTTTGAAGGGGATAACATTAATGTTTGAAAAAAATAAAAACTTTGGTAAATAAAAAATCAGTCTCATTACTTTTCTGCCACACCTCGTATACCCTATAAGAGCAGAATCATCTGACAGTTTATACAAGTGAAATGACCTGATGTTACATTTATAGTTAGAGGTGTACAGAGTAAACAGAAAATGAGACAGGGCTGTTCCTTGTGGTGCTCCAGTGTTGTTCAAATCCATATCAGAAACACAATCCTTGAGTCCCACAAACTGAGGTCTGCCCAACAGAAACTCCATTATCCAGGAAACCATTGGCTCCTGCATATTTCTAAGCTCACCCTTAACAGGGATGGCTGGATGGTATTGAATGCACTGGAAAAATCGAAAAAATATAATCCTCACAGTGCTACCACCTTTGTCCGGGTAAGAATATGCCTTAGGAAGCAGATAGATAATTGCATCCTCCACTCCAATTTTTATCCAATAAAAGGAAACTTTTAGTAAACTTTTAAAGGTGATTTTTGTGAGTATCACTATTTGTATCTGTTAAAGAAAACAATTGTTCTTTTTATATATTACATAGACTAAGAACAACTATTATAGTCAGGTGCAAGGAGGGAGAATGTTGGTGTTCGCTCCAGGGTTCTTTGGGGTTCTTGACTAATCACTCATTCACGTGCAAATGTGATCATATCAGTCAGGTGCCTCATTCACACCTCGCAGATTGTGAAGGATCACACCTGCACCCAATCAGACAGGATACAGGCAGCTTGCATGGCAGAGAAGGGGGAACAACAGAGAGCAAATCCAGGAAGTGAACCATTATAGAGGAGTATTGGGTGGCTAACCCGAACAAGCCAGCCAGTGAACAAGAGGCATCACAGTCGTTAACCCCATGGAAGGGCAAATTATCAGCAATCTAGGGGCTGATTGTCCCTGTTGAAATTACAGTGGAGTGGATCCGATGGTGGTGAGAAGAAAGACGGGAGGACAACCAACCAAAAGCAACCTGGCAAATGCCAACAGAGGCAGCAGCTGGGGATTGTTGAAGGTGACTGTGGGTGCTGGAGTGTTTGTCAGCTGTAAGACCTAGGCTAGGGGCGAGCTGGGGAGACGGAGAGGGAGTTGTGTTGGGCTTGTCGGTGAATAGAGGAGGAAAAATATGGAGCCAGTGACTGTTTGTTTTACATGGATTTTATCTCTAAAGCACTGAAAACTCTAGCACCAGCCCCTTGCTGAATGTGTGTGTCCTCAATTGCCTGGCTCAATTTGCTTCATGACTATCGATGGTTACGGGTTCAAGAGGCTCCTGGAGGCAACCTGACACCACAAGGTATTTTTTCACCTCTTTTGCAAATGCATGATAAACAGAAAAGTAAACATTTTAATGTTAAGAAATATAAAAACTCATAAGGCACCTGGTTATGAGTTTAGACAGAAATTCAGTTTGAACTCATCCATCTTCACTGTCTTGGGTGTCCTAAAAAATGATGGAACAAAAAAATGTGGAACATTAATCTGTCCTCAAATAATTGCTAGTCTAAAAGATAAATTTTGTCTTTATGAGATTAATTAGTTTTAAATTAATATAATATCTGAGTTAGCATGGCTAACTATCATTTGTGACAATGCGAGTTCTCTTCCATGCTCCCTTCGTTCAACACCATTGATAATGTCACCGAGATGAGCTGACAAATGGGGACAAATCTCTCAAAGCCAGGGGATATATTCCAAAAAGTGATAAAGTGCTTTTATTTAAAACAATCAAAAACAAAAAGTGCAGTGCAACAAGTTCCAATAAAAAAATACATAAAACAAGTGTCCAGTGGGGTTAAAACCATCAATAAATAAATCCTTTAAAATCAGAGGTTAATACGCAGTCTCTCTCACTTATTACTCTCCGGCCCACCTCCATCTCTTTCTCCCCAGCTCACCCATTGCTCTCGCAGCCAGCGGAGACCCAACAGCCACGAGCTCCTTCTGCCAACCTCCGTCTTGGCCTCCTTTCGGACATCACTGCCAGACCGTCGAGGTCGGCTCTCCTCCCTTCATCCTTCGCGCTCCTGAAGTCGCTCCTTGGATCCCTCGGGAGGTCACCTGCTCTGCTCACCCCACTCACTCGAATATTCAGTGGGACGAACTAGCCCCTAGAGCGCCACCTACAAACGCTCCTCCGCGGGGCCCCAGCTCGTTCGTCTCCTCCTTACAGGTGGCCAGATCCTCCTGCTTAGACTGCCTTTCTCACGTCCTTTAACCTCCTTTCTCATTTCCTCGATCCTTCAATTTTTTTTCTCAATCTCTCCTTTCTTTTCTTTTCTACATCCCCCCTATCTCTGGTGTCGACCCGTATATATACTCACACACTCACACACATCCCCGCGCACCGCCGTGGGTGCAGCGCCTTAATCACACACCGCAGGGAGTCAATGAGGCAAATGAGAACGACAGCACTCACACATGCAGGTGTGACTCGCTCCAATCACCTCATTAATTCCCCGCGGTTGTGCAATCATGCCCATGGAGAACCTTTTTTTAGTGGAAGCCGCAGACCCGCTATACCACAACATTTAAAAATATTTAAGGTTATGGACACCTAAAAGACAATCTGACTATGGCCATTAGTCAGTTTTTCCATATGAAACCTCAGAGGTTAAGTGCTATTTAACTAGTATGTGCTTTACATAAAATATCATGGAATAAGTAGCTTTCTTAGCGAGTATTACATAAATAATATTTCATATGCAATCTCAGAGGCTAAACACTATTTCTTAGAGATTTAATTTTACAGATAGCTTAATTTAACATCAAGTCAAGTCAAGTTGGGGAGCATGCATTGGTACAGTGCGTTGCCACACCCACCACATGACGAAACAGCTCGGGATCCGAGTTGGCAACCCCCCAGGCAGATACGTGGTCCAGTCCCAATCCTCCAGAAATGACCTTCTATCTGCCGCAGCCAGTTGTTACATGTGTGACCCCTTGGCCTGATCCAGTCACTCGGGTCTCCAACAATGAGGATCCTACGAGCTGGATCACCCTTGGGGAATCATGCCACATGGCCATAGTCCCGTAACTGATGCTCCCTCACAATGCAGGTAATATGCCTCATTTGGGATTCCATGTGGAAACGCTCATTTGACACAAAGTTAAACCAGCGTTACCCAAGGATTCTCTGGAGAGACACAGTACCAAAGGAGTCCAGTCTTCATCTCAGGTCACTGGATAGTGTCCATATCTTGCAACCATATAGCAAGACAGGAAGCACCAGGACTCTGAAGACCTTCATCCTTTCTCATAGATATCGGGAGCACCACACACCCCTTTCCAGTGACCTTATGACCCCCCCATGCTCTCCCAATTTACTATTTAACATGTGTTACATATAATTCAAAGCCTAACTATTAAAATATTTACTAAATATGATTATTCAGAATGTATACTTCACAGGCAGAGCTCCAGGGGTATACCTTTTCAGTATAAATTACAATGACCACGGGTGAATAATCAGTCAAATCTTATAATAATACAATAAGATTAATTTATTAATAGTGAACTCAAAGTTATATATGGTAACAGAATAGAATAATGTTATAAAAACAGCAAAATAATAAAATATTAGAAATGTATAGACATGCATTCCAGAAGACAAACTTACTTATATTACTATTGTACATTCAATATTATCCTTTTTTATACACTCTGAACCTAAAACAAATACTTTAAATCAGAGATCAAAGGTCACCCAATGAGACAAAGTGAGACAACATAAATATCAAGAACTAGGAAATCAATCTTTGTTGATGGCACATCCTAATATGAATAAAAGCAGCCATCTTCCCCACTTTAAAAATCATTCTTAATATAAAGAATCAGGATCATTTTGGCAAAATGTGGCACCTAAAACCAAGATGATTAAAACATTGCTCGGTGTTTTTTCATTTACAACATTCACAAAATAATTGAAATACCCCTAAATTGTCTCAGACAGAACCTTAATCTCCATAAACTCCTTAAAACAAAGACAAAGAAGGCATGGTCTAGAAAAACACTTGCTGGACAAATGGGAAGTCAGCTTACTTTGTGTAGGTTCGAGTGAGAAAATAGGTGTACTGCAAAAACACAGGAAAATGCTTACGCCAATAAAATCTAATTTATAAAACCTGCCATACACACATTTCTATGCAATTCACCCTTTATAATTTACAATTACCTTGTAAATGTATGTTTGTCAGCACACCTTGAACGTCACCCTGAAGCATCCATCTATATGAACAACCTCATACATATCAAATCATGATGCTGCAAAGTTTCTCTGAGTGGTAGATCGGTCTCCCACCTGACGCATCAAGGCATCGACACCTGCAATTAAGAGTATTTACACTCCTTAACTGAGAGAGGAAGATCATACACAGCATTATAGCTCTTCTCCTCTGCATTCTGGGTGTCAGGAAGAGATGTAAGGCATCAGCATCTCTGAACATGCAGCCACTATTACCCGGCACAAGTAATGACATAATTGCTGTTGCAATGAAGAGAACAGGTCATATTAAGCAGTATCATCATGTGTGTCAAAGCTACTTTACCTCAAAATAAATGAATCACAGGTTGATCCAGGCCACTGAGCCACAAAGTTTGTCAGTCTCATCTTGGCATCACAGATTACTTCTTTGTTAATGGAATGTTACTGCTCATAGTTAACAAAAGCAGTTTATTCTCTCATGTTGCCCTTATTGCAATATGAGTACAGTAAATTGCACCGATTACGTTAGGAAAATCAGACGCTGCCACATACTGCCTTTTTATAATGTTTTATGTATGTGCACCTACACCATATAAAAACTGGATTTAGCGTCTTGCTGGTGGGTTGATGGCTTCCAGCACAGTAGGAATAATGGAGGGAAGCTTGGGTGAGATATTACTGACCTGTTGGCCAGTTCCTCTGGAAGAGACAACAGGTAGCCTTCTGTATAGTAACTGCTGGATAACCACAAAAAGTTCTTCAGTGCAAAAACGCAGTGTTGGCCCTATTCAAACTGAACAAAAATGCAGTCTGTGGTCAATTGAACATTTGGTATCTGACCCAATTAAAAATGTTCCTGGGCTTAAGCTTTCACACAGGGGGTGTCTACCGTTAAACAGATTTTGCAGATTCCAGTGTCTCTCCCTGATGTATCTGTATAGAGAAGTGGAGCTACACAAAACAAACAGTATTTATGGTGTGATATGGAGCAGACAATGACAGACCTGGTCAAATACTGACCCTTAACAGTCTAAGAAGATTAATGGCCATGCTTGTAGTAGAACAAGCAGCAACTTCATCGTTTAAGAAATCTGCAAAAATAAATCCATCAATATATGTTCTAAGTTCAGTTCACACATCTATCCCGGCAGCACAGGGTGAAAGTTGGGAACCAGTCCGTCAGAGGTTCATCTCACACACATAACCACACAATTTCAACATAAGTAAAAATAAGCAGAAAAGCCGTAAAGAAGCAAAACAAATAGCTACACAAATGCAAAGCAAACTATTCTTTGTAAAAAAGCATACATTTATTAAGTTTATAATAATGATAAAATAATGTTTTGCTTCACCAGGATACATTTTTATAATGTTTAAATATTGAACTGTTGACTTTGTTCCTTTTTAATTATTTTTCCAGAAAATTATCTTTTGTTCTGCATTTGAAATAATGTTAGTTACAAGGAAATATTAAAAGCAGAAAAGTTTCAAATGATTTTATTTCAGCTTTAACCTCAACAAAAACTGAAATTTCAAGACGTATGCATCAGAAACCAAGAAAGGACTGTTATGGTTTAACAGAATCAAATAATATGGACTAGGACCCAGTCATTGATGATAGTCCATAAGGACTGGATTGAATGGTTTAGTAAATCAATGGATTGATAAAAACTGCAAGTTGGGTTTAAATAAGTTATAAAATGGCCCTCATTTTGTAATGATAAAAGTTGTATGTATTTTTAAAGAATTTGGTATTGTTGAAATTTGACCATGTTTACGCAACATATTTCCAACAGTGAAGCTGATGGGTCCTAATATTGTAAATTGTATTTGGCCCACAGTAAAAATGCTTTGTAAGGACAGCTCTTCCTTCTGTATCCTGCAATCACTTGTGTGTGAAAATCAAATGAAGAGGATTCAAAGTACTATTTCTCACCTCCTGGCTGCTTTAACTGAACAGTAGTACACACAATTTGTATCTCAGTCACTCTGTATTAGGAGCATTGGTTGTCTTTGGAAAACTGTTCAATTAGCCTCCCTGGACTGCACTGTGTTGCCTTCATTTTTTCAGCCTTCATAAATTCCCCTCAGTGGGTGCAATCATCATGGTTAATCCTTCTTCTCTTTGACTAGAAGTGACCAAGCTTCCATGCTGAGCGTTTAAATTACTGCCTGGAGTATGAAGAATTGTGAATCTCAAAAAAAAGGGTCTTACTGCCAGAGCAAAATATTAAGCCTCAGCTTTTTTCTATTTGAAATAATTCAGCTTAACTACAGATATTTGTTTACAAATTACTGGTTATATTTTGAAATGTTATATTTAAATTCATCATTTGTTTTATATAGTAACCTTTTCTATTACAATGTAGATGTGTTGAATTTTATGGCCATCTAGTTTTGGAGTTATTTTAAGGTATACATTTTCTCATAATACCTGAACATTAGATCTTGATTATACAATAATGATGTTTTGAACTGCCAATAATATAAATCCTATTAGGAATATTTTAGTCAATATTTCATAAACGAAAATGTTTCCAATGTGTTTATTAGTCAGGCAACATGGACATCGCTTTTGTAAACACTTGGTTACTATAGATAGAACACCATTTCTAAGTTATCATAAAGTAATTAAAAACTGTTTCCAGATTAACATATTGTTTGTCTCATTTGTAAAAGTGATTCATTTTAGTTGACAGTTGCCACAATCATAATTACCATGTAACTGAACGCATTAATAAGACTTCCATTTTTGTCAGATATCTTATGTTGCTTGAATATTCATGACAAAGTAGTCAATTCAGCAGCAAGTTGTAAAAAATTCTAATACTGAAGATGAAGGTCAGACACAAATATGTTCTTGTTATTTTAAAGCTGTTTTAATGTGTTCTATATAATTAAAGCTATAAATAAGTATAATTATAAGTAAATGCTGCATTGGCAACATGTCCATTTCCATTTTATCCACTAATGAAGTCATTAGTTTGTATTTTCTATGTATTATGCAACAGCTTTAATGTCACTGCTAAGATTTTTCTTATATTTGAATTCTAAAATGTTCTTGGCTTATAAGTTCATTCAGCTAGAAAGGGAGCTGCTTTCTGAACTATTAGCCATGGATGGCATTTCAATTACAGTGCTGGTGTTAAAGTTCAGAGTGATCATTTTCATTCACTTCATGTGCCTTTATGCTGTATTTAGGACACACCATAAAAGAAGAAAAGATAAACTCAAGGACCAGTGACATATTTTTCTATTGACTGCGAAGCACAGCTCACTTAAAATAAAGAAAAGCAAAACAACACATTTTATACCCTGTGAGCCAAAATATTTAGAATATTTACATCATAAAAACTCATTTTTAACTACTGTTTTGACTATAATCAGCAAAATCTCTTTTTTTCAAAATTTACTTCAAGACAACAAAATATTCCTAAATAATTGTGAAATGTCAGACATTTTTCTTGTCTAGCTCTCCAACACACAGATGTCATCAAGGTCAGTGTTTCTTAACCACTGGGGCTATCACCAGTGGGTTTTGAGTTTCCGTTGTTGGTTGGTGAGATTGTGGTAGTGGGTCGTGGTGATTTATGTCTCCACATGATATTCATTCCCGTGTTTATCGACAATCATCCCATCTTGGGGGAACCTAATGCTCTGGCATTGGTGGTCATTTAAGTAAGAGGATACCAAATACAATTACAATTGCAAATACAATTAGAGAAGAAAAACTGGCTCACAGCACCATAATCTTCTTGCTTTTCCAGTTTCTTAAACCTTATTTTAAAATAAAGACAATTTGGGTGGAATCACTGGTTCATTTTCCAATTAGGGTTAAGTACTCTAAAGTTGTATTTTATTTTTGACAGCACATTGTCACTTGCATGCACATGGGAGACAGTTTAAGGACTTGGATGATGGTAATTCTCTACTGAGACCAGGGGTGGTGCTGTGTAATAATGATCTCTCTTCGCCCCTTTGCAAAAAGGAAGACTAACAGCTTTCCATGTCAGACGTAACTTCCATGGTCCATCAGCCTGGACACATCTGTTCCTCCCAAAATGCCTCATAATCGGAAGAGCCCCCATCCTGAGTGGTCGACCTGAACTAAAGACCTGTTTTACATACCTTTTCTTTAAAATCATTTTTCAGTTATATGGGGTTGGTCACAAGATGCCTCAAAATACATTGTCTGGCTTTCTCTTTACATCATAGAAATGGCCATATCTGTTTAATTGTCATTTAATCATTTTAAGCTTGATTGTGCCATGTTTTTTGTGTGTTAATTTTTTAATACGCTTCAGGACTACCATCATATGATACACATTCTAGGTCAATATTTACTGCATTCCTCAAAGCTGCTGGCAGAAAATGTTCCTACAAAGGTTTCAGTGTTCATTTCATAATAATAACTGCTGCAGGCCTGGACAATGTTACTTACCTACTGTACATTTTCACATTTTTGTAAATATCTTCAAAGTCATGAGACAATTATTTGTGCTCACCATGTAAACTAGAAAATATAAGTGGAATACGTTATCACAGAACTATGACTGTCTCCCACAGCATGAACCATTTATTCGAAAAGAACTTCTAAATGCTATTTTTTGGATATCTACAGTATAAGTGTGTTATGATAAGAAACATTTTTAATATTGAAAGAGCCAGCGATGTTCCCCTACAATAGAAGATGACCAAACCAGCAAATGGCAAGAATCTGAACCATGAACCTACTTATAATGAGAGAATAAGAGTGCATCGCCCCCAGAAAAAGCACTTACTGTTAAACCCCGCCTTAAGGGGCACATGCAGTAAACACAATGTTCTGGTAACATGGCCCTATTTTAGATCTGCCAACTTAGTTATGTCTAGTCTTGTGTCCTTCTTACAAAGCTACATCCACCCTGGTGTTGCCACACCCACCATGCAACAAACCACCTCAGGATCCCAAATTAGGACCCGAGTGCAGTCGTGCAACGTGTGACACCACAGTACCATGCTAGTTCAAACGTAATGGAGCTTGGTAGAAAATGAGGCAAATATAGGATTTAGAGTTACCTGCAGTCCCTAGACCAATGAGTGGGTGGGTGAGATCTGGTGGTCAAATGATAGAAGGCCACTGAGTGATATAGAAAAAGGTGAAATGAGGAAGTATTCTTGGCTGTTAAGTCACCCCAAAGAGGCAGTAGACTTTCTTACTTCACTTTTACTTTTGATTATATTTTACTTTGTGTTAAGTTATTTTATGTATAGATTATTATTTGTATGTATTTTATTCTTGGTAAGACGATCAATGTAATATAGCCACTTCCTTGTCAAAATATTTATCCAAAAATTAAGTTAAGGTCTACAAATTGTCTGTTTGTTGAATGAATCTTGGAAGTTTTAAGTGCCTAGAATAGCATTGATAGAACAGAAAAGAAGTTAAAGCGGCCCAGGCTATTACTTTCGCCCACTTCCCTACTGCTCAGGGCATAAATATAAAATGCTGCCTTAGAAAATCAAAAAAGCTGAAAACCTCTGCTACATTTCACAGTTACTTTTTCCCTCCTACATTCCAGAAAACAATACAAGGCCATTAGGACTCACACCAGTTGATTCAGGGACAGTTTTTACCCAGAGGTCAAAAGGGCCTCAATAGTGAGTCACACATGAGCAGACCTGATGTGAGTTTATTTATGTTGTCTGATGTTGTATTTAATATGAAGTATAATACGTATCTGTACTGTGTTCAAATGATAATAACCTTGAACTTGAATTGCAGGGTGATTCTGTCTTGCCAACATTAATACATTTTTTTTCTGTAAAGGCACAGTTGTGCGAAGCTCAGAGTACACCAACATTCTCAAGAGATGGCATGACATGAATCACATATTGGACCCTAATATTGAAGAGTTTCAATGCTCAGTGCTTCAGTACGAAACCAGACATCCTCCTGTGACCCTCAGTGCAGCAAGAAATCTTATAGTGACCTATTTTAGTATGCTTGGATTGCAGGTATTTATGGCTTTTAAGCAGATTTATGTCAAGAATGTGTTTGGGGAAAATGCCACAAGAAATTTGAAAGTGTGACACCTGTCTACTTGTATAGAAGCACATTGACCTTTTTTGTCCCGATCTGGAAGGTTGAAGAAGTCTCGCAGGATTTGAAGCATAAATTTATTTTACAGATACACACTCTTTCTGAAAGAATAGCTTCCATTTCTTCATTTTAAATTGAAATCAAGCACACATAAATACACCTCAGAACAGACAGCAAAAGAGAAAACACTCCAACAGTATCTTGACTTCAAGCAGGATGTACAGACAAGTAACATATCCTGACTATTACCCGATAAAGAATTTCTGGCCTGATGGTGGAATTTCATTTTCATTGCCAAGATCTTGACTCTGTAGCTCTGTACAGAAACAGATCTTATTTGATCATATTACTTTAGGTAACACTTTAGGTACTATAAAAATGCATTTACTAGACATTAACATCTTGTTACATATGAGTAAATGAGTAATAGATGCATTTTGCCGTACCTAAACTAAAGTGTTACCAATCTTTGAAATCCAACAGACTAATAAGAAAGCTAAGAAATACCATTATCTGAGTCTTTTATTGTTTGACTGAATTATATGTGCAATGATCTCCCTGCAGGACAGGAGAGGATAGGTTTTGTGTTTTTCAAGTCGGTTATTTCTTCATAATCACAAGCCACATGAAATTGTGCTCTAAAGTGAAACACTTTTTAAATAAATTTGAAAAAAATAAAAAATAACCTGTTCTTCCATCCATCCATTATCCAACCCGCTATATCCTAACTACAGGGTCACGGGGGTCTGCTGGAGCCAATCCCAGCCAACACAGGGAGCAAGGAAGGAAACAAACCCCGGGCAGGGCACCAGCCCACCACAGAATAACCTGTTCTTGTATTTTAAAATTGGGATGATGGGACTGAGGCCCAAACATGAAAACAAAACCTTTAAAAGCTGCTGACTACATCTGCTTTTTAAGCCAAGACCCAGGAGTGTTATCAAGTATAAATTCATGTTTTATGAAAAATTATTTGAGTACACATGGCATGAGAAAATGATATGATTTTAGTATGTATGTGTTGCTGGTAGTGGAGGCTCCTTAGAATTACAACAGATGTGTACTCAGATCAGATGATATCAGGACATACTCATAGATCAATCACTATATGAGACACTTTTCTGTAGTGCATCATTTGTTATAAGCCATGGCAGAATACAGTAATCCCTCCTTGATCGCGGGGGTTGCGTTCCAGACCTCCCCGCGATAGGTGAAAATCTGCGAAGTAGAAACCATATGTTTGTATGGTTATTTTTATATATTTTAAGCCCTTATAAACTCTCCCACACTGTTAACATTATTAGAGCCCTCTAGACATGAAATAACACCCTTTAGTCAAAAGTTTAAACTGTGCTCCATGACAAGACAGAGATCATCTTTTTTTCTTTCTCACAATTAAAAGAATACAAATATATCTTCTCTTCAAAGGAGTGCCCGCATCAGGAGCAGAGAATTTGAGTGAGAGAGAAAGAGAGAACGCTCGCAAAGAAAAGCAAACAATCAAAAAATCAATACGTGTGCTTTTAAGCATTCCGAAGCACCGCAATAAAGCGGCATTTTTTTAGAGGAGCGTCAGTATCTTCTAAGCAAACAGCCCCTCTGCTCACACCCCCTCCGTCAGGCGCAGAGAATGTCAGAGAGAGAGAGAGGGAGCGCGAGATTAAAGCAAACAATCAAAAAATCAATACGTGTGCTTTTGTGCTTTTAAATATGCCAAGCACCGCGATAAAGCGGCATTTTTTAGAGGAGCGTCTGTATCTTCTAAGCAAACAGCCTCTGTGTAAACAGCCCCTCTGCTCACACCCCCTCCGTCAGGCGCAGAGAATATCAGACAGGGTGAGATAGAGGCAGAGAAAAGCAAACAATCAAGCACCGTGCAGGATGCATATCTTATATCATTGAGGAGTTTTAGTTAATATGTAATACGTGCTCTGATTGGGTAGCTTCTAAGCCATCCGCCAATAGCGTCCCTTGTATGAAATCAACTGGGCAAACAAACTGAAGAAGTATGCACCATAAATTAAAAGACCCATTGTCCGCAGAAATCCGCGAACCAGCGAAAAATCCGTGATATATATTTAGATATGCTTACATTTAAAATCCACGATAGAGTGAATCCGCGAATGTCGAAGCGCGATATAGCGAGGGATTACTGTATACTATAACAACAGAAGAAGCAGAACTGCAGTGACAAATAAAATGCAGCCTGAAGTTACAAAAATTTGGTGAACTGGGAGAGCATCTTTGGAAAATGTCAAAATTCCACCCACGACAGTCACTGCAAGGAGACAAGTGAACAGGAACTGTAGCCTCCCCTCAAGAAAATAAAAAGGGTACCAATTATCTGTAATAAAATAAAATGTATTACTTCCACTTACATTTTTTGTCAGAGGCAGGCCTCTGAAATGAGGAAACGATGTTTGAAACCTGAACTGAAACCTTTGCTGCTTCAGGGTGGACCAAATTGGCAAGTTTTAAGGCTTCTTGTTATACATTAGGACCTCCATTTTAAAATGGAAGAACAGGCTGGGTATTTCTTAATATTAATAAAGAATTCTTTACTTTTCTGGTGCAAATTAAAATATTCCATTATTTAAAAAATGATTTTGACTTGAAAAAAATACCAAACCTTTGAATGTGTCTAGTGCAGTATCCGGTAGGAATCTGTACCTGCACTGAGTTATATCAAGGCGCTAAATACATAAAAAAGCAGTACTGTATCAAATTTTACTTAAACCAAAACCAGATTTTCATTACCCATGAGTACAATAATGTTTTCCGCAGGGATACACAATACAACAGTATTCCAAAAGTAAAATATGTGCATATATTCATAGTATATTTTAATGACAGAGTGTATCAGGTGCAGACCCCATCGACACCCACATGACAATTTAGAGTTCAAAATGCTTAAGTACCCAGAGTAAAAGAGGGCTCTGTATTCTTGAAACTTGATAATCTAAATCTATAGCCTAATGGCAATATTTAAACATCTGAAAACAGAAGAAGGCTATGATAAGTTTCAGCAAGAAAGGACACCCATAATTTTAGCACTAAATTTACATCAATTTCCATCTCTTTTCACTGATATATTTTCAGATGAAACGTCAGCCTTCTGTCAATGATGGTCCTAAAATATGTTACAGTATATCTATAATGCTGACCCAAACCACCATCTACACCTTTACCACAGATTTTTAGTTCAGTCTTCACCAGTGATTTACTGCATAATCCAGAATGATACACTCAGCATACCAGTATTTTCATCTTGCAAAACTGGTTCCCCACTTACACCTAATGCTGTTAGGATAGGGATTGAGACCCCTAAAATTTCGGTCTGGAAAATAAATGGAATAACTCTTAAGAATTACAACCATACACAAATGGGCTAACACCCTTCACAAGGCACATTAGTTTCCAGAGTCTCAAAAATGCATTTTATTTTTATTAGACCTGCTAAAAATTGAAATGCATGTAACATTTGATAAACGTTTAACTGTACAGACTAGTACTGAAATGTTCTCCTTCAGAGGTATATACATTTGGATGATTAGTGTCTCCATATTCCATTGATTTATTTTGCTTCATCTTTTTTGTCCGCTTTCCTTGTGAACTTCACCATGTTTAAAGGGACAACAATGCCTAACATATATACACAATACTAATGCAGCTGCATATTTTAGAAGCATTTTATTAGTAATAAAAGTCTGAAACGTGCAAATTAACAAACATTGTCATTTGCATGACAGTAGAGGAAATCATGTGTAGATAATACTAATTAGGGTTTTTTCCTGTATAATAAAGCAGTCCATTCATGTGCCAGAATTATACATGTGAGTCCTTGGTTCGATCTGTCTGCTCAGAAATAATTTTACATGAAAATTTTCACTCTCATGTCTGCTAAGAAAAGATGTGCCTCAGGGGCTCATTCCATAGTTATTACCACTTTGGTTGTTCATTTTCCTAAAGTATCAGAGCCAGTTATCATGTTATATTCTGATGACACTGTTATCTCGTTTGATGATAAATCTTTGTTCAGTTTGGCAGCTGAGGTTCATTGTTATTTTTAATATGCCCAGCTGGCTTCGGGGAAGTCTGCATTTAATGAAAAGAAAGCTATGTTTTGCTCACAAAACTCGTTTCCAAATAATCTAATATTATATTTCTGCCCTTTTTACTGATATAGCTTGGCAAAAAATAAAATTAACTTATTATTTATGTGTTACATTTCATTAATTGTATAATATTGAACCCCATCTATCTACCCATTATGTGAATTTACTAAAAATGTGATTTTTTTTAAGATGAATGAATAATTATTTACTTTTGACAACAATAAAATATTATGCACGACAAATAGGAAAAACCTTGGTCCATCATATTGTGTTTAATCTGTTCTACTCCATACGTTTCCACTTTCATGGGTTTTTGTGTTTAGATATGTGATCTAACATTAATAAAATGGACATTAATCCATTTCAACAAAGGGGGTGGAGATAAAAGTATACAACATGAATTTAGAAACATAAGCTCTTCCAATTTCTATATTTGGTTATACCTATTAAACTGTGTTATCAGCATAATTAAAGGAAGTACTACATCAAAACTAACATTAATTTATGTCACCTCGCTGTGTATCCATAAGTAATTAAATGTCCCACTCCTAAAGTATTACAAGATGTAAGGTGCCAGAATACATGCTTTAATATGCATTTTTTCAGGAATAATGTGCTACAATTACAACATTGGTCATATGTGATTATATAGAAGGATGCTGCCAGGCTGCTGTAAATCCTCTCTGTTCACTGGGTGTTTTGAGAAGGGTACCAGTCTGACTTCCACTTTTGGAGAAGCATCCCAGAAGATGACCCTCCTCGTTGAGGTTTTGTTGTTAGGCCACAGAAGGCTAGCAGGAGGCACATTACCTTCTGGGTGACAGATGGTAGCATTTCATCCCAAATCAATAAAAATAGGCCCCTGTGTGACGCTTGGGTTGCCTTCAGCTATCTTGATATTGGACATTGATAGTCATTTTATGTAAATTTGATAAGATATTAAGTTTCCTAATATTTTTTGTTTAAAAACTAATTTTTTGTTGTATTTTTTTTCTTTTTTGGGGGGCTTTCTAAGTCTTTTTGTTGATTTTATATTGCTAAATAAAGTTTTGTATTTTTGTCTACTTTATTTAAAGGTTGTGCTTGTATGGATTTAAAAGTTATTTTATTCAAAAATAAAACATTGTTTTATTTTGTTTTTTGTTATGAGTGTCCTGCTGTATAGTTTTATGTTGTTTATGTTGCACTGGTCTCTTTAAATGTATTTTTTATTTAAGGATAAAAAGAAAAGTCTTGTGTTTCACAAAATGGAGAAAAGCTCTTTTGTTTACTTTGTGAATTAGTTTGCATTTCTACTTTTTATATTTTATTTCTTTGTTAGTAGTAAATTTTCTCCATTTGTTTCACGGTTGCATTCTTCTACTAAAAATATTTTAATGTATGATTTTTGTTGTATTATTTTATTTTTAGTTACTTTAGGGTTATGTTATTTATATTTTAGCAAAATTGGATTCCTAGATCTTGTTATTACATTTTCTTATTTTAATTTTAGTTGTCATCTGATTTTCATTGTGTTATGGTTGTTTTTTTTGTTTGTTTTTAAGTGTGGATAAAAAAATGAAAATAGTGTTTTTTATTCTATACTTTTATATTGCATTGTTGAATATCTGATTATTTGGTACTGTTAGTTTAACATTTTTTTTAGACATAAACTACTTTTATCTGGATTGTTTTTTGTTAGGATCATTTAACTTTGGGAATTTGGGACATATGCATCTCTAGGTTTGTATCCAATCCCCCCACCTGCACTCTCCTTGTGCCTATCTCTGTTCTGTTTATAAATCTAGACAGGCCTCTGGTTGGGATTTTTGTGTCTCAAATGTTACAACTTAGAGTTAGGGTTATGGTTATGGTTACGGTTAACACTGCGGTGAGGGTGGAGTATGGAGGTGCTTTGCAGTATAGTGGGGGCCGAGTGAGAGAGTGAAAAAAAAGGTTCAGTTGACATCACCAGTAAGCCCTCAGCTTGCAGTATTCAGAGGCAATATCTGCTCGACCAACTCCGGGAGTTCTCCTTTTATCTGAGGATAGTAAGGTTGTTGTAATCCAAGCTGGACACCAGCAATTACCACAGTGCAAGCCTGTCTGCGGCAATACACATCCACACCCTAAATACATCCTGTCCAGTTGACTGGTGACTAAACTGGACATGAGCAAGAGTGGCCATGTGCAATGTGTGTGCCCTGAAGTGCGTTGACATCCAGTGTGAGGTTTGATCCAACTATAACTCTGGTGCTGATGTGGCCGTGTGACTTTTTGTATGATTAGAAGATTAACATAACAGAAAAGACATTAATGCTTCTATAAATAAATACTGTAAGCATGCTATATACAGGTTTCAACCTTTATCTCCTCTCTCTTTCATTAGCTCTTTTCGTGTGCAAAAATAGAGTTGATAGAATGGTAAGTAGTTCTGCTTCACTGATTCAGTGTCCTTGGTTTAAATTCTGTATCTGGTTGTTGTCCATGTTGAGTCTGCACAGTCTGTTTGTGTAGTGTGTGTTTTGTAACCGGGTACTTAGGTTTTTGGTTACATTCCCTATCTATCACCCTTTCCAAGGCCATTTCTTTCCTTGTGCTCAGTCCTGCTGGAAATGTCTCTAGTCCATCATGAACCTGAACTGGCTTAGTTAGGTTTGAGAATGATATGGTACGGAGAATGTCATTTTATGTAAGTACAGGTTTGATTACACCTGCCAAGCAGTTACTTTTGGTTGTTTGTATATACAGTAAACTGATTGTTAAAAAGAGCTATTCATACAGGACTTTTATCTACTACATTTACCAGTCTACTTAAGTTAATAGAGCTTTTTCTATAGTATAGTGCCAGAAATGCTTTGTGTTGAACAAAAGAATGGTTATGCCTTATATAAAGAACTAACAGATATGGTCCTTTATAGATGAAAGCTATTAAAATGACTTGTAAAAAATGTTACATGTTGATCTGAATTACTCTAGAAATGCAATTAAGAATAAACCTTTATCAATAACAGCTTCACATTTTGCCTTAATCAATTTCTCTTTGTATGTCATGAGAAATAAAATGTGAATGAGGAATAGAAATCAAGTTTTATCTACTTATGCCATCAACAATACATTTTGATCAGCTCATCACAATGTTGTCAAACACAGTGATCTGTATAAAGATTAATTTTAGTTTCTTTCATGAAATAAATTACAGATTGCATTAGAAATATTGGTATGAAATTCAGTGTAGAATACATTTTTCCACCATTTTTAATTTTTTAAGAATACTAACAATACTGGCTTCTTTATAAGAATGTGTTTGTGTGCGTCTGTGTCTGTGAGTGAGTGAGAGAGTCCTGTGATGTACTGTATTAATATTTGCTACTAGCCGTCTATCCAGTGCCATTTGTGATAAAATGGATGAATGGATTTCCCCTATAGTAATACAATAGACAGATGACAAATGGTACACAGTCATTGGCACTCACACAAGTTCAACGGCAAAGATGACTTCAACACTTAACGTAAGTTCTATCTGCTCTCTGCCCGTCGATGGCATGTTTATATGTTGTGTGTCCTGCAGTATGTACAGTTCAGGTTTTCCGGCCGACAGTGTAGATAGCTTCACCTGCCAAAACTGTTTAGTTAATTTAGAGTTGGTCGGGGAAATACGCAAATTGGAGGACCGCGTTAGGAATCTGATAGCGATTAGGCAAACCAAGGGGCCAAGATTTCTGGCATAGAGGCCGCATTGGACCGTGTCGCCGACGATAAAGTATCTACCTTATTGCTGCATGTCAGCACTAATGATATTTATTTACAGCAATCTGAGGTATTAAAGCGACCTTCATCTCTCTATGCACCAAAGCTAAAAGAAAATGTCGGAATTGAATTGTATCTGGTCCCTTACCAAGATTATATAGAGGGGATGTGATTTATAGCAGATTGCATTCCCTTCACTGCTGGCTAGAAACCTGGTGTGCAAATAAAAGCATAGCGTTTGTGAACAATTGGGATGATTTTTGGGAAAGGCCTGGATTTTTCAGAAGAGATGGTCTTCATCCTAACTGGAGGGGATCTTATGTATTATCCCAAAATATGGCAGCAAAACTGCCTGGTTGACTGATTAGAGCACCATCCAGGCCGCAGTTATGTGATCTTGAATCACAGGCTGTTGTTTATCCCACCTGTTTTTTTTCCTGAAGCTGTTACCCAAAGCCCTTGTCGTGGGGCATCCAGTAAATTTAGTCTTGATACAAACCTTAAATTAATTGATAACCAAAAAATAAGCTGTATAATTAGACCAAGGAATAAAACCAGAACCTTCACCAGGGGCATCTGTAATAGAAATTTACTTCAAATTAAAACAAAAAATATATCACCAGTTCAGAAAGAACCATGCAGTTTTAAATGCTGTTTATTGAACATTCTTAAGTAATAAGAATAATAATAAATGATATTATATTAAGTACAAAATCTGATCTGTGTCTTCTCACTGAAACCTGGCTTAGTAAATATGACACTGTTCCCCTAGCTGAGGCGTCACCAGATGGATACTCGTTCCTTCATAAGTCTAGAGATTCTGGTCGAGGAGGAGGCCTTGGAATAATTCATTGTAACAAAATGCAAATTACTTCTAAAAATTTAGGCAACTTTACATCCTTTGAGGCATTCATTTTAAATATTAAAACAAATTCCAACACAATTATAGTGCTAGTCTACAGACCACCAGGGCCATATTCATTGTTTATGACTGAATTTAGCAACCTTCTATCTGATTTGGCTATAAATTATGATCACGTAGTACTGATGGGTGATTTTAATGTACACATTGATGTGGAAACTGACACTTTTAGCAAATGTTTTACTTATTTGTTAAATTCAGTAGGATTTTGTCAGATTGTCAAAGGTCCAACTCATAATCATAACCACACATTAGATTTAATTATAACTTACAAAGTTGAAATTCAAAATTTAAATATTACTCCATTAAATGAAGTTATTTCCGATCACTTCTTAATTACATTTGATTTAGTCCTGCCCTTCCCAACGCACTCACAGATTAAAACAAAGACAGTGCGACATCTAGATTGTAATTCAGAATTTATAGACACCTTGAGTAAGTCGAGTGTAATTATGGAAAACCATTTAGATCAGTTAACATCAAATGTAAACGTGGAATACAATTTAGACCAGCTAACATCACATTATAATCTGACCTTGAGAGATGCTCTGGACACAGTGGCTCCCCTTAAAACAAAAGTGATCAAAGCACAGAGAAACTCTCCCTGGTTTAATGAAAACACTCGCGCTCTTAAATTAGAGTGTCGAAAACTGGAGCGCAGATGGAAAACAACAAAGCTACATGTCTTTCAAATTGCATGGACAGAGAGTGTTAATAAATATAAAAAAGCCCTCTTTAAAGCTCGCTCAGAATACTATTCTATATTGATAGATAGGAATAATAAAAATCCTCGGGTACTGTTTAGAACAGTGGCTAAATTAACAAATGGGAATTCAGATCAACAGTGCAAAATACCAACAGATATTAGCAGTACAGACTTCCTCAATGAACTTCTTCAATGAGAAAATTAAAAATATAAGATCCCAGATCTCAGCATCACAGTACAAACCAAATACTAGCTTAGCAGACCCTGTCTCACATTGCATTCAGCACTTTAATAATTTTAATCCTGTAATTGAACAGGAAGTCTTAACTTTAATTACTAAAATGAAGCCCACTACTTGTTCCCTAGATCCAGTGCCAACAAAACTAGTAAAAAGTGCAATGGATGTTCCTGCAGTGCCTATTCTAAACATTATCAATAGTTCATTACTGCATGGCACCGTACTTGATGCACTAAAAGTGTCAGTCATTAAACTTTTACTTAAAAAGTCAGACCTAGACCCACACATACTAAATAATTATAGGCCTATTTTAAACTTACCGTTTCTCTCTAAAATACTAGAAAAAGTAGTCGCCCGTCAGCTTCAGTCATACCTTACACATTACAATTTATTTGAGAAATTCCAGTCTGGTTTTCGCACTGGTCATAGTATAGAAACTGCACTAACACGGGTTGTAAATGACATTCTGATATCCTCTGATGAAGGAAACTCCACTGTAATTATGTTGTTGGACTTAAGTGCAGCATTTGACACCATTGACCATTCTATTTTACTGCACAGGCTAGAAATGTTGGGCTTATAGGCCCCGTGCTCGCTTGGTTTAGTTCTTATTTATCAAATCAATTCCAATATGTACAGAAATGTGCTGACAGTACTCCATCATTATACACAGAAGTTCAATATGGTGTCCCGCAGGGCTCAGTACTGGGACCTGTACTGTTTTCACTTTACATGCTTCCACTGGGATTTCTCATTAGGACACATAATGTTAATTTTCACTCATATGCAGATGACACCCAGTTATACCTTTCATTTAAATCAAATGAAGTTTCTCCGATGTTGTCTTTAATTAGTTCATCCATCCATCCATCCATCCTCTTCCGCTTATCCGAGGTCGGGTCGCGGGGGTAGCAGCTTAAGGAGAGAAGCCCAGACTTCCCTCTCCCCGGCCACTTCTTCCAGCTCTTCCGGGAGAATCCCAAGGCGTTCCCAGGCCAGCCGGGAGACATAGTCCCTACAGCGTGTCCTGGGTCTTCCCCGGGGCCTCCTCCCGGTTGGACGTGCCCGGAACACCTCACCAGGGAGGCGTCCAGGAGGCATCCTGATCAGATGCCCGAGCCACCTCATCTGACTCCTCTCGATGCGGAGGAGCAGCGGCTCTACTCTGAGTCCCTCCCGGATGACTGAGCTCCTCACCCTATCTTTAAGGGAAAGCCCAGACACCCTACGGAGGAAACTCATTTCAGCCGCTTGTATTCGCGATCTCGTTCTTTCGGTCACTACCCATAGCTCATGACCATAGGTGAGGGTAGGAACGTAGATCGACTGGTAAATTGAGAGCTTTGCCTTACGGCTCAGCTCTTTTTTCACCACAACAGACCGATGCAGAGCCCGCATCACTGCGGATGCCGCACCGATCCGCCTGTCGATCTCACGATCCATTCTTCCCTCACTCGTGAACAAGACCCCGAGATACTTAAACTCCTCCACTTGGGGCAGGATCTTGCCCCCAACCCTGAGAGGGCACTCCACCCTTTTACGGCTGAGGACCATGGTCTCGGATTTGGAGGTGCTGATTCTCATCCCAGCCGCTTCACACTCAGCTGCGAACCGCTCCAGAGAGAGCTGAAGATCACGGCCTGATGAAGCAAACAGGACAACATCATCTGCAAAAAGCAGTGACCCAATCCTGAGTCCACCAAACCGGACCCCTTCAACACCCTGGCTGCGCCTAGAAATTCTGTCCATAAAAGTTATGAACAGAATCGGTGACAAAGGGCAGCCCTGGCGGAGTCCAACTCTCACTGGAAACGGGCTCGACTTACTGCCGGCAATGCGGACCAAGCTCTGACACCGGTTGTACAGGGACTGAACAGCTCTTATCAGGGGGTCCAGTACCCCATACTCCCGGAGCACCCCCCACAGGACTCCCCGAGGGACATGGTCGAACGCCTTTTCCAAGTCCACAAAGCACATGTAGACTGGTTGGGCAAACTCCCATGCACCCTCCAGGACTCTGCTAAGGGTGTAGAGCTGGTTCACTGTTCCGCGACCAGGACGAAAACCACACTGTTCCTCCTGAATCCGAGGTTCGACTATCCGACGGACCCTCCTCTCCAGAACCCCCGAATAGACTTTTCCAGGGAGGCTGAGGAGTGTGATCCCTCTATAGTTGGAACACACCCTTCGGTCCCCCTTTTTAAAAAGGGGGACCACCACCCCAGTCTGCCAATCCAGAGGCACTGTCCCCGATGTCCATGCGATGTTGCAGAGACGTGTCAACCAAGACAGTCCTACAACATCCAGAGCCTTAAGGAACTCCGGGCGTATCTCATCCACCCCCGGGGCCCTGCCACCAAGGAGTTTTTTGACCACCTCGGTGACTTCAGTCCCAGAGATGGGAGAGCCCACCTCAGAGTCCCCAGGCTCTGCTTCCTCATTGGAAGGCATGTTAGTGGGATTGAGGAGGTCTTCGAAGTACTCCCCCCACCGACCCACAACGTCCCGAGTCGAGGTCAGCAGCGCACCATCCCCACCATATACAGTGTTGACACTGTACTGCTTCCCCTTCCTGAGACGCCGGACAGTGGACCAGAATCTCCTCGAAGCCGTCCGAAAGTCGTTCTCCATGGCCTCTCTAAACTCCTCCCATGCCCGAGTTTTTGCCTCAGCAACAACCGAAGCCGCTTTCCGCTTGGCCTGCCGGTACCTATCAGCTGCCTCCAGAGACCCACAGGACAAAAAGGTCCTATAGGACTCCTTCTTCAGCTTGACGGCATCCCTCACCGCCGGTGTCCACCAACGGGTTTGGGGATTGCCGCCGCGACAGGCACCGACCACCTTACGGCCACAGCTCCGGTCAGCCGCCTCAACAATAGAGGCACGGAACATGGCCCATTCGGACTCAATGTCCCCCACCTCCCTCGGGACGTGGTTGAAGTTCTGCCGAAGGTGGGAGTTGAAGCTACTTCTGACAGGGGACTCTGCCAGTCGTTCCCAGCAAACCCTCACAACACGTTTGGGCCTACCAGGTCTGACCGGCATCTTCCCCCACCATCGAAGCCAACTCACCACCAGGTGGTGATCAGTTGACAGCTCCGCCCCTCTCTTCACCCGAGTGTCCAAGACATATGGCCGCAAGTCCGACGACACAACCACAAAGTCGATCATCGAACTGAGGCCTAGGGTGTCCTGGTGCCAAGTGCACATATGAACACCCTTATGCTTGAACATGGTGTTCGTTATGGACAATCCGTGGCGAGCACAGAAGTCCAATAACAAAACACCACTCGGGTTCAGATCGGGGGGGCCATTCCTCCCAATCACGCCCTTCTAGGTCTCACTGTCATTGCCCACATGGGCATTGAAGTCTCCCAGCAAAACGAGGGAATCCCCAGAAGGTATGCCCTCTAGCACCACCTCCAGAGACTCCAAAAAGGGTGGATACTCCAAACTGCTGTTCGGCGCATACGCACAAACAACAGTCAGGACCCTTCCCCCCACCCGAAGGCGGAGGGAGGCCACCCTCTCGTCCACCGGGGTAAACCCCAACGCACAGGCTCCAAGTCGGGGGGCAGTAAGTATGCCCACACCTGCTCGGCGCCTCTCACCGGGGGCAACTCCAGAGTGGTAGAGAGTCCAGCCCCTCTCAAGGAGATTGGTTCCAGAGTCCAAGCTGTGCATCGAGGTGAGTCCGACTATATCTAGCCGGAACCTCTCAACCTCACGCACTAGCTCAGGCTCCTTCCCCTTCAGAGAGGTGACATTCCACGTCCCAAGAGCCAGTTTCTGTAGCCGAGGATCAGAACGCCAAGGTCCCCGCCTCCGGCCACCACCCAACTCACACTGCACCTGACCTCCTTGGCCCCTCCCATAGGTGGTGAGCCTATTAGTTCTTTAATTAGTTGTGTTAGTGAATTAAAGGAGTGGATGAATGATAACTACTTGTCTTTAAATACAGATAAAACAGAGATGTTAATTGTTGGAGGGAATGACACTGATCACAGCAATATTTTGTCATCATTTAACTCAGTTGGAATCCCAATTAATTTTACTGAATCAGCCCGCAATCTAGGAGTTATCTTTGATTCTAGCATGTCTTTTAAAGCACATATTACAATGTTGTCCAAAACATGTTTCTTCCATCTTAAAAATGTTAGTAAATTAAGGTGCTTTCTAAATAAACAGGATTCTGAGGAATTAATTCATGCATTTATCTCTAGTAGGATTGACTACTGCAATGCGGTGTTCAAACTGTTCTTTATACAGCCTCCAGTTAATCCAAAAAGCGGCTGCAAAAATTATTACAAGAACAAGAAAATATGAACACATAACTCCAGTTCTTAAATCCTTACACTGGCTCCTGGTTAAGTTTAGGGCAGATTCCAAAATCCTCCTTTTAACATATAAAGCATTAAATGGCCAAGGTCCGGCTTACTTGTCTGAACTTATCATGTCTTACAAACCTGAGCGCACATTAAGATCTCAAGATGCCGGTCTGCTTACGATTCCAAGGATTAATAAAATAACAGTGGGAGGTCGAGCTTTTAGTTACAGGGCCCCTAAACTGTGAAATGGTCTTCCTGCTTCTATAAGAGATGCCCCTTTGGTCTCAGCCTTTAAATCCCAGCTGAAGACTCACTACTTCAGTTTAGCATATCCTGACTAGAGCTGCTGATTAACTGTACATACTGCATCTCTGTTGTTAGTCATTAGCACTAAAACATAAGTAACATGATAGTTATAATTGAATACTAACCCTCACCTATTCTGTTTCTGTTCTCGGTACTCAAATGTGGCAATTGGTGCCACGGCCCACCTGCCAAGTTGTTTGCCTGCCTATGGTAAAGTCATCCCTGATAGAGGATCACAGGAATCATGGGAAAGAGGGATCCTTTCATCGGATTGGCTGGCCCAGCACTGTTTCAGCCATGGAATGGCCAAATGGGGGAGGCAGCTTGATGGATGAGGTCTCCAGGACTCTAAAAATATCCAAATCTTATTATGTGATATCATCTACTGTTAAATTCTGCTCCGTACTTCTAAAATTTATATTTTTATGCTGTATTAAGGATTTATTCTGTGTATTGTATTGTATTGACCCCCTCCTTTTGACACCCACTGCATGCCCAACTTACCTGGAAAGGGGTCTCTCTTTGAACTGCCTTTCCCAAGATTTCTTCCATTTTTCCCTACAAGGTTTTTTTGGGAGTTTTTCCTTGTCTTCTCAGAGAGTCAAGGCTGGGGGCCTGTCAAGAGGCAGGGCCTGTTAAAGCCCATTGCGGCACTTCCTGTGTGATTTGGGCTATACAAAAATAAACTGTATGGTATTGTATTCAGGGACAGTTTCAAATATAAGTCGCAAGGTTGCTGAACAGAATAGATATTGTTACATAAGAGTCAGTGCACAGGTATAAAACATGTAGATGCATATTGTATACAGTAATCCCTCGCTATATCGCGCTTCGACTTTCGCGGCTTCACTCTATCGCGGATTTTATATGAAAGCAAAACTAAATATATAACACGGATTTTTCGCTGTTTCGCGGGTTCTGCGGACAATGTGTCTTTTTACTTCCTGTAAATGCTTCCTCAATTGGTTTGCCCAGTTGATTTCATACAAGGGACGCTATTGGCGGATGGCTGAGAAGCTAACCAATCAGAGCACGCAGTTAAGTTCTCCTGATTGAGAAGCTAACCAATCAGAGCACGCAGTTGAGTTCCTGTGTGCTGAATGCAGTGTTAACCAGGAAGTCTCTTCTTGCTCATTCAGCATCAACGTGTTTCGCTGTGTAAAGAGTTGTGCTCTTTTGTGTTTATCTTTGTGCATAGTCAAGCCCTTCATTATGGCTCCAAAACGATCTGCTACTGCTTCAGGGGCCGTGCCCAAGCGCAAGAAGAAGATGTTAACGATTGCCGAAAAGGTAAATGTTTTGGATTTGTTGAAGGCTACGATTCTTTTTATTTAAAAAGTAGGAAAGGAATATAAGATCTACGGCCGCAGTGTCCTTTTAACCAGGGTGCAAAACGAGTTGTAAGTGGATGTAATAAGGCAGTAGTCTGGATGGAATCTGCTTTAGGGATTTGGATTGAAGACTGCCAGAAGAAGAACAACGGCAGTGCTACACAATCGCCTGAAGTGGCTCCTTTACAAGGGCTGTAACGCTCTCCTTTGTTGTGCAGTAAAATTAAACTCCTTGTTATCGGACAAGTCATCGTGTCATTGTTGGTGAGTAACCATAATTAATTTTCTTCTTACAGTGCTTAGTACATTTACGTACGTTTAGTGTCACTGTACACACATTTACTGTATACTATTTTTCTTGCATTGTACGTATTTATTGCTGGTGGCCTGTCTATCGTAATGGCTGTAACATATGTGATATCGGAGACACTCAATATCTTTAAAATAATATTTAGGTTTTACTGTATATAAACAGTGTGTTTATATACATAATTTCAATGAATCTTACCTAATATCTAAGAGAATACAAAGGGATTATGCTGTATAACTCTGCGGGGAATATTTATAAACAGTGTGGGAGAGTTTATAAGGGCTTAAAATATATAAAAATAACCATACAAACATATGGTTTCTACTTCACGGATTTTCACCTATCGCGGGGGGGGTCTGGAACGCAACCCCCGCGATCGAGGAGGGATTACTGTATACTGTATACTATATACAATTATGTATTACATTTTAATGGTGACGCAGGGTTCATGTCCTGGGTCCTCCCTGTGTGGAGTATGCATGTTCTCCCCTTGTCTGCATGGGTGTCCCCCGGATTCTCCGGTCTCCTCCCACTCTCCAAAGATATGCAGATTAAGTGAATTGCTGATATTAAATTGGCCCTACTGAGTGTTTGGTTTTTTGGGTGTGCCCTGTCCATGGTTTGTTCCTGTCTTGTGCCCTATGCTAACTGGGATAAGCTCCAGCCCCTCTTGCAACCTTGATCTAGATTGGGTGGGTTAGAAAATTACATGACATTCTAACTATTTTATAGTTTATATTTATTGTATTTATTTTTGTATTGAATTTTATGAACTATTTTAAGGAGGCATCCAAGTATGAATTTCATTGTACAATGTACACATGACAATAAACTTGACTTAAATAAAGTATAAATTAAAGTGCAGTGAAAGTGTGCCCTAACCAAGCTACAGTATATCCATATACATACTGTATATAGTATATACGGTTAGACAAATTATTTTAAAAAATGCATTTGATGAATCATTCCTATAAAATTAATAAAATATGATATAAAATTCACTAAAATACAGATGTTTTCATTGTATATATGTAAAAGTTATTTTTTTCTTCCAAAAATGTCCATTTCACAAAAGGAAACCTCATTGGTTTTGCTCTGCCTGAAACATCTTGAAATGGAAAACGCCATTGACATGGGAACCTATCACCGTTTGTATCCTGGGGAGGCCGCCCCCTGCCTTTATGGCCTTCCTAAGATACACAAGGAAGGAGCCCCCCTCAGCCCCATTCTCAGCAGCATTAACTCTGTCACTTACAGCATTGCCAAATACCTAGCCACAATCCTGGCACCTTCAGTTGGACACACGGACCACCACATCCACAATTCAGAGGAGTTTGCTTTCAAGGTTAGGAAGCTGAAACTGGATACGGATTAAACCATGGTATCTTTTGACGTCACATCTCTCTTCACCAGCATCCCCACCATTGCATTAACAGCTGTAAGGAGGAGACTGGAAGAAGATGGCACCCTCACCACCAGGAGCAACCTTAACCCAGATCAAATCTGCTTGCTCTTGGATCTGTGTTTGAACACCGCTTACTTCTCGTACAGAGGTGACTTTTACAGACAGTGACATGGCTGTGGCATGGGTTCCCAGGTGTCACCCATTGTAGCCAACTTGTACATGGAAGAAATGGAGGAGAACGCACTCAACCCTTTCCTAGGGATGACACCAACCCACTGGTTCAGATATGTTGATGACATCTGGGTAAAGATCAAGATCTGGGAGGTACAGTCCTTTACAGACCACATTAACTCAGTAGACACCAACATACAATTCACCAGGGAAAACTCCAAAGATATCTGGCTGGCTTTTCTGGATTGTGCAGTCATCAATGGGACTGAGGGAAAGCTAGAAATAGAAATCTACAGAAAATTCACCACAGAGCAGAGAACATCCCCACTTCCACATAAGCTAATTAGAAGGAAAACAGGCATTTAAAGACAGCCCTTAAGACCTTTGGATATCCCAAGTGGGCCTTTAACAAGTCAGGATCTTGTTCCAGAAAAAGGACAACAGAACAGTCGGAGTCCCAGGACCAACAGAAGAACCTGGTTATTCCATACATGGCAGGTGTGTCTGAAAAGTTAAAAAGCATTTTTGGAAAACACCACATACCTGTCCACTTCAAACCCACTAACACACTGAGACAGACACTCGTCCACCCCAAAGACCGGATACCGAAACAGAAGAAGAGCAATGTAATATATGCCGTTCAATGCAGCGAAGAATATCCTAAACTGTACATTGGAGAGACCAAACAGCCGCTTCACAGGAGGATGGCCCAGCACAGAAGGAGTAACACCTCAGGGCCATAATCAGCTGTGTACCTCCATTTGAAGGACAACTGACACTCATTTGAGGACATTAATGTCCAGATAATGGATAGAGAAGACAAGTGGTTTGAGAGAGCGGTGAGGAAAGCTTTGCATGTGCAAATCAACAACCCCTCACTCAACAGAGGTGGAGGCCTTAGGCATAACCTATCTTCAATGTATCATGCTGCGCTTTCATCCATCCCCAGGAAATCAGGCCCAATTCACAGCTCCACCAGGAACCTGTCCAGTTGCCATGACTCAACTATCAGATAATTTCAACTGGATGACTGAGAATCTTCACAAACTTAGTTGTTACTAAACTTTGTAGACGCTTTCTATGCCCTGTAAAGAACAGAGTGTATGGGCTAGCATCCCAGCTGGGATTAGTCCCATTTCCTTAACCAGCTAAGTGGTTAATATTAACAGAGACATTTGGGGAGGCTTCATTTCAAAGCTGTATGCTCCCCTGACCCTCAAGATAGCAGCAACCTTGGGCTTCAGATACCCACAGGAAATGCTGGGAACTGTAATGCAGTGGGGCAGCCCTGCTGGCGTTAATAGGTGCCACCAGAGGGTGCCGCAGGGAGTTATGTTTCTTATGTTAAGGGATTTCCTTTGCTCTGGCACTGGAAGTACTCCAAGGTCCAAGATAAAAGGGCCTGCTCACCATCATCCATGGAGTTCGATTCAGGTGTAAGAGACCAACGCTTTCCTGGGAGGTGTGGAGGAAGACAAGAGAGAGAGAAAAAGAACTGTGGTTGGTTTATATCACTTTTTAAGCCTCTGTGCAAGATAATAGGTGTGAATAAACCTTTTATTTTTAAAAGATCTTGAGTCTGTGAGGTTGTGTCTAGGGTTTGGGGTTCTGCTGTGCCTCCTTGTGGCCACAGTCAAAATGACAGAGACACAAAATGATACCCAGTACTAGGCCAAATGAATCATTTTCTGAATAGGCTTCCTCAGTTAAAACATTAGGATGTATGTTAAGCATTGCAAGTTTTACATAATGCGGGAAGGAAATGCAAACACTCCAGGGGTCAGGATTTAAACCAGGACTGTAATAGGTGTGTTGCAACAGTTCTAACCATTGTATATCTGTATGGAATGCTCCTCAGAATGTATTTGTTAAAAAAATGGTACCAAATAATTTGAATGGGTTGATTGATAATTCCAAATTGGGTTTACATGAATCAATGTAAATGTGCCCTGTGAAAAGCTGCTGCTCATCCAGATCTGGTCCTTGCCTTGTGCCCACTGCTGCTGGGATAGTTACATTCAGGAACCCAGTTATTTACTTTAGCTTATGAAGTTCTCCTTTGGCTAAACTGGCTAATATGTTTGCCTTCCACGTTTCAAGTGGGATGCAAACTTGGGTGTGGATAATCTTTGACAAGGATCTTACATGAATGATTATTTTGATGTAATTGTCTAAACTGACCAAGGAAAAGTAACATGAGCTATATACCTCACCACATGAGGTGAGATTCTGTAAAGGCTGAGTGAAGCTGAGTTGAAATGGAAAGAGCCCACCATGAAGAGCAGACATCCTTGCAGCCAGAAGCCCAAGTAAGCACCTGAGTTTCTTTCAGATCAACTGACTAAAACAGTTACTTTCTGTACTGTATGTGTTGAAGGCTTAAATTTGCATTCCAGTGGGAACAACATACCTGCGAAGCATTGCCAGAGAATAAACAAATCGAGTTACACAAGTATAGTATCTGGCCCTCCAAGACCCGTAGTAGATTAAGAAGGTTTGAGAATGCTATATTAAGCAATTGCTTTGTGACTGAATGTTGATTACTTTTGTAATTATTCAGCAAATGTGAAAGGAATTTAAAAAAAAAAAATCAGCATTTGCTATACAGTATTTTATGAAGATGCTGTTAAAGAATTTCATTGGAGGTTTTAGATGACTAATACAATATTTGTGATGCCACAGTTGAACTAAACTTTGCCCTTCATTAAACTTTAAAGATCTTAACCTTCATTAAAACATTCACCCTTTACCATTAGGAAAAGAGTCTCTGGAAGAATTCAATGAATGAGTAATGGCGAGTAGAATTAAACTAACTTAGATACCAAATTTGAATGCATTTCAGGTGGGAACACTAATAGCCATTGCTAAGTAACTAGGGATGCAGCTAATTAAAAGTGGCATGCTGAAGTGGAAATCATTAATTTAACATAACATAACAGCGCAGCCCTTACTGCATAACTATAATTGTCCTTAATGCTTTCTTTGATTAAATATAAACTGTTTCATGGATATTAATTTCCAAAATGCAGTAACTTCTTTGTCGGGTGCAGTGCTGAGAGAAAGTATGGATAAGGATTAAGTGATAAATTCACATTTGGCTATTTTGTGTTTAAATGGCAGTCTCTACATCAGTTTAAAAAAATGCAAATCACTGCTGGTGTCGGGCAGGCTATTCATACCAGAGAAAGCAGTCATCTACTCCTCACTACCACAATTGTGCAGCTTAATGAAGCCACTTAGGCAAAACGGTGGGAGAATGAATGAAACTTTTCAGGCATTCTGACTGCTAAAGTAGACGCTTTTCCTTTGAATTCAAACTAAAAAGAAGCCCATGCCATCCTCATGATCCTTATTATTTACTAGCTTGTCTGAAAAAGAGAATTATCTTGCTTGCCACCTGTTAGACAAAGAATAAAATGGTGTTTTTTCATTACTGTTAAACACTAATTATTTTAGATTTCCTGTCTTTACTTTCCTAATTAAACAATGAATTTGTAATGATTTATTGGGCAAACTCTTTCATAACTACTGTATTGTTTGTATTTCCCTTCTAGTGTAGCACATATTAAATAAATGGTGCTGCAACTTCCCTGGATATAAAGCAGTTTTCATTCCTCCCTGATGTGAATCAGATTTCAGTACAAGTAATTACTTTGAAATGCTCCTTCATAAGAGAAGATTGTTTCCAATGTAATTATTTTCATAATTAACATTAATGAAAGTGAACAAAAGTTTACAGGTTAGAGGTAGGGCCCAACTAGGTGCTTTGAGCGAGAAGAAAGCAGATGCTGGCAACTAGAAGCACATTTAGAAATCTTGTTGATGCTTTTAGGATTACTCAATAATAGATCTCCTGTTATTCCTGAGTTGAGTTTCGCTCCAAAAATTAAAAAAAATACTGCCAGAAAAGGCAGAAAAGTGCAGTGTAGAAATTATTATGTACTGGTCGTGTGAGTTAGAAACTCATTCAGTAAAGAGAATAAAATTACAAATGAACTTGCAAGAAATATTGAAAAAGCAAATAAAAACTAAAAATTATTGGTGCCACCATATACATGCTTAACAAATTGACTATTGGACCATATATTACTAGGATGCTGCAGTATAGGTCTATGCATGTATGATAAATAATGAACTCTATCAAAATTCATAAAAAACTGTGAAGAAATGTATTAGAAAGCAACAGTTTTATTATCAATAGCAACTCTGTTGAAAATGTAAAGAAACTTAATTGCTTTATTTTGACCATAGTACTAGGGTGTTGTACCATGTTAGCCATTATGGATGTGGTGAAAAGTCAAGCAAAATGACACCTTTTATTGGCTAACTAAAAAGATTACATTATGCAAGCTTTTGAGGCAACTCAGGCCCCTTCTTCAGGCAGGATGTAATACAGAAACTGGAGTTCCTAGTGTTTATTAAGACACCAGGACAGATACAACACTGGAAAACATTTAAGTGAGACATCTTAAATGTAAAAAATTAATCCTTATCATGATGCCTTTTGGGATAAGATTTTCCTTTTTGCATTTCGATAAGAAGAAGATGTCACCATCCATGGGTGACAATTTCTTCCACCAGGTCTCAAATTCCATGTAGTAGCGGTACATTTCGGTGTCATACAAGACACCAAACATAGTACTACAGACATACAAGACATCAGCTAAAAAGCAATAAAACACACAACACAGGCATTACAAATAATACAAATGCACAGATATTTCTGAGTTTTCAGATTGCAAAATTCAATGCAGAATGAAACTCATTTGTTTCTCTCATCCTGCACGCTTTTCTAAAAGGTGCCAGTGCCAGTTTTAATCAAACAAATGCGCTGCAAACTTAAGCAATAAGTAACAGCTGTTTTACTTGTGACTGACATCTTATTAACAATCCCTAAATTTTACAGAAATTATTTAATCAATAAATACTCAGTGTAATATGTGAAACTCAGAAAAATGAATACCACTATCATATGTACTGACATGTTGCTTTAAAGAGTCCATTTGCTCCTATGAAAGTTCTGTTCTATGAAATTTGAAACTTTTAAAGTAAAAATATTTCTCACATTTTTTAAAAGTGTATAAATAAGCCATTGAGTGTGCATTTGATTCTTATAGTTCATGCTTAACTCTCATGTATTGTTGTACTGTTTCTCACGGTGTGGGTTTAAATGGGTCCACAACAAATATACCCATCAGGAAGTATTTATTGAAGAACTGTACAGTATTGAGAAACCGTCAGAAACAAATACATTTTGTAAATGGTCTGATTATACTTTACAGTCCTTGGGTCTAGCTTACGGTAGGGAGCGCTTTTAACATGCATTCATACACCAAATGATTCTGGTGTTTTGTCTGATGTAGAATCTATTTTTGCCCATATCTTGCACATCTTTTACATTTTTTAAATGTCCTTTTATTGATATTCTGCAGCACAGTTTTGCTTTAAATTTTCTGTCATCCACCTTTCCAGACATTTTTGAATGACCATGGCCATTATGTCAACCAGAGGATGTGGTTTGTTATCTTATTGGCCCACCAGTATGTAGAATGGTAACCTACAATCTTCAATGTAAATGTTTCTGTATGTTCTAAAAAAATCTTTGTGTGTGAGCTTCTCAAAATCTACTTAGAAAGTTAGTTTATATATATATATATATAGTGCACACTAGGGGTTGCTGTTGCCCTGTTGAACCCGCCAGACAGATGTCCAAGACACACTTGTAAAAGCACCAGAAGAATAATCTTTAATAAATCTTGAATAAAGTGCACAAAGCACCGCACCCTCCACAATTCTTCAATAAATAGTCAATAATAAACACAGTAATCACAATAACACAATCCTCTACTCCCAGTAGCTTAGTCACCCAACCTCCCAACTCCGGCTCCCTTTGCTGGGTTTCCCAAAGTCCTTTAAATAGTGTGTAACCCGGAAGTATTCCATCTTCTTTTCCGGGTTAATGCCACATCATTATCTTTATGCAGTCTGGAAGTACTACGGACTTCCATCCTTGTGACTCCAAAGTACTTCCGGGTTATTGTAATAATAGGAATCCCCAGGTCCTTTGTGAGCTCCCCCTGGTGGCACCCAACAGGGCTGAGGAAATGAACTCCATGTCCCAGGATGTTTTGAGGGGATCCTGGGAACCATTGCTGTCCAGGGAAGCTGCCACCTAGTGTCCTGGGGGATGCAGTTCCCTGAAAAGCCTGCTCTTCCTCCTTCTTTTCTTTCAGGGAAGTCCCGGCCATACTGAACCTCCGGGTGACCCTGACAATATATATATATATATATACTGTATATATATATGTATATAGTTTTAAATTTTTATATTTTTTAATACTGAATTACTATATGTTATCTCAGCAATGCAAATAAAGCATATGGTACATACATGAAAATATCTTCTGCAATTTTTTTTTGCTTACATCTGCAGCTTTATAAAGGGTAAAGATGTTAAGCGGCTTGAGTAAAAAGAAATATCATGGGATCAAAATCCTACTTAGAATGTGTTTAACTTATCTTTCATTTTGCACATTGTAAACCAACTGTTAATCATCTCATGTGTCAAAAAGTAAAATCCTCTAAGAAATCCCTTAATGAGAAAATACTCCATATCTGTATGATTATTGGGCAGTTTTCCTTACTCTCTCAAATTGCTGAGATATGCAGACCTTATAAACAGGGTTTACAATGATAGTAATTGATGTATCTCTGAAGAATAAAAAATGTTCTATTTCACATTAACAAATTAGCATTTTACATTTTTGCGCAGCATTAAATACTGTTCTGCAGTTGCAACTATATACCTCTTATATAATATAACTAGCAAAATACCCGCGCTTCGCAGTGGAGAAGTAGTGTGTTAAAGAAGTTATGAAAAGAAAAGGAAAAATTTTTAAAATAATGTAACTTGATTGTCAATGTAATTGTTTTGTGACTGTTATGAGTGTTGCTGTCATCAAGGATTTGATTATCATTATTTCTTTCAGTCAGGTTCGTATTTGGAGGACGAGTTGTGTTCAAGTTACGTTCCATGTTTGTCAACCGTTGTAAAGATAACAGGTTTCATTCATCGAAGTGTTCACTACCCAAATCGGTACTGGCATTCCCGGTAACTTTTTGATTTGCTTGCGAATATTTAGCGGCAGCGTATCTATTGGATTGCTGCTGACGGACGGCCTTATATGGACAGGCACTCAATTACGTGGGAGGCGTGGGTATGGGGGATGCAATATAGGCAGGCAGCCAACTATGTGGGAGGCGTGGTGATGGGGGACGCAAGTCCGCCTCACACGGCGACCGAGCTGCAGGCTATGGCCGTATATATGTACGTAAGTAGGATTCAGTTATGACCATTACGCGTAGAATTTCGAAATGAAACCTGCTGAACTTTTGTAAGTAAGCTGTAAGGAATGAGCCTGCCAAATTTCAGCCTTCTACCTACACGGGAAGTTGAAGAATTAGTGATGAGTGAGTGAGTGAGTGAGTGAGTGAGTCAGTCAGTCAGTCAGTCAGTGAGGGCTTTGCCTTTTATTAGTATAGATTATACAATGGAAAATGACATTATGAAACATCTGAATAGGGAGAAGACAAAGGGGCAAACCTAGGAGATTCTGAAGGGATTTTATCTCTGAAATGTCACTGGAGTGTCTGGGTATTCCTAAGGAAGTGCTGGAAGAAGTTGCTGAGATACTAAGGCCTGGTCAGCCACGCTCAACTTGTGGCTAACTTGATCAAACACAATTAAAATGATGGCGATGTTCTATCAAAATATAAAATGAAAATTGGTAGAAATGTGATGTTTAACCATGTAACAATATTATTACTCTTTCTACAATATATGCAACTGCTTAGTATACTATATTTAAAGATATTTTTCTGTTTTGACAGACAACCTAATCAAGTTTAAGGTATTTTAAATGTAGAATATTCTGTCCCTGAAAGATAAAAAAAACCCAATTACAGCATTAAATACTGCACAATGAAAATGAACAGATGGATTTTAAATGTGCTAGTTTATTTAAAATAAAACCACAGTGCTTCTGTCTATTTGGAGCTTTTGAGTACAGTCATTTCAGTTAATTCTGTGCATTAAAAAAAAAAAAACACAATTATCAGTTATTGTTCATGTATGCTCTGTGAGCAGTACAGAAAGAAAAACAATAATTTGCATTTGGCTGTGTTTACAGGTCATGTGTACTCATTTAGCTGCTTTATAAGACACATCAAGCACTAATATTTCTCAGAATCTGAAAGCTGTTTTAGGTGATCTTTAGTTTTGTGTAATTGGAATATGCATAATTTGGGTAAGCATAGAAGAGAACCAGGTATCACAATTATATTTACTCTGTGCTCCAGACACATCCCAACAAACTCTAAACACGTGACATATGAATTTTTGCATCTTTGGTATTGTACCAGGATCAAAGGAAGTTTAGTCACCAACTGGAAGTCTTACTGCCATGTCTGTTCCCTTGATAAAACTGTACTGTTTTCCTTTTGTCAAACTTAAAATAGACCAACTCTGTTAACAATTAAAACCCAAATAAAACTTAAAGACCTTTCTAAGATTTCTTAGGACGTACCCGTGCACGACTGTCCCCACTCCCTACTCCCTTGCCAGCCTGCACTTAAACTGTGCTTTATGTTCTGGGTCCCGGCCTGCTTTTGTCATCACCAAGCAACTATGTGTAAAGGAAAAAAAACATCCAAACACAGAGTGACAGCTGTCATGTCAAAATAATTTTCCTTATTTTGTGTTTTTTTCTGAGCTATGTAGGGATGCATAACGCTCTACCCTCTTACATATTTATTGAGTGTGCAGCTCAGGGTTTTGCTGTTAATCGTGCTGCACGTCTGAGAAGATTTTTATGGACAAATGATGTTAATGAAGGAATTTGCAGCTTTTCTTGCCAACTACAATTCACGTTCATCTGTAAGGTGAGAATAACTCAAATGGTATCATGCCTGTATTTCATGTAAGTTTATTGATCACACTCTTCCTATAAACTACTGAACCATGCTCAGGCCCACCTCTTTCAAGCAGGCCAGGGCACGGTACTGTTTGCCCGGAACGGTGTGATCATGTTTGTCAAACTAACTAGAGCTGGGGTAGGGGGGTTATATGCAGACAAACGTGGGCACGGAACAAATTGCTAAAGTAAGCAGTGCCTTAGTTGTTTTCTGAATTGTTGCATTCAGATAAAAGCATTACTATGATTTGGGTGGAAATCTTTTTTAATAAGTCATTTTCAGGTAGTTTCAAGTTATGTTCTGGTACTTTGTGATGTGGTGACACAGACAATAATTAATATTCAAAAAAAGAAAAAAAAAAACCCAGAATTCTAGTTTATTGCGGAAGTGTCAATAACTAATTACAACAATCTTTTGCAAATATCTGTAGATCAAAGCATGAACAAGTATAAGTGCTATATACAATAATTACAGTGTCTTCAAAGCAAAATATGATGAGGAAATCCAACAAAAAAATAAGCAAAAATCCTCTTCATTCTCCATCTTCTTCAACAGACAGTTCAGGCAGGATGGACAGAATAAGAGTAAAAAAAAACAAAACAAGTGAAAAGACATTGATGAAAAAACAAACACCCACAAACACAGATTACTTCAGTCAAAAATATATACAAATTGGAAGTAAACTGTCTTCAGTAGTATACAGTATACAAACTTAAGCACTCTTCTCTGTACTCTATCACCTCAGTAGTAAAGAAGTGTCTGAAAGCCTGAAGACCAGTCAAAGAACCACCCCTAATGGTCTGGAGTACAGTTTTATACAGCTACGCCTTTTGCCTAGCCAATTCTTACTCATATCTTCTGGGGTCCCTCAATAGCAAGAGACATTTAGTTACACACCCTGTGTCCTCGTCTAATCAGGTGAAGTGTCGCTACTTTAAGCCTCCACCTTTCCCTGTGTGGCTGAGTTAGTTTATGTTTTATTTTCGTGAACATTCTCAAAACTATGGTTTTTTTAGTACTGAAATGCTTCTGTTTTATATATTGTGAATTTTGTTTAATGTGAATCCAATCAATGTATATTTTGTATAATAGTTCCTATTTGCCAGTTGTAGCAGGGGGGGCTTTAATTAATGAAACACCCATAGGACGCACATGTAGCATACAGCAGACTCCTGGCAAAAGCTGGATGACGCTTTTACAGGTAAGGTGCTTCTCAATACTCTCCGTCTCTCGTTTAAGCTGACAAGTTTTGAAATAGTGTGTTCTGTCTAAAACTGCATAGAAACATCACGTCATGTGGTTATTGATGTGTCTTGAGGTTCTGTCGTGACTTTTGGTCGGCAGAAATGGATTTTAAAAGTGTTTAATTTAACGGAGACCCAGCCTCATTATAGCATATTGGTTAGCTTGCTACAGGAGACTGAGAGAGCGCCTGTCACTGCGTGTGCTGACTATGCCTCTTACTGCTTGTCTTTTAGGTATGTTAAATGTGTTTGTTTCATTTGGTGTTAATTTCATTATTTATTTTGTGTAATTTAGTATTTATTATATTTATATATATATATACAGTGCATCTGGAAAGTATTCACAGCGCATTACTTTTTCCACATTTTGTTATGTTACAGCCTTATTCCAAAATGGATTAAATTCATTTTTTTCCTTAGAATTCTACACACAACACCCCATAATTACAATGTGAAAAAAAGTTTACTTGAGGTTTTTGCAAATTTATTAAAAATAAAAAAACTGAGAAAGAACATGTACATAAGTATTCACAGCCTTTGCCATAAAGCTCAAAATTGAGCTCAGGTGCATCCTGTTTCCCCTGATCGTCCTTGAGATGTTTCTGCAGCTTAATTGGAGTCCATCTGTGGTAAATTCAGTTGATTGGACATAATTTGGAAAGGCACACGCCTGTCTATATAAGGTCCCACAGTTGACAGTTCATGTCAGAGCACAAACCAAGCATGAAGTCAAAGGAATTGTCTGTAGACCTCCGAGACAGGATTGTCTCGAGGCACAAATCTGGGAAAGGTTACAGAGAAATTTCTGCTGCTTTGAAGTTCCCAGTGAGCACAGTGGCCTCCATCATCCATAAGTGGAAGAAGTTTGAAACCACCAGGACTCTTCCTAGAGCTGGCCAGCCATCTAAACTGAGTGATCGGGGGAGAAGGGCCTTAGTCAGGGAGGTGACCAAGAACCCGATGGTCGCTCCGTCAGAGCTCCAGAGGTCCTCTGTGGAAAGAGGAGAACCTTCTAGAAGGACAACCATCTCTGCAGCATTCCACCAATCAGGCCTGTATGGTAGAGTGGCCAGACAGAACCCACTCCTTAGTAAAAGGCACATGGCAGCCCACCTAAAGTTTGCCAAAAGCCACCTGAAGGACTCTCAGACCATGAGAAACAAAATTCTCTGGTCTGATAAGACAAAGATTAAAGTCTTTGGTGTGAATGCCAGGCGTCATGTTTGGAGGAAACCAGGCACCGCTCATCACCAGGCCAGTACCATCCCTACAGTGAAGCATGGTGGTGGCAGCATCATGCTGTGGGGATTTTTTTCAGCGGCAGGAACTGGGAGACTAGTCAGGATAAAGGGAAAGATGACTGCAGCAATGTACAGAGACATCCTGGATAAAAACCTGCTTCAGAGCGCTCTTGACCTCAGACTGGGGCGACGTTTCATCTTTCGGCAGGACGACAACCCTAAGCACACAGCCAAGATATCAAAGGAGTGGCTTCAGGACAACTCTGTGAATGTCCTTGAATGGCCCAGCCAGAGCCCAGACTTGAATCCGATTGAACATCTCTGGAGAGATCTTAAAATGGCTGTGCACTGACGCTTCCCATCCAACCTGATGGAGCTTGAGAGGTGCTGCAAAGAGGAATGGGCGAAACTGGCCAAGGATAGGTGTGCCAAGCTTATGGCATCATATTTAAAAAGACTTGAGGCTGTAATTGCTGCCAAAGGTGCATCGACAAAGTATTGAGCAAAGGCTGTGAATACTTATGTACATGTGATTTCTCAGTTTTTTTATTTTTAATAAATTTGCAAAAACCTCAAGTAAACTTTTTTCACGTTGTCATTATGGGGTGTTGTGTGTAGAATTCTGAGGAAAAAAATGAATTTAATCCATTTTGGAATAAGGCTGTAACATAACAATATGTGGAAAAAGTGATGTGCTGTGAATACTTTCTGGATGCACTGTATGTACAGTATATATATATATATATATATATATATATATATATATATATATATACA
>JANRMT010062808.1:13896424-13911053 GCA_026402145.1 Polypterus bichir lapradei
TTTGCACACTCTTGGCATTCTCTCGATGAGCTTCAACAGGTAGTTGCTTTATCAATGGGGTTGGGACCAGCAGTTGTGTTGTGCAGAAGTCAGGTTAGTTGGACGATCATTTATTTTTCAACAGGACAATGACCCCAAACACACCTCCAGGCTGTTTAAGGGCTATTTGACCAAGAAGGAGAGTGATGGAGTGCTGTAAATGGTCATGAAAATAAAGAAAACACATTGAATGAGGAGGTGTATCCAAACTTTTGGCCTGTACTATATATATATATAAATATATTTTTATATATATATACTATACTTCCCAACCTAGTAAAACTAACTAATAAAGGAATAGATATTTACTTGTATTGAAAGTTATGTACACAGCATTGCACCTGTCTTTTGTTGTTATTTAATGCTTGTGACAGATGGCTTTAAAGGAGTACACATATGGCTTTTGGTGCTCTCCACGTGTATTTTATGTGTGTTTTGTTTTGCTTAATGAATAGTGTATTAATCTGCTGATCCTTTCATGTTGATTCTGTGACAGGGCCAATTTTGAATCAATAACTAATTCCTCTCTGGGAATGTGAAAGAAAAAACCTAACTATCTGGAAAAATGAAACATGCCCACACAGGATTAATATGAAGGCTCTGCTAACTGCCCTCGGATCTGAACCCAGGAATCTTCATCTGTGATGTATCACTTAGGGAATCCATTCACAGGCTCCCAATTACCTGGAGCCCAGGATTCACGAACATTTTTCATTTCCGCATTCTCGGGAATGAAACTGCTCTAATTCCCAGGAAACCGGGAATGGCCAAGCTCGCTTATATAGAGTGTAAAAGTGTAAAAATCGATCAAGAAATAACAGAGTTATAGTTGAAAATAATTAAGTGGCAGGGTTTTTTGGCCCATGATGTAGTGTGTTGCAGATTGATTCAGTCAGCCAGCAGCAGTCATCAGTCTCCCGGCTCCGACTAAGACAGTACAGTGGACTGGGAGGAGTCTGCACTCGGCAGCTCACGAATGCCGGGACAGGGCAGACTTCATTGACATCTGTCAGACAACAGCTTTGAATAGCAACTTGAAATTGCAATGTGTCAGTCTGTTGCATCCGCATTATGTGTGCCAAGAAACTTGCCATCACAGAATGATGACAAGAAACTGGATGCATCAGTAAAAGCTGAAATGGCGGTGTTTCAGAGCAATGGCAAGTGTGGGCGTTGTTTAGAACAAGTGTATCAGTATCTGATCAGGTAGATCGCGCTGCATTCAAAATTTTTTTTTTTTAAACGTTAGTCTATCATATATCCTCCCTATGGCATTTGCCACTTGATTGACATACAGGGCACCCATACAATCAGATTGTGATTCAGACTATGAATGCCATGAATGTAATTACACCGACCTACATGCTGTCAAATAAATGAACCACACACCGTGGCTTCGCCTCTGACGCTGACATCCGAGGTTCGATTCCCAAGAGGGGGTGCAGTGAGTGTGGACGCCTGATGAGCCCAGAATTAGGGCGAAACACATGTCGCGTACTCTTTGCATTATTTGACAGTAAAACTTTGCAACATTCTATGATCTGTTTCTTGCAACTGAAGAGAGCACCGTGGCGAATGTTTGCCAACACAAGTGTTACCTGGTAGGTAACCACCCATACAATCAGATTGTGATTCAGACTACGAATGCCATGAATGTAATTACCCCGATCTACATGCTGTCAAATAAATGAACCACACGCCGTGGCGCAACGTAATGGGTGAAACATGTGCCGCGTACTCTTTGCATTATTTGACAGTAAAACTATACAATATATATATATATATATATATATATAGCATTTTAATGTAGGTAGATCATTTTGACCTGGTCACTTTAAAAGTAGCTCGCAAGCCGAAAAAGTGTGGGCACCCCTGAACTAGATACATGTACTTATATGACAGCATGAACTGCTTGTACAGAAGGTTAGTCTTTTATTGGTGTCAATATATTGCAGTAGTTTTACTAAAAATAAGTGTCGGTCGTTCTAAAACTGTTCAGATGTGAGCTGCCCATGCACTGTCAGTCGTTCTAAAACCATTCACATGTGAGATGCCCGCTCACACTGTCAACATATTGCAGTAGTTATATTAAAAATAAGTGTTGGTCTTTCTTAAACTGTTCAGATGTGAGCTTCCCATGCACTGTGTCATCCCCGGGAGCCCGGGATTTCTGGGAATGACATGTGGGATTCCTGAATTCTTGGGAATGGATAAACCCATCCGGGAATGAATTCCCTAGTATCACTGATAACCAGTGTTCTAAGTTGTTGCCCTTCTCCAAAATTACTAAATATTTGTAAATGAATTGTTGACTTCAAACTTGCAAGTATTTTGCCCTCTGGTATCCCCTTAAATCAGTTCATACTTGAGCGATGACCCGCTATAAAATTACATCTTCCAATGGCAACTTTAATTCTACTGTGGCAGCCTTGGAGAGTGTACCTTTTGTGATCACTAGGATTGCATGTGATAAGCCGAATCTGCAGAAAATAAAAAAAATAGTTGTGATAGAATTATTTATAGTTTATCACGAGCATTATAGTTATAGTTGAGGTAAAAGTTACTTACCTGTTGCTTTACCGCTCCAGCAAGGGAGAATGTGGTGGTAGGGCAAAGTTACACTGGCGTTCAATGCCCCCTTATGAGTCACCACACATTCTCCTTCTGGAGCTGCTCTGCCATGCTGCCTACACACCACCCAAAAACACGAGTGCATTTATTTATTTGAAATGCACCTGCCACAGACCACAAGTAGCCTGACACGGCTGAGGAAAGAAAAGATCGGAGCACTGAGTTCAGAAGTTTGCCAGCAGAGGGAATACACACATAGAGAAAGAAAAGGTGGAATGAGAGTAGGTGAAAGTTGATCAAGTAACTTATCTACAGAGGTGAATGAGCAGCAGGTGCGCTGTGGTTACAAACACATACACACGTGCAGGAGTAGCGGCTTTAAAATGGTTGCTGATGATTTGAAAGAATATAGACACACCAATATCTGGATTCTGTCATTTATTCTGAAACGTCATCGAGCTTTATATATATTGTGGTCCCCGGCTGGGACACCCAGGAGGACCGGAGGAGGGCTTGTGCCTCCTCCAGACCGCGAGGGGGCGTCCGTCCTGGTTATGTTGGGGGCCTCGGGTCAAGGGCTTGGAAGCCCAGCCCTGTAGGGACCCGTGGCCACCGCCAGGCGGCGCCACAGTGCCTGAGTATCCCGTGTGGTACCCGGCCGGGGCTGAAGCCCGGCCAGGACGCCCAGGAGGACCGGAGGAGGGCTTGTGCCTCCTCCAGACCGCGAGGGGGCGTCCGCCCTGGTTATGTTGGGGGCCTCGGGTGAAGGGCTTGGAAGCCCAGCCCTGTAGGGACCCGTGGCCACTGCCAGGCAGCTCCCCAGTGCCTGAATATCCCGGGAGCCCAGCACTTCCGCCACACCAGGAAGTGCTGGGGGGAAGACGACAGGGGACACCCGGACGGCTTCCGGGTGCGCAGCCGGCACTTCCGCCACACTGGGGTGTGGCTATGGAGGAATGCCGGGAAGCAGCTGGAGCCCATCCGGGTTCCTATTTAAGGGGCCGCCTCCCTCCAGTCGGCGGCGGATGTTGGGTGGAAGAGGACGGAGCTAGAGTGAGGACTGGAGGCGACCAGGAAAAAGAGGCACAGAGACTGTGAGGCCTGGACATTGGGGGAATCAGTGCTGGAGGCACTGGGGTTTCTGCACTGTAAATATTGTAAATAAACATGTGTGTTGGGTGAAATATGATGTCCGTCTGTGTGTGTCCGGGCCAGCGTCCACAATATATATATATATATATATATATATACAGTACAGGCCAAAGGTTTGGACACACCTCCTCATTCAATGTGTTTTCTTTATTTTCATGACCATTTACAAAACACTCCATCACTCTCCTTCTTGGTCAAATAGCCCTTACACAGCCTGGAGGTGTGTTTGGGGTCATTGTCCTGTTGAAAAATAAATGATCTTCCAACTAACCTGACTTCTGCACAACACAACTGCTGGTCCCAACCCCATTGATAAAGCAAGAAATTCCACTAAATATCCCTGATAAGGCACACCTGTGAAATGAAAACCATTTCAGGTGACTACCTGTTGAAGCTCATCGAGAGAATGCCAAGAGTGTGCAAAGCAGTAATCAGAGCAAAGGGTGGCTATTTTGAAGAAACTAGAATATAAAACATGTTTTCAGTTATTTCACCTTTTTTTGTTTACATAACTCCACATGTGTTCATTCATAGTTTTGATGCCTTCAGTCATGAAAATAAAGAAAACACATTGAATGAGGAGGTGTGTCCAAACTTTTGGCCTGTACTGTACAGTATATGTATGTTAGGCACCTCCGTAATAATCAGCTACTACATATATTCTACGTGCTAGCTGACTACTGCTTGTGTGCATTGATCACATAAAATTTTGCCTCATGCCTCAACATTTGCATTCATGTCGGACACATTTTGTACCAGCTAATGCATGTGCATTAACTCAAGTCAACTCCAGAAAGGAAAAATTAATTTGCATTAAGTCAGCTTATCTGGCGCTGGCAATAAATGCAGCTCACAACAATTAGTAGTAAGCACACCACAACTATAAATTCTGGAAGAAGTGATAGTTTTTCAAAAATAACACTTCCACCTCCTCATTGTGAATGCTCGAATAATTAATTTACATTCCATTTAATTTTTACTGTTATTTATTTATTTATTTTGACAATCAGTTGCTTACTTGTCATTTTTATTTCATTATCATCTTTTTCATAATTTCATTTACTGTATTTAGGTGATAGTACATGGTGTGACTGTTTTTTTCTGGTTTTGTATAAAAGCAATTATTATACATTCAGACAACATTGCAAGGGAATTAAGTAGAAAATTCAGGCAAACTTTTGACTCAGAACATAGTCTATCAAGTATTTGCTTAATCTCAAAGCTAAAAGTCAACGGTATCACAGAAAAATGTACTGCTACTACCTTAGGAAGCCCACTGGCACCACACAGAGCAAGGTCCATGTCCCCTGCCCTGGGTACTTCTTTTGAATTTCCTGATGCCTCTGCTGTATATGACTCTAGAATCAGTAAGCATTACGCATGCTGCTGGTTTAACTAGTAATACAAGTGAAAAACATCTTATCTGATAAACAAGTCTGGAAAGGAAGTACAAACCGACCTGGCCAATGGACAGAAATCAGAAACTCTAAAAATGAAATCTATACCATAATGCATCTCTTTTTTGACATAAATGTTAGGCCTATATATTTTCATTTACATGTTACTTCTACTTCTAAACAAAATGTATACTACATAACACATAAAATAATACATAATTTCATAATGTGAGTGTGAATGTGTACGTGAGGTGGCCCTACAATGGATTGGCTTCTTGTTTACAGATGCTTCCTATTTTGTGCTCAGTGCCACTAGAAAAGGCTTCAGCCCCTAGAAATCTTATCTGAATTATGTGAATCTGAAAATGCTATATTTTGTGAAAAACTGGAGTGAGTTGACTGCGAGAGCGCTGTAATTGGAAAGATCACTTACACTATATTCTTCATCTAGTGTACTTGTTAATTGAATAAAAATGGATAGAGCATTTTGGAAGTAAACATCTGCTTTTAACTGCATTTCATACCCCCCCCATCTTGAGGACCCAATTAACTATCTTTGACACTTTGTACTCCACTAATACTTCACTCTTTGTTTTTTCTTTTGACATAAACATTTAAAATCCTGATGGTCATTATGCCTGTTTCAGTTAATCGAAGCAAAAAGGCTTTTGCATCTTCAGAGAAGACACTTCAAAAATCTGACTGAATGCACTACAATAGTTGATGTGTCCTTTCTGTTTAAAATTGAATTGGTCACATTGCGGCTCAAAGCAGTATATGTATGTATAGTCCTTCACATTTATGGTAACTATCTGGAAAGTTTTCTACTTACATTTTTGTAGTGCCATAATTTTGTTTTCAGTTGAATGCACTGTTGTAAAAATGTAATACAGTATAAACATGAAAACAGCATTAATGCTTAGTCTGTCCATTTTCACTTCACGCTTATGCTGTCCTTTAATTATAGAAATAAATTAACTAGTAATCCTGCAATAATTCAAAACGGCTTCCTCAAGTTCTTCCTCAAATTTACCAAACTCATTGCCACATTGGATTATTATCCATCCATCCATTATCCAACCTGCTATATCCTAACTACAGGGTCGCGGGGGTCTGCTGGAGCCAATCCAAGCCAACACAGGGTACAAGGCAGGAAACAAACCCCGGGCAGAGCGCCAGCCCACCGCAGTGGATTATTATATAAAAAATAATTCAGATTACTAAAAAATGCTACCACTTCTATTCCTACCTTAAGCATAGTAATACATTTTATTACCAAAAGTAAAAGGGAAAACTTGAAATTGGATCAAAGAGAGATCATTATTTATTACAAAATATATTCTTAGCCAAACATTATCTTAGGTCTTGAGGAGCCAAAATCACAGTAACACTTTGGTTGAGATGCTAGTCTATCATTTTCACACATAACTATGTTTACTAATGGCAAATCACATTCGATTTTCTAGTAAACCTGACTCTCTATAAATACATTTTTAATAAGCACATTTAATGTCAAAACAATTTTAAATGTTTTAGATTCTTTCAACAAAGCTGACACATAGATGTTATTATACTGTTCCCATAATCCAGTAAGAGTCTATCCTGCCATTATTAGGAACCAACATTAGATGTCTACAGTATATTTATTATTAATGAGATACTTTTGTAGCCACTTACCTATCCAGTCATTGTTGTGGTTTGACAAGAAATCAGTCAAAACTCAGAAGAACTCAAAATGAACACATAAAGTGAATGGTCTGAGTATCAGGTTCAGCAGCACTAACCATGATCATACCCACAAAAAATTGAAGTTATTTTCACTTGTTTTGTACTCATTATTTTTCATGGGTTATGAAGCTAGTCAATGTACACATATTCAAAAGTGAAATTTTGTTCTGCAGCTGATTTATTCTGTAAAACCAAATCTTGGAATTTTAAACTCATTTGCTATTTGTGAAATCCTGAATCTAGTCAAGTCAAGTCAACAATGAAACAACTCGGGATCCCGGTTGGCAACCCCCCCAGACAGACACGTGGTCCTGTCCCATTCTCCGGAAATGACCCACTTTCTGCCGCAGCCAGGTGTTACGTGGGTGACCCCATGGCCAGGTCCAGCCACTCGGGTCCCCAACAATAAGGATCTTACGAGCTAGATCACCCTCGGGGAAACGCACCACATGGCTGTAGTGCTGCAACTGACACTCCCTCACAATGCAGGTAATGTGCCTCATTCGGGACTCCATTAGCAATCACTCATTCGACATAAAGTCAAACCAACGGTACCCACGGATTTTCCGGAGAGACACAGTACCAAAGGAGTCCAGTTTTCGTCTCAGGTCACTAGATAGAGTCAATGTCTTGCAACCATATAGCAAGACAGGAAGCACCGGGACCCTAAAGACTTGGATCTATCCTTTGCATAGAAATCGGGAGCGCCACACACCCCTTTCCAGCGACCTCATGACCCCCCGATGCTCTCCGAATCCATCTACTGACTTCATAGGAAGAGTCAACAGAGACATGAATGCCACTGCCAAGGTAAGTTAACCTCTCAACAAGGTCGACACTCTCTCCGCAGACAGACACACTGCTGATGGCTGTGCCCAAGAGGTCATTAAAGTTCTGGTACTTGGTTTATATCCAGGACACTCGCAAGCCCAGACACTCAGACTCCTCGCTCAGTCTCTCGAGCGCCCTGATCAGAGCCTCCATTGTCTCCGTGAAGATCATAGTATCATCAGCAAAGTCAAGATCCGTGAATCTTTCTTCACCAACAGATGCCCCACAGCCGCTGGACTTCACGACCTTGCCCAACACCAAGTCCATACAAGCATTGAACCCCAGAATCAACTGGGAAAAACACAGAGGTTCTGCCTCCACTCTGCACAGCACTCACAGCCATGATATCCAGCAACCTTAAGGGGATCCCGCGAACCCTCAGGATATTCCACAGGACAGCTTGATCAACTGAGTCAAACGCCTTACGAAAATCGACAAAGACTGCAAAGAAACTCTGCCGATATTTGCATTTGCGCTCCATGATAACCCTCAGTGCCAGGATGCGGTCGATGATAGACTTCTTAGGCATAAAACCAGACTGTTCTGGTCTCTGGTAGGTGAGCAAGTGATCACGGATCACCTATTGAGGACGACCCTGGCAAGGACCTTATCCAGCACCGAGAGCAGAGTTATCCCCCTGTAGTTGCCACAATCTAGGCGATCACCCTTCCCTTTCCAGACAGGGACGTCAAGTCCTGTTTTCCAGTCAGCTGGGATGAAGCCAGTCTCCCAAATGGAAGCAAAGATTGCTTGCAATGCCAGAAGGACAGCCTTACCAGCAGCCTGGAGAAGTTCGCCCCATATACCACAGATTCCTGCAGTCTTTCCTCCCCTCAGCTGGTTCACCACCTGTGCAACCTCAGTGAGATTGGGTGGTTCACAGCTAATTGGAAGATCAGCCTCAAGAACCGTGGATCAAGAGATATTCAACGTCCTTGCTATGTGAAGGATAGGTTAAATAACAAGATGCTCTTAAATGTATCAGCAAATACCCCTTTAAAAATTTACTACCTACATTTTATAAAATAATGCATTATTATAGCAAGATTTTCCACCAAGACTTTTTACTTTTTCAGTTTGAAATGAAGTTGAAACATGGTCATGTTTTTATTTGAATAAATTTGGGTTTTTTACTTTATTAGAATTAAAACATCACTTAAGTTTCAACACACTTTTTGAGATTCCGGTTGTGGTGACAACATGTTGAGCCAAACAGACCAGTCCCACTTATTTTCTGCTAAAATTAACAAAAAATACAGGTTGTGTGCAGTGATTCTTATTATGAAGTGAATTGATCTGAAAGGCTAACCTGAGTTTTAATAGTGTTATTCTGAAGGAATCATGTCACACCTTAGACCAGGGGTCTCCAACCTTTTTTCCCCTGAGAGCTACTTTTACAAAATGAAAATGGCAGAGAGCTACTCATGTTTTCTAACATTTATTCTCATAGCTTATTTCAGCCCAAACAAACAGAATAAGCTTGCTTTGCCTGAACATTTACAAAATGTTGGTGTCCACAACTCACATTTTGCATTAAAACATCACAAAAAAATATTTAGTTAACCTGCAAGTGCATTTTGTATGTCTGTATGTATTTTCTTGTGTATCTATCAGTATTGGATTAAAACATGAATGCTGTCAAAACGAAAGAATGCAATTACAAATACACAGATATTACTTACTCATTTGTCATTTGTTACATGTCACTGTTTCACTTCACAAGAGTATTCACATGTCCAGTTGCATGTGTGATGTGTTTTTTAGTGAGTCAGATGACTGGCACTGCATGGAGTTGACAAGAGAGGTGTAAGGTGGAGTGTAATCACTTAGCTTCACTCTTATGGAGTCATTTAAATGTTCATCTGTCAGTCTTGTTCTGAACTGATTTCATGACATTCATCTCAGAAAAGGCAGACTCACAGAGGTTATGTAGACCCAAACAAAGCAGACATTTTCAGAGCGGCTCGGTGAAGATTCTTATAGTTATCTGGCTCTACTAAGCCAGCTCAGAAATGCTGAGAATGCTGTTGAGACTTTAACTACATATTATTTTGAAGGTTTATTAATATATAATATATAAAATCCAATGTCTGTCTGTCTGTCCACTTTTCACAAGAGAAATACTTAATGGATTTAGATTGGGTTTTTTTCTATAATTTGCTTGAACATTCTGGTTGATTTTGTGACTTCTCTCATTTCACAATGTATCATATTTTGCTTGCGGTACCGATTTATTTGTGCAAATCCGAGAAAGAGGCAGCAGCCCAGGGGGGCTCTCCTCACTCACTCGCCAGCTTCGGGGTGTGTACCTCAACTCCGCTTAGCTAGCGAATGAGAGAACAATTCAATTCATCTTTGTTTGATATTTAAAATAAAGTGTTACTTAGGTCTTGAGGAGTTTGAGTCCGGATATTCTCTTAAGTGTATGCCACATTAAAAAGATAGATTGCAATTCAGATTGTGGATCATGATATGATTTTTTGGATAGATCGCCCACCCCTAATTTGACTAATCAAGTTTTCAAATTTATGTAGGATTCATTAAACCTTTGGCGAGCTACTTGGAAAGGGGTGGCGAGCTACTGGTAGGTTGCGAGCGACGTGTTGGAGACCCCTGACTTAGACCATTTCTTAATATACTGTGCTGCACTAAGGTTTCCTTGTGATCAAACCAGTTTTATAAGAAAAGCATTGATTCCCATAAATTTTTCTGCACTTTGCAAACAGGTATAGTGTTCCTCAAATTAATATTTACCTATTACAAATACTGTTGTCTGTCACTCTTTTTAAATTATAAGTGAATAAACATTGAACAAATAACACTTAATCTCCTTGTTTCTGGTCAAGTGTGGTGAGCACAGGAATCACAAATTTAAATCAGAGCATGCAAAGTCATTATTTTCGGCTTTAAGGATAATACTGATTATTTCCTACTGCCAAGTAGCTTTCCTAAGCCTTGAGCACACTGAATGAGTTTTATATCTCCTCTAAATATGACTAACCAAGAAGCTAAAAAAATTAAGTAAAAAATAAAAAAACTCAAAATATTTAATAAAGAAGTGAATGAAAAATTATTCTCCTTACTTGTGTTTATTTTCTCCTGCCATTAAGGCTTTTTTTTTTTTTTTGCAAGTATGCATTGTGGTAATTTAGGATTTGCAGCAATGTTTTACATTTATTGTTACAGAAATGAGGACACAGTTCATTACCACTCATACACTTTTTATATTTTAACCCGAAGTTCCAGCCAGTGATAATATTGTAGCTGAATGCTCACCGATTTAGACTAACCAACCGTATAATCAGTTACTTTACAACTGCAGCTATCTTCAGTTTCAGTCATGGGATTAACAGAGACCTTTACCTCTATCCACCAAAACTTTTCAGTTTGGAATCATACAAAATAATACATTAAAATAAACCACTTACCAATGAAAACTGTTGTATTAAAATACAAAACCTCGATGTGTATCATCATTTTGGTTTAAGCTTGAATGTTTGAACATGACATTATTTCTAGAGATGTCAAAAAAATGACAGCAATGCTGCATATCATTGTTTATGATCATTTTCAGTAAGCATTTTAAGGACACACACTTTAAATCTTTTACATCAGAACTTCCATGCAGATATGGAACGATACAGATATGACTTTATTTTAACACTTCAGAATAGCAGCTAATTAAGTTCATGTATTAAATCAGTTACTGCTCTGCTCTGTAGCAAGAATTTAATACTATATGCCCCTCTTGCCAAGAAAGAAAAAATATAACACAGAAAACAAAAAAAAGGTGGTTAATAATTATTGCAAAATCAGAAATTCTTTAATATTTAATTACCATATTAAGACCGCCATTATCATCTTCAACAGCCTTCTTAGCTTCTGATCTGTTCAGATCCCCTCCACAGATTCCACCATTTAGATCAATACCTTTGGCATTTGTTAAGTGTCTTTCCTTTATGTGTTTTCTACTGGCCCTAACAACAAATTTGGCAAGGGACACACTGATGGATTAGGTTTGCTGTTTTTGACACATTAAGTTTTGGTAATGATTTTTGGTAGTTTGATGAAGTCATGAAGCTTCTGAGACATATTTATGTACAATATGAATCAATATATGGAGCTATTTTTACAAAGTACACATTTAACTTTCTCATTACTTATTATCAACTGCTTTCCTTACTAAAGTAGATTATCATATCTTATTATGTAATTTTCACCTTTAACCTTTGTTGCTTTGAAATGCTTTGCTTTGATCATTTGTAAGTGCCTTTTAACCCTTGGAACTTATTTATAAAACAATTGTACAGATGGATTTGATCATTCAAACTGGGATTTATAAAATCAAAAACTATCTGATAAAATTCTTATATGTGTGCAGACTAAAAAAACATGCGCTTTAGATAAGTGGTCAATGTGGGCCATGGGGGGGGGGGGGGGGCAGAGGAATAATTTAGAAGTCTGAGGTCCATAGTAGCCGTTAAGGGGGCCATGATAAGTTATAAAATAGAATATAAGCATAAGGTGCAACTGGAGTCATTCCACAAAGACAAGAAAGACAGGCCTTTGTAGAACTTCAAAAAATTGTGTGATAATTTTAATATCATGCCAACAATAACACAAATGTTTAGTGAAAGAGAATTGAAAGTTGATAAGGGGTTAATAGCGCCTTACAAAGTTTCAAATCTAATTGCTAAAGCTGGTAAGCCGTCCAGTACTGGGGAGACTCTTATTTTGTCTGTGGTGCCTGTTATGATCTCAACAGTAGTGAACTGAAGCAAATAATAAGTATCCTGGTGCATGGATGAAATGGCAAATGATCTCAAAGAAAAACTAGTGGAACAACTACAAGTAAAACAGTTTGCCTTGCAAACTGGTGAGTCAACTTTACTGGACAATAACACCTTTCTGATGATGTATGTAAGGTTTTCGAACTACGACAAACTAGTTGAAAAGAAGCTTTTCACACAAAAGCTTAAGACAGACCCCAAAGAGAGAGTCAATTTTTGAAAAAGTTGAGGGACACTTTGTGGAAAATTTTATTTCATTAAAAAACAAAATGGTGTGTACTGTAAATGGGGAAGAATCGATGACATGGAGGTACAAAGGATTTCTGGTTCATTTGAAAAAATACATGCCTGTACTATTTTCAATTCATTTTGACAAAATTTAGTTGCAAAAACGTTAGAAGGAGAACTTCATGACACACTTTCTGCTATTATAAAAGCTGTTCACTGCAGCTATGCAAAACTGTCTATTTCACTGGCATTGAAAAAGATGAAGAAGAATTTGAATTGCTACTACTATACACAGAGGTCAACTGCTTATTAAAGGGGAATTATTTTTGTAAATTTGTTTCACTTCGGAGTAGTGTTGAATTATTTGTAGATGGAAATTAGATCAGGGAACAGATTGTTGCTGCAAAGCCTGACATATTGTATTTGTCAGATATTTTTGACAAATTAAATTTGTTAAATAAGAAGCTGCAAGACAAAAGCTTCAGTTTAATATTGTCCAAAGACACAATTACAGCATTCCTGGTAAAGATTTTCTGGTGTAATATTAGTATTTAAGAATTTTTACAAATTCATTGGTCGCACTTGCCAAAGGATTGCACGATGATGACCTCAAAGTGTATATTAATCATTTAGAAAACTGCTTAGTGGGTTCATTTGGTTTAAATTCAGCAGATGTAGACTTAGAATTACAAGAATGCCTCACTAACCTGCAAAGCGATTAAACAGCCCGAGCCAGATTCAGGAACAACTTCAGAAAAAGCACAGAAATTAAAAATACTTTTCCACAGCTTTTGGAGAATACTAAAAAAATGTATTGGTGTTTCATGTTCCTTTTAAGTTGATTGTGGTTTTAGTAGAGTCCTCCATCCGTTATGAAAGGCTCAAAGCAGATTGGATATTGTGACAAGGGGAGATCTTTGTTTATATAATACAAATTTCCAAAAATAAAAAATGTCTTCTTATCAGTCTCAAGGCTCACACTCAGACTTAGCTAAAAAAAAATCACATTTAGTGATTATATTTTTTGAATCATAGCTATATTTTTTCTCATGAAAAATAAAAAATAAAAAACAAATATTGCTGTGATTTTTAGTTCAAATTATTATAAATTTATGGGATTTTTTTGTTCAAAAAATTTCGAAAAAAAATCTAAAACTAATTATACCTAACACCTATATTTGTAGCTTGTGTTTTTTTCATATTTTGAGCCCCTAATCCAATGTTGGCCTATAGTTCATTAAAAATGAAACACTTTGTTTATAGGTTGGCCAGACATCCGACATTTTATCCCCCATTCTCCATTATCCAGCACCACATCAAGCTGGACAATTATTTTGTTCTCTGCTTTGGAAATTCTTGCCTCTTCTTCAAAATATAGAAGCATATCAATATATATTTATAATATTTACAAGAGAAGAACACTTTTCCTTTTATTTCAGTTAACGGTATTTATTTCTTGTTGTTCCACTGTTGTGTTTATTGACAGCCAGTTTTATTTTTTGCTTGCCACTGCTACCACATAAAGTAACCTTCTTTTTGGAGTTTTGAAAATGGCCACCCTATTTGTATATGGCAGCACAGTGGTGAGCTAGACCCTGAGGGGGGCTGCAAAAAAAAGGGTTGAGAACTACTGCTTTAAACTACTTCTTAATCACTTTTTTCCAGTTGAGAGACTTACAGTTCAGCCAACATTAACATTGAAAACCTAGAACTCCAAAGACAAAATAGAGAATCAAAATTAAAATGCATTACCATGTTTGATAGAGTGAAGGTAATATTCAGTAAAATGTGACATTGACCTCACTGGTCTAACACTGTCAATCACTAATTATGTTAGTGTGTTCACTATATATATATATATATATATATATATATATATATATATATATATAT
>JANRMT010062808.1:13912927-13926258 GCA_026402145.1 Polypterus bichir lapradei
CTATATATATTTATTTTTTTTTTTTTTTATATATTTTTCTATATATAACTAACTATATATGTAATAATTTTACTAAAATAACATTAACAGACAAACACAGTAAATGTATTTATACTTTTTGTATTACAATAATCAGAAATAGTACATTTTAAATACAGTCACTCCTCTGCAAAAATTGAACTAGAGGGCAGAGTGCATCTAATTTTTACTGGACGATACTGCATAAAAACATTTTTTAATAATTCAGTTATTACAAATGGATATCATTTTACAGGTACTATAATTATAAAGGAGCTCATGCCAAACTTTTGTTAATAAATATTTGTCTTTACTTTTACTAAATGTTTGCATTGTCCTGAAATTATAAATGAAAAATATCCTGTATAAAAATAAACTACATTTTCCATATACCAGCTAGAAATCAAAAAGCCTTCTGCCAAATCTCCAGCCTCTTTCATCAATATTAGTCCCTGAAGCAATACTGCCTGGCTGTGATAATGATATAGGTAGTATTTCTCAATTCTACCAACAAATTTAAAAAACATTACCCCTAGATGATCTTAGGAAATAATGCAAAAGAGATCTCTCAATTAGAATCTCAGATAAGAAATAGATTTCATCCATCCATAAAATAAATTCATGTTTTAATTAAGCTAAACAAAAATGTATTCAAGACAAGATCCAAGCTGTGAACAATGTCACTCATAGTTCACCTCATCAGGGGCTTCATGTATAATGCTGTGCGTAGAATTCACTCTAAAACATGGCGTACAGACAAAACTGGAAATGTGTGTAAATGCACAAAACTGTGTGTAAGCAAAGTTCCATGCACTTTTCCTGTTTAAATCCCAATTCATGTGAATTTTAATGCACATCCACATGCCTACATCCCCACCCTGACTCCTCCCTGAATTTCACATATTTGAATATGCAAATCAATATAAATAGCCCCTTCGGTTCAGTGTTTTGTTAAAAGACAAAGGCAAAAGCACATATAAAAAAGAAGAATTTCAGCAAATGTGAAGTGGAGGCAAGGAAAATCATACTATTTGCTGTGTTAAGCATATGACATGAGCAACAAAAGGAAATTGATGGAGTAATACTGTGTAGTAGTGACACTTGAAAGTTCAAATTAAGAAAGTCGCACAGTGGCCAAAGAAAAAAATAACTGGTCAGATATCAAAGTTGATGTGAAAACGTGTGTTGTAGTACACCGTCTGTTTATTCTGTTTCAGACATTACAAAAGCTGACTCCTGTGCTGAGGACGTGACTCCAGGAAGTGATGGTGCTGCTGGACCCAGCGCATCTTCGAGCACTGGCTGCCTCAGAAACCACTGGGCAACCATCAGGCTGTGTGCTAACAGATGCTGTTCTGGAGTCATAAAATGCAATAGTGAATACTGTAAAAGATATGACAAATGAACTAAGGAATATGAGCTGTGCTATATGATACTGACCACAAATTAAGTGAAATGGTTAAAAAATAAATGCTGCTTACATTCAAACAAAATTGTAACACAATTTTGATTTGGCTGATCATTTGGTGGGTCAGGTTCAGGTTCATCATACCGCGTCTCTTAAGGTTGCAAGCCATGATCATGTGCCACATTATGCAGCATGCTACATGCTTGCACAATGCAACATACTTTCTGTGGTCTATAGAGCAGCACATTAATAGAGTGGAAATATTTTCTATCTACATAAGCAAATTCATTCTCTGAAGGCGCCTTTATAGTATAGCGTCAGCGCTGAGTGCCACAATGGATAGATTCTCTGCTCCTTACATGGCTCTTTGAGGTGATTCGCTATCCTTAAAAGGACTGCTTGCCTTTTGCCACGCTAGTTGGAAAAAGTACCTGCGACCGTGCAGAGTTGCAGTTTTTATAGGCTTTTTTGCTATAGATGATGTAATGCCAGCTCATTCTTTTGGTCATTCATCCCTGGCTGATGTGACTTGTCCAGCGTTGTTACAATAGTAATGTGTGTGCAGCTGAATACTCCAATTACATTTGGAAAACCGGACGTTGCTGCAAATTGCGCTTTGAGTTTTGCCAGTTCAACCACAGTATAAGGAAATCTTATCTATGTGGATGAAAAGCAGATAAAACCTTTCTATACAGCTGGCATGGCGCTACCCAGTGATGTTTGTGAAATACCAGATCGGTCAGAAAGTTACCGTTGAAAAGCTCCTGTGGCTAAAAACCCAAGAGTGGACAGAACTTGCAAAGGAGCAGGTACAGCACAATTCCTCAAAGTCTGGCTTTCTAAAGCCAGTGCCAGTTAAGCACAAATCTCCAAGAAAATAGCTCTTGGAAGCTGAAATCGAATTAGAAGCCTCTTCTTGCTTTATGCAGGCTGAGCCCTCATAACCCAAGTTCCCTAATCAGCCATGTTGTTAATTCAGCAGTGAATCCTCCCACCTTCACACAACAGAGCCTAGAGATCCAACCACGCTCTCTGCATTCTGCAACAAGATCAGTGTACTTCACTCTCCTCCTCTTGTATGCTGCCACTAGCCCTTCCTCCCAAGGCATTGTAAACAAGCAATGCAGGTTTCTTGGCTACAGTTCATAGCACAATATTTGGCCACAGTGCTGTGTTACAAATTTCTGCAAGGAAATGGAGCTGCCTGCTCAGGTTCACCTCCATTTTACACTTTACTTGTGTCAAGAGCTTGAGTGCTTGTCTCCTGCTGGTGGTGTCTGCAGGCTCCCCCTGTCTTAGGAATTGGATTTTTTGATAGTTACCTGCTGGGGTATCATGGCTTGCCTATTGTCTTCACCTCTCCATTTCCTCAATCATCTTCCTGGGCACTTGATCATGTTGCAATCTACTGTAAACCGGCCCTTTGTCAGTACAGTTTTACACCCAGACAGAGTGTGCTGGAGAGAAATGTTAGTGGTCCCACAGATGTTATCTGCATGGTCTATGCCAAACCGCTAATGGAGGTTTCAGGTGAAGGGTAGAGTGGCATATGTTGCCCTTATCATGAAACTGAGTCAGGTCTAGTGCAGCTTCCAAAAATCTTCCCAGGTGATTGCACCATTTGTAACTACCTCCCACGTTGTTCTGCACCCCTGCTTCACCTGTGCCACTGCCATCACCGAGTTCTCATACTGTCCCATCCTAGCAATCTCAGTTATGATCAAATTCTTACTCTCCTCTATGTATACTCTGGTCCACATGATTTTGGTTAACACCAACCTAGACCTGCCTGTCCTATTTGAACCCTATCTACCACTTCTTGGTGTTGAAACCTGCACACTGCCTTTTGTACGTTCTCCTTGGCCTGCCACTTCCTTCTTGTCACCACCCAGACTCCTTTCCTTCACTGCCTTGTTCCTCACCAACTGTGCCTTCTCTTGCTTGTATAAGAAGCAGATGGATTTTATGGGTAGTTGCAAAGCATTCCATCTGTACAAACCGGTTGTTGAGAAGCACCATGGGAAGCCTTAGCCATTTCAGAATGAATGAGTTAGCTTTGTCATCTGCTCACTACTGCTGCAGTATATTCATACAACAGATACAGAGATCATTATTATCATTAATAACTCTCATTAAATTAAGTTCATTCTCTGGGGATAAGCTGAAAGTAAAATTCAATCAATTTAATTTACAGTATTAATAACCTGTTGCAAAATAACATTGAAATTAATGGAGAGATAGAGTGTTACTTTACCCTCAGACCCATGTATTTTATGTTGATTGAAAAAGGGGAGTGAAAGACAACCAGTGGGCACTGACATGAAACAATGTGAAGAGGAGAATTCAACAGGTTTTATAGAATTATCTGTTTTACAATGACTGTTCATACTGCTGCTGTTTCTGTTTTAGTTTCTGACTAAGCCCATGGGTTTTTCTCCATTTGTTCTTCTCATAAGCCAAAGTCATATCTTATGGGAATTTGGAAACAAATTGGTCTTATGAGAATGACTGTGGGTGTGCTTGTAAGTCCGGGTTGGTTCCAAAAGGGCACCCTCATCCCTTAACAAGAATAGGAGAGTAAAATTTAATATAAAGATTTAAGTAAGATCATTTAAGTAAAAACTATTCTTTGTACAGTGTAGGCAGCACTTCCACCACACCAGGAAGTGCTGCCGGAAGAAGGTCATTGGACATCTGGAGTCCTTCCAGGTGTCCTAAAAAAGGAGGCCAAGGTCGGAAAGAAGAATTACAGAGCTTTTGTGGAGGACTGAAGATGGAAGGACTGTGCAAGCATTGTTGCCCTTGATTGTATATTGGTGAAGAAAAATAAAATGTGTGTTTTGTGGTGAACCTGTGTCCTGCCTGTCTGTGTTGGGTTGGGGTGGCTATAAGCGCACCTGGCTTCACAGCAGTAATTCTGAACAGCTTTTTTCCATAGACATGAACAGTCAACAACTTGGAGTATGTGATAATTGGAAGGTAAAAAATGTTACTAAGCAACTTGCTAGAGACCACCTTTTTTGAGGGGTTAAAATGACAGCTGTATTTATTGTAGCATTGCATGAGATGTCACTGAAATAAATAAATAAAGAAATAATGAAATAAATACATAAAGAAACAAGCAACAAAAATATGTATTTCAGATCGGTGCAGTGGTAGTGCTGCTGCTTTGCAGTAAGGATGCCAGGGTTCACATCCTGGAGTTTGCATGTTCTCCATGCATCTACGTTGGTTTCCTCTGGGTGCTCTGGTTTCTCACCATAGTCCAAAGACATGCAGGTTAGGTGGACTGGCAAAGTTATTGTCCCTAGTGTGTATGTTTGTGAGTTAACTCTGCAATGGACTGGTGCCTTGTCCAGGGGACATCCTTTGCATGCTGGGATAGACTCCATCCCCCTGTGACCTAGGATAAGTGAGCTTAGAAAATGGCATAGTAATATATATTTTATGACATATTTAATTATTTATGCTCACATATCATTGTGTTTTTATTTATATATTGTAACATTTCACAGTACATGTATTTATTTAATTTTGTCCAGATATTCTTCCATAAGGACACATCTGAACTGTCCCAGGACCATCTTGGAATTTCACAATCAAGACTAGAGGAAGATGCTGTGGATAGGGAGGTCTGGTGAGCCCAGCTCTCTTGGAGGACTGGAATGAAAATGATGATTATGATGGAAACACTACAAATAAAGCAGTCAGTGAGCAAGATTCCATGAATATGTGAAACAGAATTTCTCTAACTTGCCACTGAAAATAAAATGTTGTCCAGTGGTTTGCCATATTGTTTTAACACATTTATCAGTGTAAATGTTCCTCTATCCTTTCAGCCATTGAATAAATCTGGTTATTGCAAATCTGGATATTACATGGTACAAGACAGGAACCATTTTAGGAAAGTGGGCCACTTCTATTTTAGGGCAAATTCATGCATAGACCCATACTCACCCATAACAGGACACATTTGAACTGCTAATCAACCTAATAATCACACTTTGGGTATGTTGGTAGAAAGCAGAGCGCCTACAGGAAACCAATGTAGAAACAAGGTGAATGTGCAATCTCAAAACAGAATCAAACAAAGTCCCCTGGAGCTACGAGCCATTAGCCCTATCTGTAGCATAATATACTTTACACTGTACACGTAAACAGCAGGCATCTCTGAATTGCTTTATCAGTTATGATGTGTGCTATTGAATGTGATGCATGAGAATCCCAAGTGATGTTTTAGTTGTAAACATTCTCAAATTAGGTTTGACTTCTTAGTTTTGACAAGAAGTTGCTAAATTACAGGGTACCATCTGTTCAATAAATAAGGCCTTCTGAAGCTTACCGACTTACTGTTGCAAAGGCTTCTACACCTTTATTACATCTAGTTTATAGAACTGGATTTAAATACCTGTTTGAGAAGCATATTATGTTGTATAATTCAGGTAAAAACTATTTTTTGTGACTTACCTCTTAATTTCATCTGTGTTTCATACAACTACTACTTACTTTAGTAATTCTTACATACACTTAAAATGGGTACTACATTTATTATTTAATACAGCCACAACAGTGGTATAGTAAGTTTGCAATATAAATGCATTTTGAACTTTGATAATTTTTAAAGACACCCTGAAATACTTTCCTGTGTAATGTTCTGTATAAAAATCTGATCAGTTGATATTATACCATGAAAAGATACACTGGCTATGCCTGGTATATCACATGTCAAATATTATATATGCTTTAGACTTAATATTCGTTTGAAAACAAAGCTAAAAAAGAATGCAGCTACAAGAAAAATAACAGACAAGCAAACCTGCCAAAAGTGTCCTAAATATTTGAATTACAGAGGAGTAGATTATTTTGTTTCCACAAATCTAAAGATAAAAGAGCTGTCAAAACAATTCAAGTATTAAGTTAAAAGAAAGAAAGATACACATCTAGGTACAGGTACATCAAACTAAATATATCTGTATATACTGTATATTTATTTAAGGATCTCTGAAACCTTAAAATCAACAAGAAGACAAACAGAAAAGCAGTATTGTAAGTCATTATGAAAATACAAGGACTTCAGAGGGCAGCATGACCATACGTACTGTAACTTACAGTTCCACTAGTGGGTTACATATTTAGGTTTTATGAGATTATGTAAAGTACTGGAAAGAAATGTTATGGATTTGATATCCTTGAAGAGGGAATTCTACTCTTCTCACTGTTTAGATATTCAGCGGCTCAATACTTGCTTTGATTTTGACACCAATACAATTGACACTTTACAGCTGAGATGCTATTGTATATTACATCCTTAGAAGGTAATCATATATTTCTGTCATCTTGGAGTGCATACTATTTAATATGTGCAATATTCCTATATTTGGACTGTAAAAGAATTGTATATTTGACAATATATCTGCATACTTTTAATAGCTATGCTTCAAATATAATCAACATATATATCTTTTATTATATGCATTTTAAGTACTAACTTAATATCTAATGTAAAAATTAAACTTTCTATTAACTATTTTTTATATATATATCTCTCTATATGAAATCCAACATCTGTCAGTCTATATGACTATCCGCTTTTCATGAGAGAACTACTTAACGGATTTAGATTGGGTTTTTTCCAATAATTTTCTTGAACATTCTGGTTGATTTGGTGACTTTTCATCATCATAGTATCATAGTTTGGTTGTGGCACCGATTTATTCGCACAAATCCAAGAGACAGGCTGTGGGCCAAGGGGAGGGGCAGGCAGGACCTCATGAGTAGGGAGCCGGGCGGGGTCATCCTCACTCACGTGCCAGCTTCCGTTTGAGTCGCTCTACCGTTTGCTCCGTGTTGGAGCATACCTTGCCTCTGTTTAGCTAGTGATACCTGTATGTTCAGTAGACATTATCATCTAAAGATTGTTAAAGAGTACCGTTAGATGATTTTGAAAGAGAGATCATAGCTACCTGTTTTTTAGACGGTACCTGCTCATTGGCAGAGATATCACAGACACGTGCTGTTCTCACCACGATCAGATACAGTGGCAACATTTGACATTGGAGCTTACCTGTCTTCTGCTTCGCCAGAGATATCTTGCCAACTTTTTACATTTTTAGCAAAGAGATCACAGCTACATTCTCGTCCCTAACAGCAAATCCAAAAACATTGTTTATCAAGAGGCCCTCGGATACAAAGCTAATATATAATATATAATTTCTTCTCAATACAACTAATTACATTTTTAGTTTTTTTTTTAATGATTTTTAACGCTTCTCCTGTTTCACTACTATAGTAACTATATAATATTAGGTAGTATGTCGAAGTTACACTAGTTCTTTATAAAGAATGGATCAGTAGAAAGTCTGAGACAGCAATGAGATCAGGACCTTTTAAAGAGTTTTCTACATAATGAATGTAAGTCATTTCTCGCCAAAATGTACTCATCATGAATATATATGAAACAGGGCCTAATCCAAGTTAAAATCATAAATCTTTCCGTACTTGAAGGAAAAATTTGGAGAATGATGTCATCAGACACCTGCTTTCCTGGGTCAAATGTTTTGCCAATATTCCCTGAAGACACCTTATTGGAATAAAATCTTTGTTTATGTGACAGTCTTGTAGTCAGAATATTCACTAAAGCACTTCAGTCACAGTTTGGGGTAAATGTGACAATGTGAGTTCCGCTCCATGCTCCTGTCTTGCTTCTGGGAGCTCTGAACCTGACACCATCAGTAATGTTAACGATGAGCTGGACAGTGAGGCACAACAATGAAGCAAGGGGATGGTGCAAAAGTGCAAAGTGCTTTTATTAAAACAACAAAACTCAAAACAGTGTTCAAAGTAAAGTGCAGTGCTTCAAAAGTCTTCAAATAAATAATCCAATAAAAAGCCATGAATTATGGAGGTTAAAAACACACTAGAAAGAAATCCTTTAAAAACAGCAAGGTTAAAACAACGGCTGGAAGCAATCTTTTAAAACAAAGCCTGGTGCCTGTGACAATGCAGGTTCTACTTCATGCTCCCATCACTGTTCGGGAGCCCTTGAACCCAACACCATCGATAATGTCACCGAGATGAGCTAGACAGTGGAGGCAACAACATAGCAAGGGAATGGTACAAATGTGCAAAAGTGCTTTTATTAAAAATCTAATCAACAAACAAAAATATTCAAAGTGTTCAATTAAATAGTGCAGTGCTTTCAAAAGTTCAATAAATAATCCAGTAAAAGAAAACGTGGAGGTTAAAATCAATAAATAGAAAATCTTCTTAAAACAACGAGGTTAAAACATTCATCAGGAAGCAGTATCAAGTCCGGTGCTTCTTCTCTGTTAGCGTTAGCGTCTCACCTGCTTCTCCCGATTGGGTTTTGCAACAGGCGAGACGCTCTCAATGGTCAATTAACAATTGATAGTGATAACGTATACTACCTGCGGTGGGCTGGCGCCTTGTCCAACATTTATTCCTGTCTTGTGCCCTGTGTTGGCTGGGATTGGCTCCAGCAGACCCCCTTAACTCTGTGTTAGGATATAGCGGGTTGGACAATGACTGACTGAACTTATACTACACCTACAGTAAGCCATCTTTTATGGTTCAACTATGAGAATCATAAACAATTTCTTGATTATTTCTAGCAGGGCTCAGTTAATTGACAATAGCATAAATAAATGCCTTCCAGATTCAAAATAACTTTTGGACTGTTCCTTGCAAACTCTATTTGTTTTAAATACAGTCCAAAAGTTCTTTTGAATCTGGAAGGCATTTATTTATGCTGTTGTCAATTAACTGAGCCCTGCTAGAAATAATCAATAACATATTTTACAATATGTTTTTACAAAATGCATAGAAATGAAAACATGTAGACTAATCGCTTATTCTGATTCTGTAGAAATCCTTTCAATTATAGAGCTTAATGCAATTTAATATAAGGCATCAATTGTCTGAAAAAAATCTTTGACTATAAATTGGGATTTAAACAATGATACAAAACTCCTAGGGAGGATATGTATTTTTACATAATTAATTCTACTAACCAGTGGCACTGGTAGGAATGACCAGTGATTAAAATTTTCTTTAGAATTTTCAAGCAGAGCTCTCAATGTAGTATTACATTTTATGTAAATGGGTCACACAAATCCCAAGGTTATCAAACTTATCATGTCTTATATTTCATGGAAAATCTTTAAAGATATAATGTCTGGCTGATAATTTCCTAGGTAGAACGTGGTATGCAAATTTGTTTTGCAGCTGTTTATTAAAATATTTCTAATATTACAAAATTGTGGAGAACAGTATAACCAAAAGTGTACAGAAAGATATCTTAATATAGAGAAATGTGCACTTTTGTTCTTCTTCATTATTGTCAAATAAGATATCAAAAGTAAGCTTTAGCAGGAATTTTATACATGAATGAGGACAGATGGTATCATTATCTAACTTAATGGAAGCAGGGCAGAGAGATAATTTGAATGAGTATTATTTGTGTTTATTAAGTTTTATGGCGAGGTGGCGCAGTAGGTAGCGCTGCTGCCTTGCAGTTAGGAGACACGGGTTCGCTTCCTGGGTCCTCTCTGCGTGGAGTTTGCATGTTCTCCCCATATCTGTGTGGATTTCCTCCATGTAGTCTGGTTTCCTCCCACAGTCCAAAGACATGCAGGTTAGGTGCATTGGCAATCCTAAATTGTCCCTAGTGTGTGCTTGGTGTGTGTGTGTGTGTGTGCCCTGCAGTGGGCTTGTGCCCTGCCCGGGGTTTGTTTCCTGCCTTGCGCCCTGTGTTGGCTGGGATTGTCTCCAGCAGACTCTCGTGATCCTGTAGTTAGGATATAGCGGGTTGGATAATGGATGGATGGAAGTTTAATGGGAACACCTACAACACTTTAAATAATGTAGTTAGTAATCAGAAGAAAAAGGTGGACATAAATATTAAGTTAGCTCCTTCTGATACAGTCAATGAGGGCACAGAAGCAACTTTGTGCTACTGAGTTCTTGGTGCTTCAGATGACACCGGCATACCATTGGATCCTGGTCTTGTGCATCTTCCCAACAATGGGCACAATGTCAATCTATTTTTTGTTGGGGGAAGACTCTGCAACACAAGGGGTGTTACAAAGTCTCCTCAAAAAAACAGAATAAGATCAATCTTGGTTAATGCATTTGGGTACTATTTGCATGAACTCCTACGAGACAAACCCAAACTCATGTCCTTCATTCTGCATAGGGAAATCATTTTTCTGATAGGTAAGGTGTGTTATCTTTTTTGTAGAAGGTTTAATGAATTTGAGCTCTGCTACACTGTGAGAATCGAAACAAAATATAGTCCATTGTTCTGATGAATGCTGGACACACACCAATATAATCAGATTCTGTTCACACATGCACTGCTCTGGCCACAAGTCACTCTCACTGATCATCTGGAAAGCAAATGCATGCTCTGCACTGCCTTAGCCAATCTATTTTCGCTCAAGTGGCTACTCAGGCTTTTGACAGTGAGGATTTAATCTCTAATGCGTGCCCATGTCACATAAAGCTGTTTTTTTCACAATGAGATTATTGTAAATATTAATAATGCAAAAAGGTGAATTTGTCAGCCCAGAGTGAGTAAAATTAGCAAATTGTACAAGAATGGGGCATGTCCAATGAGAGACTGTGGATTTGCTATTTAGTCCATGATGATGAAATGAACAGAGCCATCAAGGACTAAGCAGGAAGTGGAGCTTGCTAGTCGAGTTTGTATTTAAGGACATAGCAAAGACTAATTTACAGCTAGGACAGAATGCACTCTGGAGAACTAAATGGCAGTAATAGATGGATAGTTTGTGTTCTCCTGAGTCTTACACTTACAACAGAATCCATTTAGTATCTCATGAGCATTGCTTAAGAGACATAGCTCACATTACCCGTTAGAAAGATCTGATACATGAGTTCTGATTACAGCCTTGCCAATGTTATTGAACTACTAGCTGGTACCTCTGCAGAAAGTTCTTCACCCAGCTTGGGAAATTACGGAACAATTCAGATGAAGGTAGTTGTTATAAGGAAGTAGCATTAATGAGGCTGGGCTTGCTTAGCTACCTAAAGAAGAGAGAAGTAATATGATAGTTATCCAGTGGTTCAAAGCCATATAATACTACATATGAATGGACATAATATAATTTTACTTTCAAGATAATTAAGTGTATTATAACATAATTAAATATGAAAGTGTATTCATTGTTTGCCAAAATAATTTTCCTAGCTTTCTTTAATTCTTTCCAACTAAAGTATTCTCTGAAATGTCATCCATGTGATTTGAATGCCTCAGAGATTCTGGAAAATGTGAATAAAATGTTAAAGCCATACACATTGTAACTGAACAGATTGATTCTTCTTGTAAACATAGCTAGAAATATTGTCAGGCATCAGTCATTGAAAAGTAAAAAGTACTTTGCATAGGCTAATACCAAACAAAGCCAGCACAGAATTCAATTACTTACAGTGAATTAAAACAATATATGTAAAACTGACTTTTTCTGAATAAAATAAAATTATCCAGCCTGATGATAACTTATGAGTTGTCTTTAAAATAGTGCATGGAAATATTTTATTAAAAGTCTGCCTATTTCAACTGCTAAATCAACATTTCTTCCTCTTCACTCAGAACACTGCCACAACACATGACACACAAACATAAAGTTATATGAAAAAGTTTGGGAACCCCTCTTAATTCTTTGGAACTTTGTTTATCATTGGCTGAGCTTTCAAAATAGCAACTTCCTTTTAATATATGACATGCCTTATGGAAACTAGTATTTCAGCATTGACATTAAGTTTATTGGATTAACAGAAAATATGCAATATATATCATAACAAAAATAGACAGGTGCATAAATTTGGGCACCCCAACAGAGATATTACATCAATACTTAGTTGAGCCTCCTTTTCAAATATAACAGCCTCTAGACGCCTCCTATAGCCTTTGATGAGTGTCTGGATTCTGGATGGAGGTATTTTTGACCATTCTTTCATACAAAATCTCTCCAGTTCAGTTAAATTTGATGGCTGCCATGCATGGACAGCCTGCTTCAAACCATCCCATACATTTTTGATGATCAGGGGACTGTGACGGCCATTCCAGAACATTGTACTTCTCCCTCTGCATGAATGCCTTTGTAGATTTCGAACTGTGTTTTGGTCATTGTTTTGGAATATCCAACCCTTGCGTAACTTCAACTTTGTGACTGATACTTGAACATTATCCTGAAGAATTTGTTGATATTGGATTGAATTAATCCGACCCTCGACTTTAACAAGGGCCCCAGTCCCTGAACTAGCCATGCAGCCCCACAGCATGATGGAAACTCCACCAGATTTGACAGTAGGTAGCAGGTGTTTTTCTTGGAATGCGGTGTTCTTCTTCCGCCATGCAAAGTGTTTTTTGTTATCTATACTAACACTCACTCACTCACTCACTCACTGACTGACTCATCACTAATTCTCCAACTTCCCGTGTAGGTAGAAGGCTGAAATTTGGCAGTCTTATTCCTTACAGCTTCCTTACAAAAGTTGGGCAGGTTTCATTTCGAAATTCTACGCGTAATGGTCATAACTGGAAGCTGTTTTTCTCTATTTACTGTAATGGAGATGAGCTTGAAACCCGTGGGGGCGGAGTTTGACATCATCACACCTCCCACGTAATCACGCAGTACGTAGAAAACCAGGAAGAGCCCCAAAAAGCGCTGAAGAAAACATGCATTATATAATTGAGAAGGCAGCGAAACAATAAGAAGCGAGCGAGTGATATATACAACCATATTCATGAGTTCTGCTACTTCGGAAACAAAGCACAGTGTAAACCTACACTTTAAATTAAGTTCATAGACAGGCTGCCGCTGGCGTTTGTAATTTAGTGCCTGCCCATATAAGGCCGTCC
>JANRMT010062808.1:13926658-13971443 GCA_026402145.1 Polypterus bichir lapradei
AGGCGTCCAGCTCTAAAATGACATATGAGCAAAGACAACTGAATGATTTGATTTGTTATTGCTGAAAGGAACACATTTTATTTATATTTCCAGGTTTTGTTATGCAGCATGTTCATATTTGAATTTGTATAATTTTGACAGGATATATTTTTATGGAGAGCAAAATCTTTTGGGATATTTAAAATCTAAGTTTATTTTTTATATAAAATTACATAAGAGTAAAGAAATTTGAATGTTTGTTCTTTTAAAGTTTACTTTATTTCTAACTTGTATAATTTAGACAGCATATATTTTTATGGAGAGCAAAATATTATAAGTTGTTTAAGGTTTGAGTTGATTTATTCAGGAATAATATTCCTGTCTGTTTTTACCATTCCTACCAAAGATATTTCTGTCGACTAAATAAAAATTCCTTCTATTTAAAATTTAAACAGAACTTGAACAAATACGATAGTTCATAATATCCACGCAGACTTGCACGTAAGAGCGGGAGTTATCCGTTTTAACAAGCAGCGTCTTGCACTGATACGAAATAGCTGTGTGTGTATATATGTAGATATGTATGTATATGTATATATATGTTTATATATGTGTGTGTGTATGTATATATATATGTATTTGTGTGTATGTATGTATGTGTGTGTGTATATATATGTGTATATGTATAGATATGTATATATATATATGTTTATGTGTGTGTGTGTAAATATATATATATATATATATATATATATATATATATATATATATATATATATGACAGCAACACTCATCACTCACAACAGTGACAAAACAATTACATTGACAATCATGTTACGTTATTTTCAAAATGTTTCCTTTTCTTTTTCATTGCTTCTTTAACACACTACTTCTCCGCTGCGAAGCGCGGGTATTTTGCTAGTAACCAAATAAATCAGTTTTTGTCTCATCAGTCCAAAGCACTTTGTTCCAAAATTAATCTGGCTTGTCTAAATGAGAATTTGCATACAACAAGTGACTCTGTTTGTGGCGTGAGTGCAGAAAGGGCTTCTTTCTCATCACCCTGCCATACAGATGTTCTTTGTGTAAATTGCGCTGAATTGCAGAACGATGTACAGATACACCATCTGCAGCAGGATGTTCTTGCAGGTCTTTGGACGTGAACTGTGGGTTGTCAGTAACAATTCTCACAATCCTGCGGATATGCCACTCCTGTATTTTTCTTGGCCTGCCAGACCTGGGTTTAACAGCAACTGTGCCTGTGGCCTTCCATATCCTGATTACTTTCCTTACAGTTGAAACTGACAGTTTAAACCTCTGAGATAGCTTTTTGTAGCCTTCCCCTAAACCATGATACTGAACAATCTTTCTTTTCAGATCTTTTGAGAGTTGCTTTGAGGATCTCATGCTGTCATTCTTCAGAGGAGAGTCAAACAGAAGCACAACATGTAACTGACCACCTTAAATACCTTTTCTCATGATTGGACACACTTGTCTATGAAGTTCAAAGCTTAACGAGCTAACCCTATCAATTTGGCATTGCAAGTATTGAACAGTTCAGAAATCAGCAAAATTACAAGGGGACCCAAATTTTTGCACAGCCAGTTTTTCACATTTGATTGAATTTCATACAACTAAATACTGCTTCACTAAAAATCTTTGTTCGGAAAACACCCCAGTACTCAGATGTTCCTAGGAAATGAAAGACATACCACTGTTATCTTTTTTGTTGAAAGTAGAGGAAATTATTATGCAGGCTGAGAGGGGTTCCCAAACTTTTTCATATAACTGTATAATATAGGAAGGAAACTGAAGCAATACATAATTTTCCCATTAGAAAATCAACAAGGAGTCATGCTGCATTAAGCAGTTTTTCCTTGCAGTCTAGTAATTAAACATATATAAACAAAAGACAAACTCAGCTTTGTGGTAAATGCAAGTTGCATGTTCACACAACAAGCTACCATACGTTTGCCTGAGACAGGTTCTAGCTCAATTTGTGGCACAGATGACTACACGTCTGTCTCAGATTAGATAAGACCTGTTCCAGCCCACTTAGCTGACATCTCTGCAAGTTCACCAATATAGTGAAATTGTTAAGGAATCTTCAGGTTGTTTTTTCTCCCGAAGATCACACGCAGCTAGTTTATTATGTATTTCAATATAATTACAATGGAAATGTAACATGAAGAGTAATTTATGCTAAAATATGTAGTTATTCTTTAGCATTGCAATGAGGCTAATAGTGTAGGATGGGAAAATAGGGCAGCTGACTGGAAAGGTAAAAAACAGGTGTGTGCATATTTGTTGTATGTGTATCTTAATAATTAACACATTCTTATGATTCTAGTTACCCTAATTCTGCTTCAGGGCCACAAGGCTGAAAATGCCTCTAGCAGCTTCTTGTGTCCCTGAACCCCTGAACCTTCATTTACCCATAAGTGGGCTGTATCTCATGGTATCTTTCTGGAAACACTTTTAAAGAAGCAACGTGGTTCTAATGTTTTCATTTCAGGATTGTGTGATGCCACCTACAGGACTGGAGATTCATAAATTATCCCCACTTAGTTTTGGGACAACATGCTGTTCCTCATCAGACAAGATGTGTTCAGTTTTCTTGTTCTTGTCACCTCTTTAAGGCCTCACTCATTCTATGAGCCTGAGGCATCAGTTGGTTTACCATTCTCCTAAAATATTCGGGGAGCATTCATTGTGGCCTGGATCCAGAGCTTTGATCTTCTAGAACTCATTTGTCTGTGATTTATTATTGAGCCATTGAGTTATATAAATATAAAAGTAGACATCCTTTCACATTATTTTATCATTGTCATACTGATTTTGATCCTGAAACTATTATTCCTACTGAAAGATTTGTAGCGAACACCCATCTTGCTGAAAAAACAGATTGGTGGAAGAAACTATAAGATAAAGAGTTGGGAGATAGCCTGTTCTGGATCAGCTAGGAGAAATGTATTGAATACATGCCAGAAAATGCACAAAGAAATGGTTCTGCTCTGAGGTTATGATTCAATAGGGTTAGATGATCCAAGTATTAGAAGACTATTCAAACTGATTCATAGGTAGTTTTATTTTCCTTCAATGAAGAAGGGATATTCTGGTTGACCTTTGGGTCTGCTTCAAAAAATACAACCCCTGAGTAGACAGTGGAAACCTATAACTATAGTTATTAAAACCAACCTTCCATCCTCAGAGTCACAATGCCATTTTTGTTGTAGTGAAAACATTTTTTAAGGTAGCATGTTGTAATTCATTGAAGAAGCTACCTACAACTCAGGAGCTGGTGAGAAAATTGAGTCAGGATTTTTATTAGCTATGTGGATTATGTAATGTCCTCAGTTTATTTGCTGTGTTTGGACATATTTTTGTACAAAAATCAATACACATCCCCTTATCATCCTTAAAGTAATAGACTGACGTGGTAAGATTCATTTAGGTCTGTGACGATGATCAGTTTTAAATAAACTAACAGCGAGCTCAGGCATGGGGGAAGCATAGGTGCAAGTGGTTGTGTGTCTGAGTGGCTCCAGAGTGCTAGTGAGTATTGGCTGGCCAAACAATCACATGCATACATGTACGGTGGCCAGCTGTCTTATTAACACTCTGGAATCTGTGATTGCATCACCTGCGCCCAAAGGAATAAAAGGAATCTGAGCAAGAACAGGAATAGGATTACCAAAAAGAAAAAAAAAGAAACTAAGTAAAGAAAAGGGACAGGATCGAGGTGAAACAGGTGCTGCAGGATGAAGACAGGCGGTCATATTTAGCCAAAAGAGGAGTGTGTGGTGAATGCTCGAGGTACAGTGTTGCTTCAGTTGAGTGAACAAGAAGAGTGACCGGTAACACTTTATAATAACTGCACACTATGAAGCATTAGTTAAGCATGACTAAATACTTTGTTTATCATTTAGAAAGCATCGCTTCCACATTAATTGGCATTAGCAACCACTTTATAAATGCCATTATAAATGCTGAACTATTTTAAAGCCCCAAACAATTGTAAAAAATCAGATGTGCTAACGACATAGTAGTCGTTACACTAAATCTGTAAATCTTACTATATGTGGCAAGGGGCATTGAGAATACGATATCAAAGGAAATGGAATTCAAAAAACCGTTGCAGTGCTATTTTGTTTATATTGTAACAGCATATGTCACATGCTCCATTACATCATTCTTTATGGTCAAAGTGATGTGTTGCTCTCCAATTTTCACCTCCATCTAAGTACAGGCAGCATTGATTTAAAAAAGCTTACAATATACACAGCAAGTCATTCAGTCTAGAGGGAGAGAAGCCATTAAACTAAAGAAATGAAGAATATGAGAGGGGTTTGAGTCTTTCAGAATTTGCAAGTGAATAAACATCTCCATCCAGGTAGAAAAGCAAAATATTTTAATATGGAGAGTCATTAGGGTAGATGCTATTTACAAGAATATGCTACCTTCACTGATTATACTTTTGGTATGTTCCCAGCTACTTGCTTGTTTTAGGAAATTCCAAGAAAAATTGAAATTGTTGTATTTCTTTAAAAATTTTTACACCTATATGTTAAGAATGGGCTGTGTTTTTCTAGGCCTAAATTGAAGTAATACCAGCTTGTAAGATAATTAAAGTCAAGACATTATAATAATAGTTATGGTAAAAATTATAAGAGGTCTAAAAAGTGTCATTTTGGTTGGTTTTTCTCTACATTCATAATGGCTAACACTGTACAACACCCTAGTACAAGAGGTCTTCTTAAAATATATGCTGATATACCTCACTAGTACCTTGTAGTTAACCAGTTTCTTGCTCAGTTGTGTAGATTAGATTAGATTAAATAAACATTATTAATCTCATTGGGAAAATATGATACATACAGCAGCAGAAACATAAAAAACAAGGATACAGAGTCAAGGGACAGATAATACATTCAACCAATCAATCAATCCACTGTGACCATTATAGTCTCTAAGAGAATGCCTCCTGGAGGGGATGGGGAGGATTTTTTCATGATGGCATCTCATTTTGCCATCATCCTGTTTTCCACAACAGCTTCCAGTGTGTCCAGTGTTCGCTCTGTGATGGAGCAGGTTTCCTGATGTTTGTTTAGACATTGTGGTTCCTTTGAGCTCAGGCAGCTTCCCCAGGAGACTGCAGCGTAGAACACCACAGCTTTCCCACAGCTTGCTGCACACATCGAAAGACCTGAGTCTTAGCAAGTACAGTCTACTCTAGCCATTTTTGTACAGTGCTACTGTGTTGTCAGAGCTGTCCAGTTTGTTCTTCACGTGAACTCCCAGGTACTTGTAGCTCTGCATTTCTCCCATGTACTCCACCTGAATGGTGACTGGTGTCATAGACTTCTTCTCGGTAGGACTGCTTATCAATTATATACTTCATAAATGTGTGACTTTGCTGACACCTGTACAAGACAAAATAGAATTGGAAATGAACCCTGGTAGTTTGAGTATTCCCTAATGATGCACAAATATAGATATGAGGGCATTTAAGCAGGAAGCTTCACTTCCCCTTAAACAGCATAACTAGTCCCCCTTTTCTTAACCCATACTCTATATTTGCTGGATATTCCAGCCTGACAGTCTACAACATTCTACAAACTATGCTCCTGCAGTTCCTTATTGAAATGTGTAATACTTCTCCTGACACCAGTTAATACATCTCTGCTTATATAACATGACAGGTAACCTCTTATGCCCTTTTTTGTTAATCTCATTCTTGGATGTATTCACACCTGATTGTTTTAAGAAAGGGTATTGATTGATTTCAAAATTAAAACATAAGGCTGTAACGAAAGGCACTAAACAGTTACAGATAGAATTTTAAACAACTACAGTACATTTTCAGTTTAACAATAAAGACTACAGTATTTAAGAATCATTTTGGTCTTGCTTAATACAATCGTAAACTGTATTACTTGTTAAAAAGAAAGTGATTCTCATCTTCCATTCACCTGTCTTATGTTCCTGTCAGTGATATCTTTCATTCCTTATCTCTGGGAAAACCAATTTGTTTAGAAAAGACTGTGATTGCAATCTATAGAAAATCTGCTTTGCAACCTGTAGATTAATGAGATACCAAACCCTACAGAAAATAGCTTGCATTCAGATGAACTTTACTAAGGAGAAAAGGATAGTCAAGCTCTTTAATAGAAATTTAGAATAGTAATAGACCGTAATTGAGCCTTAGGATGTACCTAATTTTAAGATCTACTATTGAAATCAAGTGACTTTGACCTTTTGTGCCTTTTTTGTAGCTCTAGTGAACTTGTTCTGGATTGGTGGTTTCTACAACAGAGGATAGTGTGACCTTCTCTGGACTTGGCCCAGAAAACCCAGGAGAAATGATTCATCCTAATTCAATGAGGGTAGATGTGGTCTTAGGCAATGTCATAAACTAGGGTTACCCAAAATGTGCTCTCAACTAAAATAAGAGTATTCCACTGACAGCAGCAATCATGAGAATAAGATATTATATGTTTAAAAAGAAAAAAGTAATATTTTAAGTTCAGTGGTGTGGATCTGTAGATAATTATTGAAAATAAGTTTTATTTTTAGATTCATATGTTTTAATACCTAAAAAATATAACAAATGTATAATGATTCTGATAGTTTTGAGCATCTGCAAGTTGGTTCAAGAAGGCTAAAGCTTGTTATTGCTTTACATTCCAGTTTTGCTTAAAGTTTACCATAATTTAGCCCTTTGGTTAATCAGATTTTGTTTTTACATATTTCAATGTTTAAACTTTAGCTGACTGAAAGTACTCAGTTTTTACTTTTCTGAAGATACATTTTGCTGAGCTGGAGCACTCATTCTGTCATCTTAAAAATAGTTATTTCTACAAATTGTCCCACTATTCATTATTACATAGAATGTGCTAAAATCATTAAAAAATCATGTCAATAATAAGTAAGCAGTCTATATGCCGTGTACAATAGCTAAGCAAACTGTATATAGAATAAACTGTGTGCTGACCAAATCAGGTAGCATAATGGACAACTTTAAACTTCTAAGCACTCATTTCCTTTAGAAATTACTGCATTGAAATTAAAATGCTTTTGCTTCAACAACTGAATTTGCTTGAAATTAATAAATATATTAATATACAGTATATATTAAAATATGCTTCCCTAAATGATGAGGTTTTTCTTCCAAACCCTAAGGATTTGCTGCTCCTGTTCTTGAGTTACAACTAAGGATTGTTTCTTTTCTTCCAAGGAGTGATTGTGCTAGGCTTTTCATACAGTCCCTTGCTTTGTAATGTCATAGGCTAACTTTAAAACTGATTGTCTGAAGGTAAATGTCTGTTCAAGGAGATACAACTTTGATGCAGTTCAAAGAACAACAAAAGCCCAAGAAAATTAAATCCACCATCCATTACATGGTGTGAGTCAGAAGGTTTTGATATAGAAAATATTTTTTTGATTATTTTTATTCAGATTGTTTTCTTTGCACTGTCAATTTTCTTTCTTCCCCTGTCAGTTTTAATTTTGTTCAGGGGCTGCCTGCTTCATATAATCTAGACAACTGGTTGCAGCTTTACTTGCAGTGTCTGAAGGCTGAAACTAAAAAAGTTTGTATTACTAAGTAACCCTTGGTCTGCCTGTAAGGGATAGACCAAAAAAAAAAAATCAAATTATAGTTTGAGCACAAAGGCCTGCCCTATCGCTGAACCAGTGGGAGGGCTCACTTATTAGCAATTTGAGATGTAAAGGCCAAAATACTTTCTAACCGTGACTATTGAATTCCATAACAATGTTCTGCAAAGTAGTACTGTGTTGTCTTTTGGTGGTAATAATATTATACAGCTGTTGACTATCACACGCATGAAAACACTAATTTATATCAATTATACAATGACAAAACACAACTTCTTACCTGACAGAAGACATGTTCTGCCTCATATTGTGTAACACTTGCTGATGTGGTGCCGGAGCTGTTGCATGTTAGTCACACATTTAGTATGACTTTTTGCCTAGTATTACTAAAAAGCATTTTGTAATGTAATGAATATATCATTAAACCAAGTAAAAAGAATTTTCCCAAACTCCAGTATTGCAGTGGTCAATAATGATCTATTACATGAAAACAAAGTACTTTTAAAAATCAATATCTGCAATGAAAACACTTTTTACTGCATTTCGTATAATGCAGAGAGAAATAAACTTAAAATTAAATGCTAAATTTTTTTTCTTCTTTTGTACTGACACCAGCTAAGTGGTATCAATGGCTTATATAATAGGCAGAAAAAGAAGCACCATAGACTAAACAAACTAAAAATTGGAGTTCAAAAAAATTAGTCATTTGAAAGGTAAACTTAAAATACCCATTTATTTCATATAGATGAACTCTGTGCACATGAGAAGATAAAAACTATAAACCTATATAGTGTGTTATTTTCTACAAATAATAATACTGTGACATGCAGCAATGTAGGAATAGGAAGATAGGAAAATCTGTACTTTGTAATTTTGCAGCAAATTTTTTCTGATGGCAAGGACACACTGATGATGACAAGCAGCCAATAAATCTCTGTCTTGAACAAGAGCACTGTGATAATCACCAAAATAATCTGAAAAAGAAGGAATCTTACCATGGTGACAAACAACCTGGAGTAAGACAAATTAAAAGGCTAGGCCAGGACAGAACCTAAAGTGAGAGGGTCAGAGAATGTTAAAAGCATCCATCTGTTTATTGTTTTAATGGCATTTTCTGTGACCAAAATACTTAGGAAGAACTAACCCATATGGAAAAATACAGTAAGGATTTTATATGGCAGATGCTAAATTAGTACATGTTGTCATTAAGAATTTTATCGTATAAGTGGTATATATGTTCTATATTTGTCATACCCTTTCCCAATAGGACATGGTTTATTTCTTGCAAAATTATGGCCACTTTCTTAGAAAAACTACACATGAAATCTATATGGCATATACTGTACATTTTAGCTGCTGTTAGTACTACTTACCTGTTCTGTTATACCGTCTTTAAAATGTAGTTTACCCGCAACCACTCCAGTAGTGCTCAATGTACCTTTACTTCTTAAAACGTTAATGTTTTACTGTTTAATAACTTATAGACTAAATTTTATTATTTTTCCCTTGCACTCAGTGATCAAAGCTATACACACACATATAGACACATACATATATATATACATATATATATATATATATATACCTGTGTGTATGTTTGTATGTATGTGTATACACACACACACACACACACACATACATACATACATACATACATACACACACACAAATTATATATATGTGTGTGTCTGTGTATGTATGTATGTATATGTGTGTGTATATATGATGTAGATAGGTATGCATATATATATATGTGTATATTTAGATATGTATATATGTATATAGATATGAAGATATGTATGTGTATATGTATATATGTATGTATATATATATGTAGACTCAAACCCATTATGACAGCAGCAATCCAAGCTGTGAGAAAACAGTAAAAAGGAGGCATGTCAGACGTCGTGGTACATTTTCTGATGCAGCTAGACGAAAAACAACTTTGTGACGCTGCCGCCAAATACACAAAACAATTACATTAACAATCATGTTACGTTATTTTTAAAATTTTTCCTTTTCTTTTTCATACCTTCTTTAACACACTACTTCTCCACTGCGAAGCGCGGGTATTCTGCTAGTGTAAGATATGTATATGATTTTTAGTATGGAATTAGCATGTCTCATATAAAAGGATATATGAGTATTAGTATAAGTTTTTTTAATATTATTTCTATTAAAAAATATAAAACTGATACTTTGATGATTAATACATGTCATATTGTGTATGTAAGTTGTTAAAGCACTCCTACATTTGACTCCTGTAAACCTGAAATCCCGGTATTTATATACATCAATCAGTACCAGACTAAAAATACAAGGAATTACAGGAAATTTCATATGATCTGCATAAACTTATATTGCGGTATATACGTACATCGCGGATAAGTCTGGGCTTGGTTTTACCATATAATTTCTGGTATTTTATAATGTCAGTCGTATAAGTCAAAAGCAGAAAACTCACACCGTTGGTCCAAGAGATTATGATATTCTAACGCCCACCTGAAACAGTAACTACGGAGCACACGGCCTTTTTTTCTATGTATTATGCCTATGTGACCACACGGTAATACCCAAATTATTCTGAAGTAATTTTTGCACTGTTTTGTGTTTTTTGTATCTCACCCCCTCATACACCTTTATCATAAGAACATCCCTTATCTACAATGGAACATTTGATCAGAAGAAAATATGAAGCTGGTTTTAAATTAAATGTCATTAAAGCAGCAAAAGAAATTGGTAACTGCACCACTGCAACAAAATTGGATGCGTCTGAGAAACTGATGCGAGATTGGAGAAGGTAAGCAGATGTAAAATAAATAAATAAATTTAAGTGTAGTATTGGGTGTATAAGTTGCTGTCTGATTTTATGATCGATTTTTCGGGTTTCAAGACCAGAGTTATATGTGTGTATATATGATATGCATTTTTTCAATAATAAATTGTAGCATCTCAAACTGATTAACTGTTATGCTTTCACTTTTAAGTGCCATTTATTACATGCATAAAAAGTGATATTGAAATGCTTATACACTTCAGTTGTTGAGAATATTTAAATGTTTACTTATTTTTAGTTATTGACAAAATTACTTGAAGGTAAATTAAGCTAAATATTAATCTGGGTCACATATATGTCCCACTCGTATTTTCCTCATATAATCCATTATTTTATATCATTATATGTATCACTTTCACAATGCATTTATGTTTAAGACCACATGTATTTAGTAAGTATTGTGTATGAACATGAACAGTCATATAGAACTTTTAAGATTTATACAAAACCTACTAGAATTATAGTCAATTTTTACAGAGGTTTTTCATATGGAAAAGCAAGTCTTAAACGAAAATTAAAGGGCCTTATTGGCAAGTTTTTGGGCACTTTATTACAAAAGCCTTTTTAAATTTGTATACAAAAGACAGATGGTAAAATGAAAAATTATTAACTACAAATTTAATCTACCATGCTGTTTTATTACCATATCATGCCACAACAGCTGCTGAAAACCTAACAGTAATCATGTTGTTATCTAGTAAATTAGTAGTTAGAAAACATAAATGTTATATCTCAGGTTTCTTTTTGCTTTGTTTTGGTCATGGTGATAAAGACTCTCCAAAACATATAGTCAAATCCTTTCAGTTCTTGTTACCTTAAATAACAAGGTCCCCATCAAAATACTGCCTGTTTTTGTTTTTCTTTTTAAATGTTACAGCATGGGCGGGTCCTCCCAGCGTGGAGTTTGCATGTTCTCTCCGTGTCTGCGTGGGTTTCCTCTGGGTGCTCTGGCTTCCTCCCACAGTCCAAAGACATGCAGGTTAGGTGCATTGGTGATCCTAACTTGTCCTTAGTGTGTGCTGGGTGTGTGTGTATGCCCTGCGGTGGGCTGGCGCCCTGCCCAGGGTTTGTTTCCTGCCTTGCGCCCTGTTTTGGCTGGGATTGGCTCCAGCAGACCCCTGTGACCCTGTAGTTAGGATATAGCGGGTTGGATAATGGATGGATGGATGACGTTACAACATTCCTATTTACCAAATTTCTCTAAAAATAACATCAGGTTTAGTTTTAAAGGTCTCTAAAGTTCTACTGTATATCACACTACTTGATAATGTCTGTGTTTGTCAGTGTGAAAATAACTAATTGTACTTGTCCAAAGTTCACCCATAAAAGTTTCCATCTTGTTCTTATTCTTGTTGAAGAAGCATATCACCTCTTAATCTCTGTTTGCTTAAGCTGAAAAGGTTCAGCTCGTTCAATCTCTTGTTGCTCATACAAACTCAGCCTAGACACTCTTCTGTGGACTTTCCTAGTGCTGCTACATCATTTCTAGTAATTTAGATACCAGAACTCCACACAGAACTATAGATAAGGCCTCACTAGGTTTTATAAAGCTTAAGCCTAACCTCCATTGAATTATACTGTAGATAATGGGCTATATAACCTTATACATCCTTTATTACATCTTAATCACTTCTGTATACCACACAATTATAGATATTAAAGAGTCCATTACAACTCCCAATTCTTTCTTGAAAGTTACTTTCAAGTTTCAAACCTCCATATTGTGTATTCAAATCTATATACTACTTCTTGTGTGAAATACTTAACATTTACATGCATTACATTTTTTGGCCACATTTGTGCCCATGTCTAAATTCTGTCCAGGTCCATATGTAAAGATTTGGTTGATTCAAGATTATTTGCTATTCCACCTAGACTGGTTTCATTTACTGATTTAACTGGCAGGTTATTTATACTCTTATCAAGATAATTTACAGTATGTTCATCAAAAATTAAATGGGGCATTAGTCCCAGCACTAAACCCTGATTGACACCACTTTTAACTTCTTCTTATGCGTGATTTTTACATTTCTCTTCTTAATGCTAGATATGTCCTTTCTTTATCTAAAACTGAAAGGTTCTTAATAACTATTGTAGAGTTAGATTATAATGCAAAAAGCAAAGATTTTTTCCTTCTTACAGTATATGTAGATTTCAGACAAGAAAAATTGTTATTCATGTTTTATATTGTGACACGTGATTCACTGTCTTGCTCCCAAAAAACAAGGCTGAGTATAAGGATTTCAGTAAAACAGGCTTTATTCAACTCGAAACACTAACAGCAAGGTTACTTATTGCAGCAGGATCAAGCACTCTACCACACACAGACACAGCAAATAGGCAGGTCCAGTATTATGTTCCCCACAATCCCCATCTAGCAGCAGACATGTTGCGTGAGGAGGTGGTGAGCTTGTGGTTGCGTCTGTAGTGCTGCGAACCTGTGGTTTCCTCGACGATGGACAAGCAGCCCTCGCCAGAGGTGTCAGTCACGCTTTGGCATTTCACCCCATTGGTGAGGGTTTCAAAAGAGTTCAAAATCTCGCAATATAAAATGACATCAGTGTACATGAATGCAAATTGCTGTGCCACTTGCAGTAAAGCGATGTGTGATCTGTACTGTCCCTTTTTTGTGAACAAGTTTTGTTTATTCACATTAAATAACAACAATGAAACAAAAACAGCTTACAATTTAAAATAAAGGTAAACATACAATTCAGAGAATCAAGATCCAACCATCTCTCCAGTGATCTCCTCCTTACCACCTTACCTACCAACCAAAAAGCTTTGCCCCAGCCCTATTAATACACATCAGGAAACAGTCAAAAATGCACACACTAACATGAAAGAGGGGCACCAAGCCCATCAGGCCCAGGAAAGGAGGTAAAGAAAGAAATCAAAGTTTTACTGAAAATGTCCATTGTTAACTATTGGGGCAGGATGATCTGTTAATCAAAGCCATGGATATTTAAAGTGGAAACAAGATTTATAATGAATGAAAGATGTAGAATCAGCAGGTTTCCACTGAGAACTAACATGACTTTTGCAACAGTTGTGCTTAGGGATAATTGCCTGTGCTGGAAAGTAGTGAGGAGGGAAGAGAAAAAAATATTTGAGGTAGAAGAGGTGTACCTGTGCTGTTGTGACTTTACTGATTGCTAAACAAGCAAAAAGAAAGAAAAAAAGAAATGTTCAACCAGAAAAAGTCTTAAGTAAATCAGAAGTGAAAACGGCATTTTTTTGTTCCTATTGGCCACAGGTCAATTATCCTTGTTTTAAACAATTTTATTTTTGCACCAGAACGCATAATCTCTGAGAGATTTATGGACCCTGAAGTAATCTTGTATATGAACATGGTATTTGTAATGGGAAATCCATGCTAAGCATAGAAATTCAAATTTACAACTGTATTTTTCAACCTCCCAAATAAGAAACAACTTCTTCCCTACAAGAGAGGTCCCATGAACCAGCCTACATTGTCACAATTAGCTTTGCATCCTGACTCCTACAGTTCACTTGTGAAGCCCACATGGTGGCTGTAAATGTTTTCTTTTGGCCTAACTGGGCTATATAGGTTATCCAACAATCATGTACTCACCAGGAAATACTACCAGAACTTCTTCCTTTTGAATTGGGTCTTCTGGGAAAGGATTGATTGGATTTGCTGAGAACCATCATGGCAGTCTGATTTTAGTTTTGCTCTTTATTTGGCTGATCCATTTCAACATTTGGCCACGATAACCGAAGAAGGAGCTGAAGGCTCCTGATAATATGATTCCAAGGATCATTGTGACACACAAGTTCCTCATTTATACCAGCAGTAGTTTATACTTTCACAAACCATTACTGACTCTAAATCCCTATGATATTAGTTACCAGTCTTTAAGCTGCACGATAATGAACATCCTAAAACTAACTTCTGAAAGACGTGCTCATTCCATTGTTAACAGATTGGATAATTCTTCCAAAGTAGTTCTTGCTGTTGTGATGTCTTAGGATCTCCTGTGAAATGGTTTCTTTGCATATTAAATTATTTGTTCATAAAAAGTTAAATTTAGGTAAAATAAATGTGTGTCTATGTCAAATACAATATGCTTTAAAACACTTCTTACTTCTATACATTACAACATCATTAAGTCACTGTGTTTATATTACATTTTAATAATTTTTATAATTACAATGTTAAATTAGGCAGTTATGAGGTTCAAAAGCACTTACTCAGATGAAATAACAACCACCACCAATAAGTGAAAGTGGTATATTTTCTGCACATACTAGCAACATAAATTATATTTATAAAAAAAAAAAACATAAATTGTTAAGATATAAACCAAGAGAAAAAACTTTATTATTTCATGAAAATGTAACCACATTTTTCAAAAATTGGCTAATGTAGTACAACTTGAATGATATTTTTCAGCATTAAATACGGAATACATTTTTATTTTTTATTTATATCAATTGACACCTTATATCTAATAGTAAATAGAAAAAATCTGTTTCTCAGCATCATGAAAATAGTATCTTTAGAAACAGACCAGAAAATCAAAATATGTTATTACTTCTTAATAGGCAATTTGTTTCAAAATCTTTGGCCTAGTTTAAATAATGTTGCTATACTTTATTTGTGGTAAACTGAATTATTTATGTTAACAAAACTTTCTATTAAAAACACAAACAGGAATCTTCTATAAGTAATGGTTGTGATGTACTGTAATTGAAATGCAGTAACATATTTAAGAGCATATGAATATTTTCAAAGGGGTAGTGGAAATTCAGAATTCAGACTATTTTTTTCCTTTTTATATGCATAAAACAAAATTCTTTGGTTACAGTGGATTGATTAAACTTCATTCCAAGCATGACAGAACATAAAAGGGCCCAACAGTTTTTATGAGAAAGGTTCCAAGGCTTTTAGAGCCCAAGAGTAACATTTATCTCCTTAAGAGGTAGAGCCCAAGTATTTAAGAACATGTTTTTTGTTTTTCTTTCAAAAGATAATTTCTTATCACATTCCTACAATTCATTATCAAAGTAAAATTTAAATCTTAGGCACACAGTATTCAGTCTTGTGAATATATATTTTCTGACAAGTAAAATTTGCTTAAACTATCTTTTTTAAAGTGAATGCATTTTCCAATAATTAATGATGCTCCCATGCAACGTTTTAAGTTTAGAAGAAAAAGAACAAAAAGGATAAGAGTAAGCTTTCATGCATAGCTCCTTTACATACAGTATGAGCTCAATTTATGTTACTTCATAATTTAATGTAATTTCATTTTAATGTTATTTTTACATCCTGTTAGATTTTTTCTCCTTCTCTTCCTCAAATGCAGAGAATGTGATATACAAAGGATGGGCTTACAGTGTGCAATATCTATATTTCATTTATGATGGATAATAATAAGACAATAGCATAATGGCTAATACTCTGATCTTTTTTTAGATTGTCCTTGCCTTTTCTGAGAACTCTTTTAGTAACTAATATTAACAGCAGAACTTTCAAATTACCTTTCTATTTACCTTCTGTCCGCATTCAAGGTGTACTAGGTGGACTGGGCGGTCTCATGGCCTGGAATCCCTGCAGATTTAATTTTTTTTCTCCGGCCGTCTGGAGTTTTTTTTTTTTGTTTTTTTTTTGTTTTTTCTGTCCCCCCTGGCCATTGGACCTTACACTTATTCTATGTTAATTAATGTTGACTTATTTTATTTTCTTAATGTGTCTCTTATTTTTCTATTCTTCATTATGTAAAGCACTTTGAGCTACATTTTTTTGTATGAAAATGTGCTATATAAATAAATGTTGTTGTTGTTGTTACTACACATTCAGGTTTTCCTGAGCCTGTTCAGCCTAACTAAACATTAATTTATATCTAATATATAACAATAATCCAGCCAGTAATAACAACATGTAATTCTACGTCAGCTTGACATTCAGTGTACACTTTTGTTTTACTATTCTGTATTATTCTGATCTCAAATCACTTTCTATATTTATTTTTTTGATATCTTCTTGTATACAGTAGATGTTAGTAATTCAAACCTGTAGCTTAGCTGTCATCATAACCCTTGGCACTGGGTACAATTTGCTTTTGTTGTATGACCAGTAATATATCTGGACAGTTTTATTCCAGATTGCCCTCACAACCTGTAAAAGACCTTCATATTTGTATCTTTTGTCTCTTAAATTCCCAGAAAAAAATGCCACCATTGTTTCCCACTGAGAGATGTCATAGAATTTAGCAGTTGTTTAAAACTGAAGAAAACGGGTGACACATGTTCGACAATAATAACAATGACACTCACAACCCTCTGTTTCCAACTAGCACTTCTTGACACTCCATCCATTAAAAAAACAGACACACACTTGATGTTTTCTGTCTTTCTATCACTACTTATGTAAAAAAAAATAATTTAAAATGTAGGATTGATTAAAATATTTTAGGTTGGAGACTCATTATTACTCTAAAATCTTGGTATGAATTGATTATGTCTGAATATAACCTTCATGGGAGTGCAGTGGTTTGCACAGGTACCTCACAGCTTCAAAGACCTGGATCCAATTTGCAGCTCAGCCATTGCTTCTGTTTAGTTGACATTTTTTCTCCAATTGAGTGCGTAGTCTTCATGGCTTTCTGCTCACACCTGATGCTGTCCAGATGGGTTCAAGCCCACTTTTTTCCTGTAACTAAATTAGCAGATTTAAACTTGAATAGATACATTTCCTTTAAGACATTTGTTTGATTAATACTGATATTGTTTTACTATTAGAGATATGAATTCTGTTGGTTCAGTATATTCAAATGCACAGGCTAACTATCGCTGTTATTAATCGGGAGTTATAACATCAACAGGTGATCACTCTGTCTTATTCCTCATATGGGCCCATTGGTGCTGCCTTGGGTAATAAAGAAGATGCCATTCACCACCTTTTCAGCTAGAACTCATGCCTACTGGTTTAATAACATTTAGAGGGGTTTCCACTTGGTGTGAATCAAATCAATTGCATCCTTCTCTACATTAAATACGATATATCTACCTTTGCCTTTTCTACTTGGCATACTCCTCTTTCTAGAAGGCCTTATTTATTGCCCTTTCAATTTTTTTTTCCCTGACAACTTGTTAATAAGCAATGGCATCCTGTCCCAGATTTTAGTTACTGCCATGTCCAATTATATATTATACACAAACGGAATATTCATCACTCTGGCGTGACCTGCTGCATTGAAAATTGGCACTACCTTGTATGCAACTCCTGCAGCGGAGTATTTTTACCCACACAACTCCTTGGTACTTTCCATTCTTCATGTCATAGCATCAGCACTGCACTAGTGGCTAAGTGTAAGGTGCAGGCCTGTTGGCATAAACAATATGACACTTCTCTCATGCCAAAACTCTGTATAGTTCCCTACAAAACTTTCTCTGTACAGCTCTAATAGGACTGTTGGCTGCACTTGCCGCTTTGTACATCTATTGATTTTTGTCTTTACACAGTCCTCCATTGCATCCCAAGAATTACGACTGATAAAAAGAAAGCAGAGGCAAACAGGTCTTTAGTTCAGTTTGGCTCAATTATATTCTCTTTAACTAAAGTAACATTTTATTCAACTTTATTTACACCCTTGTAATTTTGCTGGGTTAGAGAAAAATAATACAAAAATAGGTTGGAAGATAAGGCATATACTATAAAACTGTCATTCCTTTTAGTTCTAATTATACTGATGTAACTGACACTTTTGCTAATTTACTGTGGATGTGTTTTAGGAAGATTTTGCATTTCTGTTTATAATATACTGATTTTATAAACTGAACATGGACAAAGGCAAAAGTTTTGTTTTTTTCTTTAAAGCAATCATACAGAAGCTCCATATTTCTCACTCTTTATTTATTTAAAGAGCTTCTGTAAAAACAAATTCCCACTTAGATAGATAGATAGATAAACTTATATCTATCTATCTATCAACTTACAGTAATCAGTGTTTTGTATTTGTAATCAAAGTATGGATGTCAGAGTTACCCACAGTACAATATTTAATGATATGGCCATTTTTCTGTCATTTCTTTTGGTATGCAGTCATTCATTTTTCATCCACTGGTCTAAAAATTATGTTTTCAAAAGCAATTTGCAATGATTAAGCAAAGGTTATAATCAATCAATCCCTTTTCAGAAAAATGAACATATTTGTGCCTATGTAACAAATGTCTAAAACAGTTATTTTAGTCATTTAGAGTTTTACCTAATCCGTATATATACTTTAGGTGTCATGTTGTATATTTCCTGATGCATTCCCATTACATTCCCTGAAGTGTTCCTTGGGTTATGTAATGTCATCAAAGGCTGCTCCTCCCACTCTCCCAGTATTCATTGAGAGTATCTGTAAGAATCCTGTGTTTAATAAACTTTAAAAGACAATAGGGTTGAGTGTTGCTGCCTTGTTTCTTCGTAGAATTTTCCACAATGAAACACAATGCAGAAACTTTGGACTTTAATTGGAGTCAAAGCCAGAGCACAGTGGTACAGTGTGTACTGTACAGAGACACCCGTTACACCTACACCTGTAACTCAGAATGATTTCTACTCCGACAAACAAATGAATAAGCACACGGATTAAAGCGAGTATAAAATGCAAATTAGTATCTTACCCAGACATCTCTTAAAAAAGAAAATACTAACCAAGGGTGTATTTTCAATTTGAAGTCCAGAAAGGTAGTAAAAATTCTGGTTGAGCCAGGAATTTGAATAATCAACTAATTAGCAACCAAAAACTCCTTAGTTGGATTTTGAGGAAACCCTGCAAATATGGTAGCCTTTCAAGACCAGACGTTTACTCTACTGAAGGCAGATTAGAGAATTTTTAATATATTAAATGTTATATGTAGCATTCTCACACATTACTGACATAATAGGCTGATATCTTTAAGTAGGTTCCTTTTGAGGCAGTGTATGGGAATGTGCTCTGCAACAGACTGGTGTCTCAAATTGAGTTTGTTCATGTATCATATCAGATGCTGTTGAGTGCTCAGTCTCCCTATCACACTGAAATGGAAAGTTTCTGGAAAATGGATAGATAGATTTAAACAGCAACAAACAATACATAAAATAAGTAGAGGACCAAAGAGTGCAGTCAGGTTAAATAAAGAGCAGTTTCACAAACACAGAGAAATATTAATTTGGCTTGACTATTTGGGATGATTATAATTGGTGTTGAGTGTCATGATGGTACAGTGGTTCATTTTGCTGCCTCAGTGTTTTGGATACAGGGCCCGGGCTTTGCCTTTGTGGAATTTGCATATTCTTTTTAGGTTTTTGTGACCTTTCATCCAAATTTTAATTTAACATCCTCATACATGTTATTTTAAGTTGACATTCTAAAATTGGCCCCATGTATACAGACACATTTTCCCTTGATATACCCATCTGCTCCAGATTTTAAAAATAAAAAAGCAAACAATTCAATTGTGATTAAAGTGCACATTACAGTCTTTAATTTAGTGTTATTTGCATACCTTTTGATCTCACCATGTAGAAATTAAAACACTTATTCTACATGGACCTCCCATTTCAGGGCATTATGATGTTTGAGATGTAGCAATGGTAGGTATATTAAACAGTTACTGTATATTTGGTACTTTGTAGCATATCCCTTGAATGCAATGACTGCTTGAAGTCTGCAATTCATAGACATGACCAGTGCTGAGTACTTCTCTGACAATGCTCTGCCTAGTATCTAATGCAGCCATCTTCAGCTTCTGCTAGTTGTCCCCTTATGTTTTTCTTCAGCATATGGAAGGCATGCTCAATTTCATTTAAACAGGGTGACTGGTTTGGCCATTGAAGAATTTTCCATTTTTTAGCTTGAAAAACACCTGTGTTTCCTTAGTAGTATGTTTTGGATCATTCTCTTGTTGTAGGATTAAGCACTGTCCAATGTGGCATTTACTGGGACTTAAACAGATGTTTCTATACACGTCAGGATTCATTGTGTGACTGTCATTTGCAGCTACATCATCAATGAAGTGTGGCAGTACCTGTGGCAGCCATACATGTCCAAGCCAGAACAACATGTTTACCAGATGAGACAGAATGCTTTGGATCTTGGGTAGACCCTTTTCGTCTCTTGCCATCACACTGGTACAGGTTTATTTATTTATATGTCTCATCAGTTCAAAGACCTTTTTCCAGAACTCTGCAGGGCCCTTTAAGTCCTTTTTCGGAAACTGTAATCTGGCCATCGTCTTTTTGTTGTGGACTAGTGGTTTGTATCTGGCATTGTGGCCTCCAAATTTCTGTTCATGAAGTATTCTGCGGATAGTACTCTCTGACACATATACATCTACTGTTTGAAGATTGTTTCTGATCTGTCAGACGGGCGTTTAAGACTTTTTCTTTACCAAAGTGAGGATTCTTCTATCATCAGCTGTGGTGGTTTTCCTTGGCTTACCAGTGCCTTTGCAATTACTGAGCTCACCAGTACATTTGTTTCTCTTAATGTTATTCCAGATGGTGGATTTGTATAATTCTAAAGTTTTACCAATGTCTGTAATGGTTTTATTTGTTTTTTAGCATTAAAATGGGTTTTTGACTTTTATTGGCATAGTTCTTATCCTCAATATGAACAATGACAACTACAGACTCCAAACGTAGGTAGAAGCAAGCCTAGGTATCTAATGCCTGCACTAATGAAGCAATGAAATACACAGGCGTAATCATAAGCGCCTGTGATGCCAATTGTCCCAAACACTGTGGTGCCCTGAAATTGCAGGACCATGTAGAAAATGTGTTGTAATTTCTTCATGGTGTGACCAAAATGTATGCAATTACCCTTAAAATAAAGCCTGCAATGTGCACTTTAATCAGTTCTGAATTGTTTAATTTGTAATTTTAAACAGGAAACAGACAGGTAAATGAAGGGAAAATGTGTATTTGTCTCAAACATTATGTAGGGCATTATTTTACTAATGTTGTTTAATTTTATTGTAAGGTGAACTTGAGTGCGAAGAAAGGCACCTATTAAATAAAATGTATTGCAGTAATCCCTCCTTGATCACGGGGGTTGCGTTCCAGATCCCCCCCGCGATAGGTGAAAATCCGAGAAGTAGAAACCATATGTTTGTATGGTTATTTTTATATATTTTAAGCCCTCCCACACTGTTTATAAATATTCCCCGCACAGTTATACAGCATAAACCCTTTGTATTCTCTTAGATATTAGGTAAGATTCATTGAAATTATATATGTAAACACACTGCTTATATACAGTAAAACCTAAATATTATTTTAAAGATATTGAGTGTCTCCGATATCACATATGTTACAGCCATTACGATAGACAGGCCACCAGCAATAAATATGTACAATGCAAGAAAAATTGTATACAGTAAATGTGTGTACAGTGACACTAAACGTACGTACATGTACTAAGTACTGTAAATAGAAAATTAATTATGGTTACTCATCCACAATGACACAATGACTTGTTCGATAACGATGAGTTTAGTTTTACTGCACAACAAAGGAGAGCATTACTGCTCTTCTAAAGGAGCCTCTTCAGGCGACTGTGTAGCACCGCCGTTGTTCTTCTTCCGGCAGTCTTCAATCCAAATCCCTAAAGCAGATTCCATCCAGACTACTGCCTTATTACATCCACTTACAACTCATTTTGCACCCTGGTTAAAAGGACACTGCGGCCGTAGATTTTATATTCCTTTCCTACTTTTTAAATAAAAACAATCGTACCCTCATTGATGCCATAATGGCGTCCTACAGTGGTGTAGCTTTTCCCTTCCTTCAACATATTGAAAACGTTTACCTTTTCAGCAATCGTTAACATCTTCCATTGGCGCTTGGGCACGGCCCCTGAAGCAGTAGCAGGAGCAGATCGTTTTGGAGCCATAATGAAGAGCTTGACTATGCACAAAGATAAACACAAAACTGCACAAAAGTTAACTCTTTACACAGCGAAACATGTTGATGCTGAATGAGCGAGACGAAACTTCCTGGTTAACGCTGCAGAATCGAATTCAGTGCTCCGTCGCTGAGCCATTCAGCACACAGGAACTTAACTCCGTGCTCTGATTGGTTAGCTTCTCAGCCATCCGCCAATAGCGTCCCTTGTATGAAATCAACTGGGCAAAACAACTGAGGAAGCATGTACAGGAAGTAAAAAGACCCATTGTCCGCAGAACCCGCAAAGCAGCGAAAAATCCGCGTTATATATTTAGATATGCTTACATATAAAATCCGCGATAGAGTGAAGCCGTGGAAGTCGAAGTGCAATATAGCGAGGGATTACTTTATTATTATTAATAGGTGTTTAAATAAGTGGGCTTAGTAATGTGCTAGCTCCCATTTCAGAGCTTGTCCCCACCAATGCTGCCAAGATAAGCACAGACACTGAGCCTCCATGAATTGGACTAAATGAGTTTGAAAATGTTGTATTGTGTAGAATTTGTGTTGTTCATTATTTATTGTTTGCGGAACAATGGAGAAAATGAATTTATGCCTATGACTATTTAGTATACTGTGTATATAATGTGTAAAGCATGGAAATAACAACTATAAATGTCTGTTAACATAAGTTACTGGCATGATTTAAAAACCAAGCATAGGGTGACAGGTGTGAGGGAGTAATCAATGAAAGAACATGACAGTTAAAGTGGTGGTTATATTAATTGCAAATTGTTGGTTTCACGTACATAGATGGCAGTAACTACTTGGGAGGATGCTAAATTAATGTATGGTCTACTTCCTCCTCCCTCCCAAATAAGCCTCTGTGGAGCGATGACTGCTTTCCTTTTAGTAAAATATTGCTGTGTACTTTATATTGCATATTTTGTTTTCTTTCAAGTATACAGTCAAGTAACCTGTTGATTACATGGGAGTAAAACAGCTATTTCTAAAAATAAAAATGAAAAGAAGTTCCATGTATATCCTTTACCAAGAATTGATATTTTACTGCCTTTTTCTTTTCCTCTAGGCTACATTTATCATTTCTCTTTAACCCACTTTGCGTCAAACCTTGTGTTTTTACCTAGATCTTATAACTGAACTTCATTTAGAAATTCTGCAATGAACAAAAAGAAGAAAAAAAAACACATATGCAGTTATGGTTGAAAAGGTTTCTTATTTTATAAGAATGTAAATCAAGATGTACATAATAAATACCTTGTAAAATTGCATTTGCTCCTCTATGATAGACACATATTTTACAGGGTTATTTGTGCCAAAGTGAAATATTGTAAACGAATAAATAAGTACCTGTATGAATAAAACAGGAATATATGAATATCTATAGGATATAAATAAGTAAATTCCACTTGGTTCATTTACTTTAATTTATTCATATAAAGGTATAAACCAGATATATTTTTCATTTACAATCTAATCATATTGCTTTTGATGATCAGGTGAAATACACACTTTAACTAAGGACAAAACAAATAAATCAAAATGAAATGATACCATGAACTATCAAATAAACTGAGTTTTGCATTTGAGTTATTAAACATGTTCCCACCAAAATGTAAAAGAGCTTTCAACAATTTCCAAAAAGGATTGTTAAAGAAATAGAACTAAAACATCTGTATTGTGATTTAGTTTCAGTTAGGAACAGAGTAATAAATCCCAAAAGTTCTCCTCAGATAGCTATTAATGTTATTTGTTAATTTCTTAAACTGTTGCAACTTTGAAAAATAACCAGAAACATAAAAACAATATTTGGAATTTAGTTAAAGAGAAGCCAAGCCCATACTTGTCTCACTTACTACTTTAACCCTAAGTAGTAGGGTCAGAGTACAGACAATGTTGCAGTATTTAATTCATTGTCTTATTTTTTTTTAATTTTATTAATTTTATTGTAATCATTCCATACAAATAGATCAATTTTTACAAAAAATAGGACTGAAAACAAATCGACCCCCACCCCTGAGAAAGAGAGCATGGCCAACGGAGTAAAACTTAAAGCTTGTAAACATACCTAAATTGATTAGTTTAATAGGGCAATAGAGATGAATGGAGAAGAAAAAGAAATGCGGAGAGAATTGCTTCCTCTGTGCTTTAAGAGGTTATTCTAAAATATTATTGATTAGATCCTGTCAGGTTTTGAAAAAGTTCTGCACAGATCCTCTAACTGAGAATTAGGCTTTTTCCAATTTCAAATAAAATAAAACATCAGTTTCCCACTGACTTAAAAGAGGAGAGTTAGGATTCTTCCAGTTTAGCAAAATAAGTCTGCATGCCAAAAGTGTAGTGAATGCATTCACAGTTTGTTTGTCCTTCTCCACTTTAAACCCATCTGGAAGAACACCAAACACAGCTGTTAGTGGATTAGGAGGGATTGTGACACCAAAGCTGTCTGAAAGGCACTTAAAAATTTTGGTCCAAAATGATGTTAATTTGGTGCAGGCCCAAAACATTTGACCCAGTGAAGCTGGGACTTGATTGCAGCGTTCGCAAGTTGGATCTTGCCCTGGAAACATTTTGGACAGTTTTAAGAGAGACAGATGTGCTCGATATAAAATTTTGAATTGAATAATTGTATGCTTTCCACATATGAAGCTCGAGTGAATTCTCTGCATTGCTACCTTCCACTCCTTTTCTGATATATTAAGAGATCTTTTTCCCATTGTCCTGTTGGATCTTTGAAAGGGGGGACTGTAAGATAATATTATATATTGCAGAGATGGTGTCTATGTCCTCGAAATTTAGCAATATTTCTTCCAGCATGGAGGAGGGTGCAAGATGAGGAAAATCAGGCAGGTTCTGTTTACCAAAGTTCCTAATTTGAAGATAGTGAAAGAAATGTGTAGCTGGAAAGTTAAATTTGGAATGTAATTGTTCATAGGATGCAAAGATGTTGTCTATATAAAGATCTCTAAGCAATTTAATCCCAAATCTTTTCCAGATATTAAAAACTGCATATGTTTGCTAGGGTTGACAGAGGTGGTTCTCTTGCAGAGGTGCCACAGATAAAAGATTCTCCATCTTAAAATGCTTTCTACATTGGTTCCATGTTCTGAGTGAAGCACAATTGGGTTATTAGTAAATTGGCGATAATGTGCATTTATTGGGGCACACAGCAGGGAATATAAAGAAGTACTGCAGGATTTTACTTCTATTGCAGACCAAGCCTGTGTATGTTCATCTATTTGTGTCCAGGTTTTTATAGCTTGTATGTTTGCTGCCCAGTAATAAAACTGAAAGTTGGGTAGAGCCATGCCACCTTCTGCCTTAGGTCTTTGTAGGGTTGCTCTTTGGATACATGGATGTTTTGAGTTCCAAATACATAAGGTTATTGTTGAATCTAATTGCTTAAACAATGATATATTGATGTATATTGGAATGTTTTGAAATAAAATAAGAATCTTAGGAAGAATATTCATCTTAACAACATTAATTCTTCCAGCTAGAGTGAGATGAAGGGTTGACCATCTATGCAAGTCTTGCTTAATTTTTACATACAGACGGCAAAATTTTGTTGATTAAAAGCTTTGTGTTTACTTGTGATATTTACCCCTAGGTATTTGTCTGGTACCACGTTCTAGTTTAAAGTAGTCTGAACAAATGTTGTTAATACAAACTGAAGCTTCTGGATTGGTTTACAGTTGTTGGATCCATGCACAAATGTTCGGGCCAAACCCAAATTTCTCTAATGTAGTGAAAAGGTATTTCCATTCAATCATGTCAAATGCTTTTCTGCATCCAATAATAATAATACTTCTGGGGTGTTTGAATTTGTTGGTGAGTATATTACATTAAACAGGCATCGAAGATTGGAAGTGTCGACCCTTAATAAATCCAGTTTGATCTTGTGATATTACCAAAGGCAGCACTTTCTCTATCCTTCTAGCTATGATTTTTGAGATTATCTTAACATCATTATTCAGAAGTGAAATTGGTCTGTATGATGCACATTGTAATAAGTCCTTATTTTGTTTAGGAAAGATGGTGATTAATGCTTGGCGAAAAGTTTGAGGTAGAATTTGACTGTCTCTAGCTTCTGTAAATGTTGCTAATAGGAGGGGAGCTAGCTGAGCAGAGAATTTCTTATAAAATTCTGCAGGGTAGCCATCAGGGCCTGCTGCTTTCCCGCCTTGAAGTGACTTTATAGCATCTAGTAATTCGGATGCCGCCAGAGGTTTATCCAATTCCTCCGCACTAAAAGTATCTATTTGTGGTATCTGTAATGTATCCAGAAATGCATTAGATTGTTTTGTCTTCTTTAAACTCAGTAGAATATACAGTGAGGATTTATAGTAGTCTCTAAATGTTTTTATAATATATTTTTATGGTCAATGGTTTCATCTCCGTTTGTATTGGTGATTTCTGGGATTGCATTGTAAACTTCTTGCTTGTGGATTTGTTGAGCTAAAAGCTTATTAGCTTTCTCTCAATGTTTTATAGTAATGATGTCTTGATTTATAAATTAGTTGTTCAGTTTCTTTAGTTGTCAAGAGGTTGAGTTCTGAATGCTGAGCCTGCCTTTTCCTATGTAGAGCCTCGCTTGGATGCCTGACATGTTCTTCATCTATTCTAGTAATTTCGTTTTTAGCTCTGATACTTTCTTGGTTTCTAATTTATTCCTGTGGGAAAGCTATGAAATAATCTGCCCTCTTAAGAAGGCCTTTAAAGTTTCCCAGAGTATTCCTGCAGAAACCTCTGAGGATGTATTTGTCTCTAGGAAGAAACTGATATGTTTCGATATAAATTATGTACAGTTCTCGTCTGCTAATAGAAGCGGGTTAAGACGCCATCTGCGAGGTGAGTGTGTGGGGCATAATGACTTTAGCTCCAAGATCAGAGGTGCATGGTCGGAAATAACAATAGCGTCGTACTTGCAAGATTTAATTGTAGGCAAGAAATTATTATCTATAAAGAAATAATCAGTCCTTGAGTAGCAATGATGTAGTGGTGAGTTGAATGAATATGTTCTGGAGTTTGGGTTTAGAAACCTCCAGGGGTCTGATAAGTTGTGGTCAGTTACAAACTGTGTAATTGTCTTTGCAGTTTTAGATGTAATCCCCTGTGACAGGAGTCCTGTCTAAGAGTGGATTTAGAACACAATTAAAGTCCCCAGCAATTATAATTTTCACATTGGGAATGGATGCAAATACAGTTTGCAGGAATTCCTTATCATCGACATTAGGTACATAAACATTTATCAAAATCATTTTACAGTTAAATAAGTTGCCCATGACAATCACATATCTCCCTTTAAGATCAGATACTACATCTGATGCTACAAATGAGACTGTTCTATATATGAAAATTCCCACACCTCTGGTTTTCTTTGTAAAGCTAGAATGGAACATTTGGCCAGTCCAATCTTTTTGCATCCAGAATTGATCCTTGCTTAGTAAGTGGGTCTTCTGTAGAAATACTATTTTAGCATTTAAACCTGTTAGGTTAGGGAATACTTTCTTTCTCTTTAATTCGTGATTCAGGCCTTTAACATTCCAAATCACAAAGTTAAATGTCCCATCATGGAGACATTGGTTCTGAATTTTTTATGTCATTTTATAGTCTTAACTGGAAGTGAGATAGCTTTAACCTTAATTTCCAATTTCCCCACGAGTTATTGCCATGCAGCCTATTGCTATGTTGGTAGTTATAATTATAAGGATTAAAAGGAAAGATTAAATATAGCCTGCTCTCTTTCTCTCCAACCATTTTGCCTCTGATAATAGAGATATCTATTGCCAATAAAGTATAAATACTACATGCCTAAAATATAATCATTAACAAACTATAAGCATAAAATATAATCTTCAGCAATCTTAAAGTATTAAGATAATAAACCCAAGGAATGGTGTTAAAAAGTGGTCCAGGATAAGCATAGTAAATCCTAATGCAATAATAACAATAACAATAAACCAAGGGTATGATGTTAAACAGTCTCCTTTAGGGTAGTAAAAAAAAAAAAAAAATTACTTTCTTCCCCACACACGTCTATAACTGTAATTAAAACATAAACAGTAAGCGTCCGAGTAATGAAAAGTATGTATAATTATAATACCCATATCATTACAAGTGGATCGGACAGCAGGTGATATCTCCTTACCATGCCATGACAAGATGCGACTCACTATTGTGTTTCAGAATAGTGTCGGGATCAGCTTTCTTAATTCCTTTTCTGCTTCCTCCTTGCTGGAGAAGATGTAGTATTGGCCTTGAACATCCACTTTCAGTTTGGCAGGATACAAGAGGCTGTATTTGATATCGGCTTGCCGTAACTGCTGTTTAATGTTGTAGAAGGCTGCACGTTTAGCAGCTGTTGCGGGAGAGAAATCAGGGAAAATACGAATGTGGTTATTTTCAAATATTATCTCTTGCTTGTGTCTGAGGAGTGCCATCACATCTAGCTTACATAGTAATCTCTCGAAGCGGACAATAAAAGACCTAGGTTTAAAGGTATTTGATCCGCGTATGTGATAAGCTGCTGCTATCTCGGTATCTGATTTAAAGTCCTCTCCAGTTATTTTAGAGAATAGTTGAACTGCGAATTTCACTGGGTTTGGACTTTTACGATTCTCAGGTAGACCTTTGATTCTAATATTATTCCTTCTGCATCCATCTTCCAGAGCTGTAAGTCTGCCTCCAAGTTTCTTGCATTCGAAATTCGCAGCTGTAGCTTGTCCATCGGCGTTAGATGCCAATTGCTCCGCTGTTTCAATTTGGGCCATGAATGCCTGCTTAACATCATCCAGCTGATCGGCAAGTTTCCCCAGTTTAGACGTATTTTTTTGAATGTGTTCCTCAATTTTCCCCGACTTTAAAGGTTGCGTCAAAATGATTGTATAGATGCATTTCTAGGTCTTTATTATCTTTCTTCATATTTTTCTGAATGTCTTTCTTAAGCTCACTTATGGCCGTGGCCAGTGTTGTGATCATTTCCTTCAGTTCAGAGAAATCGTTTTGGCTTTCGTGTTCCACAGGTGGAGTGGCAACCCCGGTTACAGCCGATGCTTCAGGCTCATGAGGAGTGGAGGAAAGCACAGACGGCAAGGCCATTTCTATTCTTGTGATCTTCTGGAATCAGCGAGCTCTCATGACCTGTATCAGATGAACCTTCGCTCCCATTTTCGCTCTCGACTGGAGAAGATGCAGTGGAGCGGGGTCCTGGGAAGTCTGTGCATTCACCTGCCTGTTCCAGGTCAGTCTCTGAAAGGCCGTAGCTCGCACTTGGGCTTGATGGCTGTCTAGACTTGGATGTAGCTTTAAGTTTCTTTTCCGGTTCTTTCTGACCCACTTTCTTGTTACTCATGTTTATGTATTGTAGTGGAAACCCCTCGGGTCGGGTAAATACAGGATACCTCAAAATAATAAGAAATAAGTGAAAAATTAAAGCCGCTGCTAACAGAGCTCCGCTTCAGACATCCATCTCCCATAACGGACAAGACCAACCTCTTATTTGTTTAAGCACGCTTCGTGGATTGTAGGGTCACATGGGTCCAGAACCTATGATTTCTATAAAACATTAGTCAAGATTCCAGTGCATTGCTGATAACACACTTACTCATTTATATAAGCCCAATTTAGGAAGGTGTCACTCTGCAAGTGTTTGGGAAGTTCGAGAAGGCCAGGTTGAAAAACATGCACACTCCACAAAGACAGGCAGTGATTGAGGCAAGATTGGAACCAAAGACTCTGGAGCTATGAGAGAGCAAAACTAACCAATTTGCCACTCATATCCAACCATTCATCCATTTCCTATCCCACTTAATCCAATTTTGGGTCTCAGGACCACTGCCTGTCCTTTGATCATTGAGCACAAGGCAAGAAAGAACCCCAGATGGGGTTTCATTTAAATTCATAAATACTTAAAATATCAAACTCACTTAGCCTGATTCAGTGTCATAAGATGATAGAGCCTAATCTTGCAGAACTGGGTTAAAGACTAGAAACAACTGTGGACCAGTCACAATTTTCATTATGAATCATAAAAGGATACAAATCATAAGGGTAGGGTAAGATTAACTCTTTGTCTGTTTGTAGCTTTGAAGTTGTCTCTTTGCGAGCATTCATTCCAAAGACCTGAGACGTAAAACCCTTGCACTATATAATGTACTTGTTGAGAGAAGTTTAGTAAATAATATTGCTATTGATTATGCTCTATTAACAAAATACTGATTATTGTCTCTTAATTTTAATATTAAATACTGTGGGATCTGCAATAATATTGTATTTATAGCCACATAAATAAAGCAGCATTGAATGAACTTCTGAATTAATCAAAAATATATGAATAGAACAGATTAAGCTTGTCACCATATATTTTACCTGTAGCTTGAAATACAAGTCAAAATTGAGTGGATCATTTTATTTTTATATTACTTTACAAACCTTATAAAGATTTAACTAGATTTCAGTAAAGATTTAGGTTGACTAAACCCACTAAACACACAGAAAAATAAAAGAATTCTCTTACATCACTTACAAACAAGGTGTGAGCATGTAGTGTAAATTGAATGTCATTTTTCCTTAAGGATACCATGGGATTCATTACAACTTCATCTATGGCTTAATAGATTTTCTAAGATAGTCTTTTATATTTTTCCCCTAAATGATCCCCCTTAGACTAGTAAATTTATCATGAAATGCAGAAATTCAGAGTGAAAGCTTGAAATATATTATCATGATCTCTGAATTATTACTGTCATTTTCAAAATATATTTATTTAGATTATGCTGGTTGCACTTGGCAAGGCTTGAGGAACTAATGTTGATATTCATTTGTGCTTGATGTTTACATCTCTCTAACAACCAAAAGCATACATATTTATGACTAAACAAAGCACAAGACAAAAACGCATAGTGTTTTCGACAACAGGCTGTGCATGCAATTGTTTGTCTGAGAAACAATTCATAAGAGCATTTACTTTTAGAATGCGGCCAAGGAATAATACATTTATTCAGGAAACATCATCTATCACTATGCAAATCCATATCATAATATTTAATGTTTTGGAGACTTTGCAATTCATTAACATTTTGCAGTATAATCAGCTTCATTATGAAAGTGCTTATTGCTTATACACCAGGATATCAATTCAAACTGCTTGTGCCTAATCTCTTTTTTAAAAGCCTTTTTGTAATTTAATTGGACTGGATTTTAGAGCCTTTTGAATTGCTAAGTTCCCTTTTTTCCCTTTGAGCAAAATGAAGAGTTTTGTAGTTGTGTTTAATGGTATCATCCAGGAAAACACAGCAAATAAGTACTGATAATTATAAGCTTGCTGTTAAACTTTCTGCATAATGCCCATATCATAGATTTTAAAACAGCTTGATTTCTGCCTGGTGAGGAGAGCTGTTATTGCCAGACATCTTATTGTAGCAATAATTGCTCAAAAATATCATAGGTTTCATTCTGCTTTGCCATGTCTTGAAATTATTGTTTATGAAATGTTAAGTTATAAAAGCAAGATTAGAGTTGTAGCACTCTCTGCAGCCTGCAATAACAAACACAATAACTAATATTCCACAAGAACTAATGTAATTTTCAACACATGAAGCGTAATTATTCACACTTTTTTTCTGTACGCCCCAGAACAATGAGCATTATTAGATAATGAAGGCCATGTAGGTGTTAATTTGTTTAAGACAGATCATGTTATTCTCTAATAACATTTGGTGATACCAATAGATGCAGAACCAACAGTTTGTAATAATGTCCTGCCTTTAATTTCAAACAGGTCTCTTGTAGCTTTTAATTGAAGCTGGTAGAATTTCATGGTTTTAATATCTAGTTTTGCATATGTCCTTGAAAACAATATTTTGCAAATGCCTGAAGGCAAAAATATTTTGTTTCATGGAATCAAAAAGAAATATTGCCATAGCTTGATAATATAAATTTATTCAAGAAAAAAAATATTAGAAAATGAAAGAGCACAGAATTAATCTCAAACCAGGTTGCAACTAATGCCTTCTTATTCTGTGGAAAATTAACACAAACACTACTTTATCTGGACCAGTTTAGCTTTTCTCAGTTTTACCATTTTTTTAAAAAAGATATAGCATATTAAAAAAACTTACAAAAATGTAAATATCAATTTTATGTTAAATTTCAATTGACGGAAAATTTAGTATTACAGTATTTAACAACTTATAACTATCCATTTTGCATATCTGATTTTTTTTTTCAACAGGGCTGTCATGCTAAAACTTTGAAAACCCGTGAGCAGAAATCAATAACCATCACCAGATAAGACAGCACTCAGTCACAAGGCACTCTTAAGCACACTTGTGCTCTACTAATTTTATTACAGTTATGTCTCCATTAATGATGGTATACGTTTCTGACTAGAGTGTCGTTAGCTTATTTGGTTGTTAAGCAAATTGTTGTATATTAAGGAGGCAGGGGCGTGCCTCTGTGTCTGATGTCATTTACGCTGTGCTGACTTTGGATACAAGGTGCCGTATCTGCATCACTGTATTCTTTGTGCATCGAGCAGTAAGTCATTTCATTTATTGTAGCTCAGTGAAAGCTCCGTCATTAAAGCGCAACATCATTAGTTGGGACACTGTTAACCGAGTCATGACTATTTTTTAAATTATATGTGTTTTAAAACCTTTACCTAAGGCAACTGACACAAGCAACACAATTAACTACATTTACTTCAAATGAAGCAAATGTACCATTAGTAACTTACTCATATTTGTCATATTTTAGCCAGGGTTTCTTTCTTGGCACTATATTTTGTGGATTTTTAGGTATTCTTTATAGATTGGATTTTGGTGCTTGGGTTTCCTTCTTTTTTGCTCTCTTGTCCTTTATAATACATCATTTTGTTAAAGTCTCATAGTTTTTAAATTTATTTTCTTAATCTGTATTATTATTTTGGTTTAGAAATTTATTAAGGAGCATTTGGTTGTTGGCTTTCCCATGTTGTGCCTGTGTAGGCTAAAGCATACTTAACCTTTTAAAGAGAAGCCATTTTGAACATTACGCTTCAAGCCAGGGCCTAGTGTCATAACATGGTTTTGAGGGTTTCTGAGGCCAATGAATCTAGCTTTTTTATTTGTCTTTTTTTTAATTGTGTTTTTAGCACCGTTAAAAATTATACATGTTCTTCCACAGCATCGTCTTCTTTTCTCTTGATGTTTTATCTGTGGACACCTCCATGTTGGACACTGGTTGCTAGTACACAAGGATTGCTGGGAGACAGTTCTCAAGAAGGTTGTGCATCATTTTAACAAGTCAGAGCAACACATACCAAGATTCATCGAAGATTTGAGTCCTGAGAGGAAAATCTTTGCGGTATTTTATATTGTTAGTTTTTGATTCTGCTGGTTGCAACATTCTTTTCTGTTAATGGTTTATGTTTTGTGCTTCTTGACTCTGGTTATGGCTTATGATTTAACACTCTGTCTTCCGACTATGATTCTGGATACACATACTGAGTTTTGTTATTTAATTGTCATCTTCTTGGTTATGACACCGGTGCATTCTGACTTCTCTGTGCTATCTTCCGATTAAGTTTCCTCTCTAAAATGATTTTGCCTTGCATAGGCAGTACATACAGATTTTGACGTTTGGTGGCAGGATTTAATAATAGGAATGACACAGTGAGCCAGAGGTAGGAGTTGCATTAACTGTAAAAGTAAATTCCTTAGCTGCTGTTTCCTACTGCCTTCAATTTCACACATTTTTTCTGCCCACAATATAAAGATTTTTATATCTTTATGTATTTGGAGCATTGTAATTATATCACTTACAAAATATAACCTTTTTTCCCTTTAAATATTCTTGTTACACAGAAGCCTGAATAAATCAAAAATTTAAAATCAATGAGCAGAAAATGCATGTCCAACACTAATCCTGTGATTCCTGTTCCCCATATATTATGTTTGTAAGAACACATCACAATAAGTTGTGACAGATAGGGGACGCTTTCGTCCCCTTGAACCCTCAGATCAGATGCCAGACACCAGATAAAAGTCCAAACTGTTGACTTTTTATTATAATCAAGTGCGCAAAGCACCCTCCTTTCCACAATACTCATAAACAATAAATCAATACAATAATCAATTCCTCCACTCCGAGATGCGTTGTCACCCTTCCTCCCAACTCAGCTCAATGTTGGGATCTCCCACAGTCCTTTTTATAGTTCTTGACTCAGAAGTGTTTCTCTTCTCACTGTCCATGTGACTGGCAACACGTCCGGGTCAGATGAAAACTCCTGTCACATGGACAGAAGAAATGTCAAAATAGTCCTTGATCCTCCCAGCAGCGTCCTCTGGCGGCCCCCTTGGTATCCAGCAGGGCTGTGAATAAACACTCCATTGTCCATGATTCCCTGCTGGCATTCAGGGCACCTCCATGCTGCAGGGAGGGCTCCATCTAGTGGCCTGGGAGTATTGGCCGGGATGAATGGCCGGCCATATACGACAAAGTATAGTACAGAAAAAAACTAGCATTTAGTAAGTAATGTAATATTGCATATCAAATTCAGCTTCAATGCATTCACCAGCCCGTTTAGAGTACTATGAGACTGGAAAACTCAATGTGAAGTTGACACTCAGAGATACTGAATAATGTGCAGGGTACACTCCGTCCCACCCATCTTGTTTGAGAACTTACTTAAGAAATTCTTGCTAAATTCTAAAAAACACTGAACTATTCTTCAAAAGATTTTACATAGAATATGAATACTTTTTTCCCCACATAGTATTAATCAATTTTCAAAATTTACCAATTGTCAACTGAAAAAAATTGGGCATGAGTAAGAAATGTAGTATACGATACCTCAGCATATTTTTCATTACATAATATTACTGAATTATCCCCCTAAAAATTCCTTAATTGAATTTAGAGTAACAATGGAACCAAAGAGGTAGGCTTTTTAGTCTTTTTTGCTAGTATAGTTTGAGTGTAGGAAAGTCTCAAAAACATATACAGTGCGTGACAACATTGTAATGTGTTAGCCTCAATTTAAACAGTCAATAGCTGTATCCAAGAATATCTAATATATTTTGTAGAATAATTTGCTTGATGTTCACTTTATGTATTTTACAGTATTTGTGTTTCATCTTCAGACAATAAAGCACAGTGTGAAGGAGAATGTGCAAGGACATGTCAATAGTAAGACAGTGTGAAATATCAGATAGTATTGTATAGAATTATTTCAGTTAGGCAAAGTTAGCCAGAAAGCTAAAAATGTAACTGAACACAAAGGTTTTTCATTTGGCATAACTCCAGAACCGGAGAGGATATATTGAAGCACCTGTCTAGGCTTAGTAATATGAATACAACATACAATTTGAATTTACATTAGAACATGCCTAATGAAACCAAATTTACATTCATTTAGTCACATTCAAGAAACCATTGAACATTACTATAATTGCACATAAGAAACAGTAACAGACAGAATAAGCAAATGACTGTTTTGTATCATTTATTTGAAACAACTGAGTTTAATTAGTTATACTTTACCATTCAAAAACATTTTATATAGTATTTGAATTTAAGTATATATATGTTTTTATAAAACGAGGAAAGTAATGTTATGGTCATGTTATAAGATTTTTACATTTCTCTTTTCCTATTTCTTTGTGTTTTGTTCTCATCTGGGGACACTGATTAGCTTGGAATCTAAATATATCATGTATTCCTACTTTAAGTTTTCTTTTAGATAACTATATAATTTTTCATGCCTTGCTTTTGTTTTTCCACAATGACATTTGGTTTTTCATGGGCGCCAACATTTTATGAAGCATTTATTTTGTGGTTGCTACAGCTTTCCTCAGTGGTTTGTAAGGTGATCATTATTAGAGTATAACAATCAGAGTTCTGCACTTTCTGAAATCCACCTCTCATTTGCTTTTATTAAATGAGTTTACTGCTTTTTACCTGTAGCTCCTTATCTTTTGAATATGATTAATTGGTTTGTGCTTTGGCTGTGATGTTTGATTTATTTATCACCTAGTTTTAAATCTTTTCTTGACAACATTTACATCTACTGAACACTTAATAACTTACTTTTTAAGCCTATTATGTTTTTGTTCTCTAGATAATAAGTGCAAAATGAAAGGAACTATAAAAGCTTTTAGAATTTTATGTATAACTAGCTGTGCTACACAGGTTGACATCTAAGTGATCAATGTAGAACTTAAGTGTTAATGTTTGCAGTACACCTGATGCTTTGTAAAATCAGTGATATTGTTTCTGATGTGCCATCTATAGGAATGGCAAATACAATGTATTTTATTACTAAAAATGTTTGTAATACTCCATCTGTTGTAATGACAGAGACATAGCAACTGGACACACAGACAGACACGTGGACACTTATCCTTTTATTAAGATGGATTCACATTGTTTTAAGTATAATGTAATATATTGTTATTTAAGTGGCTACTTGGAAACAGATATGCAAAGAAAGTGTTGACTGCACCAACCAGTGAATAGAAGGAGTATTTAACCCAGATCCTTTAAGTGTTAGCTATAGGACAAACTGGTATTACCCATTTTGCTATGCTTTGGCACTCAAGAACTTTGCTAAAAAGTAAACTGCCAGACATTTCAACAAGAGTGTCATGTCTCCACAGGGCCTCTTTGGAAAGCAGCCTCTGGATCTTAGCTGATAAAATTATCAATCACCAAGTGACACCCCAGGGATGTCTTGTCTAGGTACCAATTAGCGTGAACAAAGATCCATAACTCAATGACTAGCAACCTTGATATAGACAAAACTTTGAACCAGTAGTCAACCAAAATGGATAGATTTAAGTACACATTAGAAACCAAAGGCAAGGCATCTATTCTTTCCTTTAAAAACCATTGCACAACCCAGATTTGTGCTGTGTCTGTTAAGCTTACTGCTAGGCCTGGATATAGCTTCTTCTGTCTATAGCAGTCGCCCCATTGCCTATAGGGTGTTGCCATAAAAAATGCTGGAGCAATTTCTTTTACTCCGAAAGGGAACTTGGTGATGGATGGGATGATTGGCAGACTTATATTTATTGGAGTTAGACAAGGGTAACATTAGTCCATACCTTGGTAAGAAAAAGCAAGCAAGAGGGTGGCTGTACATAAATGCCACAAGTTTTTCTTACTAAAGACGGAGGTTGACTGATCACCAACATCCCTGCAAATGTAACTTTGCTAGCAATCGAAGACACTGCATGTAAATACCTTGGAGAAAACTTCTGTACTGCCCACAAGTTGAAGGTCTGGCTAAACTGAAGAAGGAGAACTCTTTAACAAAGAAAGAAATGCACGCTTAAACTCCCTAGGAAAGGAACTCCCCAACTAGGAAAGTAACAAAGCATGACCAACACCACACCATAAGTATACCTACTTTGATTCTCTGGAGTATTAATTGTAACTTAATAGTTAAGCTAGAACCAGCTAATGCATTTTTGTATTGATATTACTGTAAGTTGAAATTAATAACCAATGCGTAGGATAAGGCTTTAGCTGTTATCAGTCTCTTCCTCAATCCAGTAGTAAAGTTGAGAGAAGCATCTCTTAAGTGCACAGAAAAACTGTATAAGGGGGTAACCTAGTGTAGATTAGCATTGAGTAAATGAACATCACATTGTAGATGTTAGTACCTTAATAACTAGTTTAAAAACTTATCCATCTTGACCACAGAAATTGAAAGATCAGAATTCAGAGATTATGTGACTTTATCTATATCTATATAATCTTTTTTTATCTATAAAAAATTGAATTAATCCATTTCAATTTCAAGCTTTGAGTTATTTATTATTGTTATATATATATTTATATACATACAGTAAATGTTTATCTATACTAATAAAAGGCAAAGCCCTCACTGACTGACTGACTGACTGACTCACTCACTCATCACTAATTCTCCAAGTTCCCGTGTAGGTAGAAGGCTGAAATTTGGCAGGCTCATTCCTTACAGCTTACTTACAAAAGTTGGGCAGGTTTCATTTTGAAAATCTACGCGTAATGGTCATAACTGGAAGCTATTTTTCTGTACTGTAATGGAGTTGAGCTCGAAAGCCGTGGGGGCTGAGTTTCGAGTGACATCATCACGCCTCCCATGTAATCACGTGAACTGACTGTCAACGCAGTGTGCAGAAAACCAGGAAGACCTCCAAAAAGCACTGAAGAAAACATGCATTATATAATTGAGAAGGCAGCGAAACAATAAGAAGCGAGCGAGTGACATATACAACCATATTCATGAGTGCTGCTACTTCTAAAACAAAGCACGGTGGAAACCTAAAGTTTAAATTAAGTTCATAGACAGGCTGCCGCTGGTGTTTGTAATTTAGTGCCTGCCCATATAAGGCCGTCCGTCAGCAGCAATCCAATACAAACACTGCCGCTAAATATTCACGGGTGAAGGACTGTGCTTATGCAGAGGAAGATGAGATGGTCAGGGTGGTGTTTGGCACAAACTCAGCAAAACTGCGAGAGAAACTTTTAAGTGCCGGGTCTTAGCTGACATTACATACAGCCGTGGACATCACACGAGATGGCACCAGCACACCAGGGAACCTTCGATGCAAGAACACCAAGCGGCTCACGTGAACTGACGCAGTGCACAGACAAAAAGCAACAGTTCCAAAGAGTGCTGAACAAAAACCGAATTAAAAAATTGAGAAGGCAGCAAAAAAATATGAAGCGTCTGATACATACAAGCATATTCATAAGTGCAGCTACTGCGGAAACAAAGCACACGGTGCAAAAAGTGAATGTCCCACTAAAGGAAGACAGTGCAAAAAAAAAACCCGTGCATGCAGTGTGTGATGTCTCAAATAAAGAGGAAGACAAGCTGTTTATTGATGCAGTAAGAAACGAATCGATGAATGAAACCTCTTATCTTTACAACGATTGACAAACACGGAATGTAACTTGAACACAACACATCGTACAAATATGACCCTGATTGAAACAAATAATGATAATCAAATCCTTGATGACAGCAACACTCAATAACACTCACAAAACAATTACTGTATATTGACAATCATGTTACCTTATTTTTAAAATGTTCCCTTTTCTTTTTCATAACATCTTTAACACACTATTTCTCCGCTGCGAATATATATATATATACCCCGATCTACATACTCTCAAATAGACAAGCCACACGCCGTGGCGCAATTGTAGAGGCTTTGCCTCTAGCGCCGACATCCAAAGTTCGATTCCCGAGAGGGGATGTACTGAGTATGTACGCGTGCTTCTCGATTCATTTTAACCTCGCATCTCCTTGGTTTGGGATGTATGAAAAAATATGCGGTTAACACAGAATCATGTTACGTTATTTTTAAAATCTTTCCTTTTCTTAGCACAAGCACAGCTGAGAAGCTTCGATGCATGTACTCCATAACAAAAAATGACGCATTTAATCACACTTTCAATTCCAAGCAAAGGGGAACTTTTGTCAATGCATGATTTCCTGGTACATCGATTACACTGATGCACACATCACAGCTACAAAAATGTTAGAGTCGGAATGAAGCGCGTTCCTACGACTGATCGGAGGAAAATTTCATTTCAAAAAACTACCCAAGAGAAGCCTTGATAAAAGCATGGTTTTGTGCACACTGAAAAGCAAGCAAAATTAGATGCATTACAGAAAGCGGACTTTGTGGCTCTTACTGGGGATCATTGGACTTCCGTGACCGTTAGTAATTCTAATTACATCTAATTACAAAATGTTCAATGATCACACTGTTTTAGCCTAATGTACAAAATAATTTTGGCTAAGGTTACTCAGAGTTTAAAGATTAAGTTGGTCAAATTACCTTTTATGTTTCTGACTTATTTTTTTAAGAAGAAAAACTGCACTTTATGTTGAAATTTTGGTTATTATTATTTAAAGACAATACCATTCTGAAAATGTACTTAAAGTATTTAAACTACCACTTTATTTTTAAGTCAGCCCAATTTTAACCAGGATGATATTTTTGTTTCTGTTTTGAATTCAAATGCAGTTTAAAAGCATTTTTTCAGAAATTAAAAGAGCTTGAGTTTACAATATTCATGTCCATGTCTATTATTTGATTCTGTCGCCCACTAAAACCCTTTTAAATTAAAAAGAAACATTTGCGATTTGGGGCAAATTTACGTGTGCGATTACATACGATTAATCAAGATTAATTATTACACAGCCTCTAATTAATTGGATTAATTTTTTTAATCGAGTCCCACCCCTAATATATATATGTAGATATATATGTAGATTTGTATATATATAGGTGTATATACATTATATATGTAGATATGTATATATGTATATACTAGCAGAATACCCGCGCTTCGCAGCGGAGAAGTGGTGTGTTAAAGAAGTTATGAAAAAGAAAAGGAAATATTTTAAAAATAACGTAACATGATTGTTAATGTAATTGTTCTGTCACTGATATGAGTGTTGCTGTCATATATATAGACACAGACACACACACACACACATATATATATACATATACATATATATGCATATATATATACATATACATATATACATATATATATACTTATACATATACATATATAGCAAAATACCCGCGCTTCGCAGCGTAGAAGTAGTGTGTTAAAGAAGCAATGAAAAAGAAAAGGAAACATTTTGAAAATAACGTAACATGATTGTCAATGTAATTGTTTTGTCACTGTTGTGAGTGATGAGTGTTGCTGTCATATATATATATATATATAACAAAATACCCGCGCTTCGCAGCGGCGAAGTACTGCCTTAAAATTTTTATTAAGAAGACAATTAAACGTTTTTAAAACTGAGGGAAAATATACCAATAATTATTTGTTAAGGATCTCTTTGTATGCCACGTTGTCAGTTCGGCCCTTCAGTTGTAATATGACCAAGCTGTAGCTGTGCGCTGAGCTTACTCTTGAGCATACAACGTACAGTTGGCCATGTGAACAGTAATCTTGTCTCAAATCTCACAGCTTGGATTGCTGCTGTCATAATCAGTTTGAGTTTCATGGTTTGTTTCAATTACGACAGTATTTGTAGGACTTGTGTTGAAGAGACATTCGGCATCTGTCAAGCGTTGTAAGCATACAACCAGTTTGATTGATAACTTCACATCCAGCTTTTGAGAGTTTAAACATTTCTAAACATCAAAGTGTCCACTACTGAAATCGTCACCTGTGAATCTAAGATGTTTAAGAGGCATTGGCGGTTGTCCAAAGGTTTAAAATATTTGGCCATTTCGGTACACTTAAGCATTTCACTCTTATAGTGCTCCTGTGTGGTATAATTATCTCCTGTACCGTCATCAGTCCACACCTTGAACCTGTCCCAGTCATTCAATACATAAGACACAATGTTCCTCCGGATATCAAGAGTGAGCCTGATATGGCTGTGCAATATGTAACAAAGAGAATGGAAAAGGCAGGTGCCATCTCCGGGCATGGAAACCACTTGGTAAGTGATAGTTCTTTGATCGATGGTGATCACCTCGATAGACATGTTAATGGGGGTACGGTTGGAATGATAAAGGAAATGGGTACCTGAACAATGTAAAGTAAGTCTAAAATACCTACACAATAACTATAATCGTAATAAATGAACAATAAAACAGCGGAGAAGCCGTGGATTAAATAAAAAGGCTGTAGTTATCAGCAGGGAGACGTGAATACCGTGGCGAAGCAAGGAAGGGAATGTAGAGACTGGAGCGACAGATGGCCTTATATAGGCAGGCAGCCAACAACGTGGGAGGCGTTGGGATGGGGGACCCAACGCCGCCTCACACGGTGACCGAGCTGCAGGCTATGGACATATATATGTACTTAAGTAGGATTCAGTTAGTGTTGGGAACCCGTGTACCAAATTTCTTGAAGATGGGCCCATAAGTAACAAAGACCGTTGAAAAGTTCAATGTGACGGCCGACAGTGGCATCATATCACTGAAATAAGTACCAAATTTCAGCCTTCTACCTACACGGGAAGTTGGAGAATTAGTGACGTTGGAAAGTTCAATATGGCAGCTGACAATGGCGTCACATCACCGAAATAAGTACATACATTGGTTTCGGTTAACGCAGGGAAGCCACCTACCAAATTTCGTTAAGATGGGGCCATGAATAAGAAAGTTCAAGATGGCGGACGCTGTTGATTGTTATGACCGTTACGCGTAGAATTTCGAAATAAAACCTGCTTAACTTTTGTAAGTAAGCTGGAAGGAATGAGCCTGCCAAATTTCAGCGTTCTACCTACACGGGAAGTTGGAGAATTAGTGATGTTTGGAAAATTCAATATGGCGGCCGACAGTGGCGTCATACCACCGAAATAAGTACGTACATCGGTTTTGGTTAGCGCAGGGAAGCCGCCTACCAAATTTCGTGAAGATGGGGCCATAAATATGAAAGTTCAACATGGCGGACGTTGTTGACCGTTATCGACCGTTATGACCGTTATGTGTAGAATTTCGAAATGAAACCTGCTTAACTTTTGTAAGTAAGCTGTAAGGAATGAGCCTGCCAAATTTCAGCGTTCTACCTACACGGGAAGTTGGAGAATTAGTGATGTTTGGAAAATTCAATATGGCGGCCGACAGTGGCGTCATACCACCGAAATAAGTACGTACATCGCTTTTGGTTAGCGCAGGGAAGCCACCTACCAAATTTCGTGAAGATGGGGTCAGCCTTCTACCTACACGGGAAGTTGGAAAATTAGTGACGTTGGAAAGTTCAATATGGTGGCCGACAGTGGCGTCATACCATCGAAATAAGTACATACATCGGTTTTGGTTAGCGCAGGGAAGCCGCCTACCAAATTTCGTGAAGATGGTGCCATAAATAAGAAAGTTCAACATGGCGGACTTTGTCGAACGTTATCGACCGTTATGACCGTTACGTGTAGAATTTCGAAATGAAACCTGCTTAACTTTTGTAAGTGAGCTGTAAGGAATAAGCCTGCCAAATTTCAGCCTTCTATCTACACGGGAAGTTGGAGAATTAGTGATGAGTGAGTGAGTGAGTGAGTGAGTGAGGGCTTTGCCTTTTATTAGTATAGATATTTGTGTGTGTGTATATATATTTATATGTATAGGTATATATATATGTGTGTGTATATATATATATGTATATATATTTTTATATATATATATGATGTGTATATATATGTTTATATATGTGTGTGTGTGTGTCTGTGTGTGTGTGTGTATATATATATATACTAGCAGAATACCCGCGCTTCGCAGCGGAGAAGTAGTGTGTTAAAGAAGTTATGAAAAAGAAAAGGAAATATTTTAAAAATAACGTAACATGGTTGTTAATGTAATTGTTTTGTCATTGATATGAGTGTTGTTGTCATCTCTCTCTCTCTATCTATATATATATATATACTAGCAAAATACCCGCGCTTCGCAGCGGAGAAGTAGTGTGTTAAAGAAGCAATGAAAAAGAAAAGGAAACATTTTGAAAATAACGTAACATGATTGTCAATGTAATTGTTTTGTCACTGTTGTGAGTGATGAGTGTTGCTGTCATATATATATATATATATATATATATATATATTTACACACACACACATAAATATATATATATACATATCTATACATATACACATATATACACAAACACATATATACATACGTATATATATATCTACATATATACACATACATATACATACACACATACATACATACATACACACACATATACACACAAATACATATATACACACACATATATACACACAAATACATATATATATACATACACACACACATATATAAACATATATATACATATACATACATATCTACATATATACACACACAGCTATTTCGTATCAGTGCAAGACGCTGCTTGTTAAAACGGATAACTCCCGCTCTTACGTGCAAGTCTGCGTGGATATTATGAACTATCGTATTTGTTCAAGTTCTATTTAAATTTTAAATAGAAGGAATTTTTATTTAGTCGACAGAAATATCTTTGGTAGGAATGGTAAAAACAGACAGGAATATTATTCCTGAATAAATCAACTCAAACCTTAAACAACTTATAATATTTTGCTCTCCATAAAAATATATGCTGTCTAAATTATACAAGTTAGAAATAAAGTAAACTTTAAAAGAACAAACATTCAAATTTCTTTACTCTTATGTAATTTTATATAAAAAATAAACTTAGATTTTAAATATCCCAAAAGATTTTGCTCTCCATAAAAATATATCCTGTCAAAATTATACAAATTCAAATATGAACATGCTGCATAACAAAACCTGGAAATATAAATAAAATGTGTTCCTTTCAGCAATAACAAATCAAATCATTCAGTTATCTTTGCTCATATGTCATTTTAGAGCTGGACGCCTAGTATCTTTTTTTGGCAACAAGTTCGTTTATGTTTGGTGTGAGGTTCTGTGTTGTGGAGATTCTCAGGATGGACTGCAGGTGCTCAT
>JANRMT010062808.1:13976443-14041928 GCA_026402145.1 Polypterus bichir lapradei
GCGGGTTCCCAACGCTAACTGAATCCTACTTACGTACATATATACGTCCATAGCCTGCAGCACGGTCACTGTGTGAGGCGGCGTTGGGTCTCCCATCCCAACGCCTCCCACGTTGTTAGCTGCCTGCCTATATAAAGCCATCCGTCATTCCAGTCTCTACATTCCCTTCCTTGCTTCGCCACAGGATTCACGTCTCCCTGCTGATAACTGTAGCGTTTTTATTTAATCCACGGCTTCTCCGCTATTTTATTGTTCGTTTATTATGATTATAGTTATTGTGTAGGTATTTTAGACTTACTTTACATTGTTCAGGTACCCATTTCCTTTATCATTCCAACTGTACCCCCATTAACATGTCTATTGAGGTGATCACCATCGATCAAAGAACTGTCACTTACCAAGTGGTTTCCATGCCTAGAGATGGCACCTGCCTTTTCCATTCTCTGTGTTACATATTGCACGGCCATATCAGGCTCACTCTTGATATCCAGAGGAACATTGTGTCTTATGTATTGAATGACTGGGACAGGTTCTAGGTGTGGACTGATGACGGTACAGGAGATAATTATACTACACAAGAGCACTATAAGAGTGAAATGCTTAAGCCCTTCGCTGAATTGTTCGGTTGTCGCTTTCAAGTGTACCGAAATGGCCAAATATTTTACGCTTTTCGACAAGCGCCAATGCCTTTTAAACATCTTAGATTCACAGGTGACGATTTCAGTAGTGGACACTTTGATGTTTATGAATGTTTAAACTCTCAAAAGCTGGATGTGAAGTTATCAATGAAAACGGTTGTATGCTTACAACGCTTGACAGATGCCGGATGTCACTTCAACACAAGTCCTGCAAATACTGTCGTAATTTAAACAAACCATGAAACTCAAACCGATTATGACAGCCGCAATCCAAGCTGTGAGATATGAAGCAAGATTACTTTTCACATGGCCAACTGTACGTTGCATGCTCAAGAGTAAGCTCAGCGCACAGCTTGGTCATATTACAACCGGAGGGCCGAACTGACAATGTGGTATACAAAGAGATCCTTAACAAATAATTATTGGTATATTTTCCCTCAGTTTAAAAAGGTTTAATTTTCTTCTTAATAAAAATTTTAAGGCAGTACTTCGCCGCTGCGAAGCGTGGGTATTTTGCTAGTATATATATATATATACAACTTGCATATATCCATCATCTATTATCCTTATGTTATGAATACATTATTTTTTATAGTTTTTTATTTGTTGAAAAATAGTCTTATCACCACATCCGAACAACAACAGAGAAAATTATTTAATGTAGACTTTTGCCAATTTAAGAACATCAGTCATAAATTGTATAGATTTCCTCATATTTCTGGCATTCTGGCAGGAAGGTGAAAAAGAGATCTTTGAGTGGACAGCAGTTAAAATCCTCACACACTACAAGAATTTCCAATTCCTACTAATTCCTACTAATTTTTTTAATCAATCACTGATAATTAATTAACTAAATGATAAATATCAATCAATCGATACTTCTTCTCATACCTTACTTGCTTCATACTTAGCTAGCAGCATCACTAATGCTGTGCTACTGTGCTGCCCTTTTATTAAACATCTCCATCCATCTATCCATTATCCTAAATTTGTTTTTGAAGCAGGATGCTGTCAACACTTAACAAACATGTTTAATCCATTTTGGGAATGCAGGGAATTGGACTCTGCTGACAACATCAGCACAAGCCATATGCCTTTGAAATGTGTGTATATGTCTGGTGCATGGAAACACAAGTGCATTTACATTGGAAGCACAAGTGCATATGAATTATATAAAAATAACCTACACATATGCACCTTTTTGTTAAACTCTGGAAGATCTCAAACATTATTTTGAGAACAGAGTCTGCTCAAGAGCATTCCATGCAGTCACAATGTGTAAATATGAAATTGTGCACAAAAAGTACAAACATAATATATCTGTATAACTGTTTACAGCATAAACCAAAGTAATATGCTAATTATTGATTATTTTGCAGCACAATAAACTCAGTAATAATTGTTTTGAAAATGGTAAAAGTGCTATATAAATAAACTATTTATAAACTATTATTACTAATAACCTTCGTATTCATGATCAACATAAGTCAATACCTGAAATTTCAAAATTTCTCATTCAGTTAATTAATAAAAGAATCGGAAACACATGCAGTTGGTAATTAGAAACGTACAGAAAATAGTATTCATTCTCATTTTAAATAATGTGTTTTAGCAGTCCTTTTTACATGTTTATACTGAAAGAATAACCAGAACACATGGACTGTCCAAGTACATTTACATTGACATTCTATCTTGAAATGACAAATTAATTGGAGCAAGTTATTTGGTTGGCTGCACCTGGTGCTTCAGCCATGCTAATTTAGCTATGATCTGTCAACCATGCAAGAATTTTCACAGCAGGAGTGTCAAGCACCTTCTACAAAGGGCCATGCCAGTTGCACATTTTTGTTGCCATCAAGTTAGTAATCAGGGGCTAATTCTCTTTTGTAATTGAGACCCTTTCTTAATTAGGCCTCTTGTTTCCCTATTTAGAAATTCAGCATATCGGTCTGTATAAAGCATACAGCTTCTTATTTAACCAAGACTCCTTTACAAATTTTCTTTGAGCACAAAGATGTGTGTTATTTCACTTTAAAACTTTTTTCATTACAATGTATCTAATTACAAATATGAGTATATATTTATGCATGACTAAGGAACTAATATGATATCACTTGCATCTGCAAACTCACTTTGTCAACTGGCCACCTATAATAATGAAGAAAGCTATTTGTTACAATAAGGCTGCTGGACTCCTGAATGCAGCATTGTCTGTGGAACTGTTTATAATATCAGGACATGTTTATAAAATTAACTAACAACTGACAAAAATGCCAAACTATTTCTGCATCCACCAAAGTTTGGAAATATTAGCATAAGAGGACTATTTAAATTAAATGTGTGAAAGAGGTTATTTTGAAAATATATGGCCTTAAACCTTTACAGTTCAAGGCAATTTAGCACTTTGATTTACAGTGACTGTGTCTTGACTTTTCTGTGAGGGTTTGACAAGTGTGTGACCAGAATGGATTGGGCCTTTGTCTCTAGTCTTTCTGTAATTTGTGTTTCGGGCCAGTGACGGGCTGGGGCCATGCTCTTGGTCCCACCTTTTCAATGTCATTTGCCTGTAGCCCCTTCCCTCCATAGCTTTTGTTAAGCAACATCTATTATGTAGCATTCAAATATTAGAGGCATGGAATTAAAATGAGAAGCTCAGTCTCTTGATCATTGTGTATTTTTTACCTCTGCAACAGTCACCCTCTTGTTCCCCAACTCTTAAGTACTCTTTTTGGTTCTTTGGTGCTTTTCGACTATTGTTTTGATTTTTCATATTTATGACCATTTTCCAGAAATTTCTATTTCATTGAACACTTTAGGCATTTGTATGTGTTTTTTGTTTTCTAAGTGTATTTGCATATGACTGAGAATTTGGATTTACCATTAAAAATAGATTCAGGTAATCACAGTGCCTTAACCGCTTTTGGGTTATCTCGTTTAGATCATCATTCATCTCTGGGTTCATACAATGTAGATTTACCAACAGAAACCGCAGCACTTGCAGCATAGCCCCCTAGTGTTAGCTTTCGTGAAGGAAAGCCAACCTGGCAGGGTGTAAAATGGCATATAACTCAATAAACTGCAACCAGCTGTGTGGAATGCAGAAATAAGTGATCCGACTTAAGGCATGTCACTGTGAATAACTAAAGCAATTTTTAATAAGTCCAAATAACAAGAAGAATTGTCAAAAAGCAGGCAATGGGTTATACATAGGCAGGCTTAGTGAACACCAACAACACATATGTGTAAAGAGGACAACCAAAACAACCTGAATTCAACCACACTTGTCATAAACTGTGAAAGAAGAGAACACTAGGCAGAAACAAGGTTCAAATCTGAATCAAAAGCCATAAAGCACTAAAGATCCATAATTCACTTCAGACTACAGAAGCACAGTGAAAATGGTCGTCTCACATTTGCGTGAACAAAGACCTCTTTTGAGCTTCTCAAATTTACTTAATCTGCCCACAATCGTGTGACTGCTGCAAAAGAGGTACAGCTTAACAACAGCAACAAATAGGATGAGCTAGTGGAAAATAATATTCAAATAGAAGACAAGGGACAGGATCCAGACCATTACTGCCCTGAAATATGAATTAAAGGACTGATTAGGGGCAGGGCCATAGTCCATTCCTGACAGGGTTTAAGTGGTGTGACAGAGGCATGCGAGGGAAAGAAAACCCCACAGTGCCTCTTAGTTTTGGAAAACAATCACCTGTATAGTGTGACAGTCATGCTTTTCATAGAGAAATTCCCCTTTAAATAAGATTCTCTCAGGACATCAGAAAAACTGTGGTGAGAGATCACTGGCAGGAGAGGAAAAAACCCACAAGACTAAATGGAGTAATTAGAGTAATCCATGGTCCAGTGCTAATACAACTACATCCACATTACCACTTTTTGTTGATATTTGGGAAAACAGGCAGGAAGGTCAACTTCAGCTTCTACAGACATGTGAAATAAAAGCATTAAACAAGTAGTGAACTGTATAATATGTCTACAATGTCTTAAAATTCTATATTCATTTAGCATATCCTTGAATAACCAATTCACTCCACTTAATTTATCTAATAAATTCAAATATTCTATGAAAAATGCATTATGGGTGGCTGTCCTGCTGATTATTTTTACACCACACTGTTTGACTTTTCTATGTAAAATCTCTCTCTGTTTGGTGTTGGTTGTCATGATACTCACACATGAAATAAGTTAAATGAATTAACAACTTTATTTAACAAGCTCTTTGTATCCATCCAGTGTTAATTTCTTTCATTTTTTCAGAGACTGTCATCCTGGTGTTTATTTGGTTATTGATCTTCTAATGGTCTATATAATGAAATAAGCTTGTATGAGTCCAGACCAGTGCCTGAAGTGGATTTACAGTACATGAGTACTTTACTCTCTGTTTAAAAGATTTATTCAGTTGAAAACGCGGGGCACTTGGAGTTTTGCACTCAGACATACACTGACATTTGGACAAAGAGCAGAAGGTTGTGGGAGTTCCCCCTTGGAGCTGTAAGTGTCACAATGCGTTAACATTCAATTGAAAAATATGCCGGTATGCATCAAACACTGCTGGTAAAACCCAGAAGAGCTGGAATTTCGTACAAGTGAATACCAGCTCACTTTAACCACTGGCCCAGACATCTGCAAAACCTGCAGGGTGACAAAAATTTAATTCAGGTACAGTAAAACCTTAGATTGTGAGTAACTTGGTGTGTGAGTGTTTTGCAAGACAAGCTAAAATTTTTAATAAATTTATAACTTGGTAAATGAGCACGGTCTTGCAATACGAGTAGTACATATACGCTTTTTCTGCTGAGTATCACGTGATCACAACTGAGCTAATGGAGGTTCTCTCTCTCGCTGTGGGATTGTGGGTAATCGTCTCCCATGCCTCATTCATATAGTCAACATCCATACGAGTGTATACTGTTTACTATAGCATTGTGACCACATGTGTGATGTGTGAGTCCCTGTCATGCACCCCAAAACACAAGGCTGAGTCTCAGTACTTTAGCAAAACCAGCTTAATTCAGCTTAAAACAGGAACAGCACGCTTATTTATCGTATCGGGATCTACCACTCTACTCGCACACAGACACAGCAGTCAGGCAGGGTCATAACCAGGTTAGTGGCCAAGTAATCCTGTGCCCTGCATTTATAATGTTCCTTGTATCACCCATCGATGGCAAGCGCTTATAGCATGTCCGCAGTCTTTACAGATACGCTTTTGCGGTGAATTGCTACAGTGCTGGGAGCCTGTGGTTGTTTCGGGACTCTCTTCCATGTTCCATGTCGTGGGGGGAATCCCAAAAGAGTTTAGAAAGCTTACAGTGTATAAAGCATTTTTTTTATTTTGTGTCCAAATGCAATGACTCTTCAAGCAAGAGCAGCTGTCATTGGAGAGGTACCTTGTTAAAGTTGCCAAAAAAGATTCCAGTGAGCCAACAAATAGCAGGGATTCCGTTAGTTAGAGTGAAAGTCGTTCTACACAATTACCCCATTCCTCCTATTCTCTCTCTCATGTCCCTCACACCAGCCACGATTCTTTTCAAATGAAAAGTGCAGGTTAATTTGTTTGATGTGTTTTTATTTTATGTTTTGTATTAATCATTTTTATATGAATCGTTTTGGGTTGTGAAACGAATCATCTGAGTTTCCATTATGTTTTATGGGGAAATTCACTGTGATATACGAGTGCTTTGGATTACAGGCACGTTTCTGAAACGAATTACGCTTGCAAACCAAGGCACCACTGTATTAAAAAGAAAAGATCTAAGTACTGGTACAGGAGAGTGTTAGTTCTGCCTTAGCACAACAGTAGAAATTCACTAGAAACACCACAACTGTGTGGATCTGTCAAGTAGATTGGTCCGTCTATATTGTCTGGGCCAAAACTTCAATTCTTTTGTTTTCAGGTTATCTCGAAGTGTGTTGGTTGTGTTTTCACTTCACTTAGTTAATAATTTACTTCTGACCCACAGCCATTCTTATTTCCCACAGGAAGAACCATGATTGATTACTGTAATGTATTTTCTTAACTAAAATGGCAGGCATTGTTATCGAAATAGCTTGTCTACAATTTTGGATTAATTTAAACAGCTAATGGAACACAAGAAAGTTGAGAGACTCACTCAAGGTTATAAGCAGGAGGTGAACACAGCACCTTGGCTTAAAGTGAAATAACTAGATTGCATAACATGCAATGTTTTGTCTATTGACCTCCTTTTATTATCTGCACATTGCCAGTGCCACAGCTTTGGCCACTTTCATTTTCACTGTTGGCGGAGGTGATTTAATCTCACACTGGATATAACTGTATTACTTCTGTAGTGGCACAACATAGTGAAGGTAACTTTTAAACCATTACTTTAGTTTGAATCCTTTCAAATTTACTTTTCTGTTTTAGGCAGTCATATTAACTGCTATCCATCGTCCAACTATTACACACTTGATTCATTTCAGTCCAAATTCTGACTTTTGGGAAAGCATTTTAACAGTGCTCATTTTGACAGAGAATGACACACTTCTATGTGCTAAGTTGAAATTCCTTCTGTATTTCATCGACTTGGCTACATCTCTCAACTAAAATGCCTGAAGAATTTTCTTTGATTGATGGGTCGCTGTTTTTCTTGAATGTACTTTTATTTCTTTGGCAATACCCATTTTTCTCATTTGTAAAATTCATTTCATACAGCATGTCTCCCCTTAAGCTCGGTGTACTTCTTTTAATAGAAAGATGATACAACAGGAAACTAGATTTGCCAATATGATTTTGTACATTTAAAAAGTTTTGAACTAACAGAACTAATGTGAACTAACATGCACATAAAAAATCCTTCCTCAGTGTTTGTTAGCCACGAGAAGGTTCAACATCTACATCATGAATGTTAATAGTTGAATGTTATAACAATTCACTCTGCCTTGGTATGACATATGCACTGCGAACACAGATATCCCAAGGAATAGGACAAGGCCCTCATGATATCTCAAAGGTGAGGACTGTAGTCCACCTGGAAGATGTCGCACACACAGGGACACTGAAACCCAGGACAAAGAAACATGCCTCCTAAGGTCTGAAGAATGAAATTTAAAAGAAACACTCAGTGAAGACAAGGATTCCACCAGAAGGACCGTCCTGTAAGATCAATCATGAATATGAAAACCACAACTGCTTCCAGCCATGTGACCCAGAGACTCATAATTAAAGGAGGTATTGGAAGCCCGGTGACCAGTTCACTTCCAGACATACTGCTAAGGTGAACTCTGCCCAGCGCATGGTGTCAGTTATGTATAAGATGATCTCTAACTGAAGACAGAGCTTACAGATACTGAACGTAAAGTCTCAGAAAACAGACAACCAGGCATGGGAAGGACTTTTGTTACCATTGTTGTAAAGGTCCCAGAGAGGCTTGTTAAAACTAATACAAACAGGTCTCTATACCAAGGTGAGGAATTTCAAATAAATTTGCTTGTATTTATAAAAACATAGAATGGTTAGTACAGGAATTTTATTTCTGGTTCTTTAAGCACCCTACCCCCAATGGTCATGGATGGTTTAAAACATTCATTAAACTTTAGGAAAACACTTATATCAAAATTCCATTCAGTTATTTTAAAACTTAATTTATTATTCACATCCTTAATTCTCCACATTTACAGATTTCAGATGAAGTAGACCATAGAAATGCCTTTGTTACCTTTCTCAGATTACTGCAATTCAGTTTCAACTACTTTACTCCAGAACATGCATCTACACTCTTGATTTTGGACCAAACTAAAATCATATTACATCTGGACTGGCTATATGTTTACTGGTTCAAGACTGCTGAATATTTTGCCTGGGAGTCACCAAAAATTAAGATAGTATGAAGCATTAATGTGTATACATTTAAAGTGACTATTTGTATGAAAATGAATTACACCTGTAAAGATTACATAGCTCATACTGCTTTATTATTTATACACAAAATGTACAAAGAACCAGTGTTAGGTGAACAGCCTTCTAACAAGAGCATGCAATAGGCATTGCAACTTTACAAAAGCTAACCGATAATACACACCACACTGAAATGGTTTCTTACACCTGATATGCTGGAAAAGACAGATGAACTACCTTTCAACACCATCATTTTAAAATCTAATATCCCCAAAAAATGAAGATAAGCACTAGGGGAAACATTTCTTTGGGACAAATTCAATGCATCATTTTGATGCAGAAAAGATTAAGTGACAATTAAAGCAGTATATCATAACACATTAAGAGTAATACCCTCACAAATGGGGTATACCAGGGACATGCCCAAAAATCATCTTAAGTTAATCATTCTGTTAGTTGAGAGTTACAAAGCAAGTGCCGGGTCCAGCCCATAGTACCCCATTGGCTACATCAAACAGAAAGTTGGGGAATCCAGCAGAACCACAAATGGGGAAAACATATATATAAACCAGTCATATACCCCTGATAGCTCGGTGTGGTGGTAGAGGAGATGAAGGAGAGGTAAGAGATGTGAAGAAGAGAATTTGAAGGACAGTATAAGGATTGTGACTTACAATATTAGTAGTATGTATGGAAATTGGGCAATGGTGGAAGTGCTGAGCAGAAGGAGGTAAGATGTAGTGTCGTGTAGTGATTTTCTGTCCCCCCTGGCCATTGGACCTTACTCTTATTCGATGTTAATTAATGTTGATTTATTTTGTTTTCTTATTGTGTCTTTTATTTTTCTATTCCTTATTATGTAAAGCACTTTGAACTACTGTTTGTATGAAAATGTGCTATATAAATAAATGTTGTTGTTGTTGATGTGTGCTGTGTACTCAAGATAAGTTGGAATGATAAAAGTATAAGAATGGCATGGGTAATCCCTTGGAGAATGGTCATATCGAGCATTCAAGTTATTGGAGCAGGTAACACAGGTGAAAGAATCAGGGATAATGGGAAAATCAGCAAAGTGCAATTTAGTTTCACTCCTGAGAAAAGAACAATAGGTGCATTCTTTATCAGCAGGAAAATGCAAGAAAAGCATCTGATGAAGTAGAACAATTGCATTTTGTTTTTGTAGATCTAGAGAAGACATTTAACAGGGTACAACGGCAAATGTCAAGGTAGGCATTAAGAAGTTGGGTGTGGATGAAAGGTTAGTGTCTGCAGTGATATCAGTGTATGAGTAAGCTCAGATTGTGGTCAATACAACATATGGGAACTGTGAAAGTTTTGGGTTGAACTGCATTTCATGATATTGATGGAAGTGATGACAAGGTGGTTTGAGATCTTGCATGGCAAAAATGTCTTACTTATGGAAAATACTGAAGTTAAATTAAAAGAGGATATATTGAAAAAGACAACTTGTTTGGCAGCAAAAAGCCTCAAGATAAATGAAAGGAAAGAAATTCTGGAAGCTGTCCCCCAGACTTTTAAAGTAGTTTGTCTGGCATTTAGAGTAGTTTAAGACAACTGTGTGAGAAACAGTATACCATATGGCACTGAGATAGAGACAGAAAAATGAAATAAAGCTGGAGTCAAGAATGATCTAATGGATGTTTTGGTGGTATCAGAGTGAGAAGAGAATAAATGCTGAGTTTAGAGAAATTATTTGGTGTAGAGGTAATGGGTGCAGTCTTGAGGAGAAACAAGCTAAGTAAGTTTGGTCATGTGGAGCAAAAGGCAGAGGATGACTGGGAAAAGAGGTGAACCCAGATGGAGATTGAGGGAGTGAGGAAAAGAGTTAGACCGAACATTATGGGGTTGGAATTGTTGCCAGATGATATGAAAAGAACTGACCTCACCCCAAAAGATTCCTATGACCACAGAGAAAGAAGGGAAAAGATTTCCAGGGGAACCTGGTAACCTGTGTAAACCAGGAAAATGGCAGTTGACCAAGTGAGGATAATTCATGATGATATTAAATAAGACAAACCTAGAGTAAGGTTAGAGTTAAACTGATGAATTGTTACATTTAGGCAAAAATTCTATTGTATACAGTATTATTTTAGCCATATTTTAGTCATATTTTAGCTGTCTAAAAAATATTAACTATTTTTTTGCAAGGCAAAAAATATGAAAGTGTTGTATCCTGCATATATTTTGATAAATTCATTCTTTTAAATTGTACACCAGTTTTATATCATGTTGTGGCTACATTTAATTTTTCTTTTATATAGCCAATGATTTAACTGAAGGAACAGCACAGTGGTGCAGTGTTTAGCTACAGGAGACTGAGTTCAAACCTCAGCCTGGTCTTTAACTATGTTTACTAATTCTGTCTCCATTCATGTGGATTTTTTACTAGGTAAACTGGGTTTTTTCCTTCTACAACCCAAAGATATTGTAGGTTGAATTGTAACTGAAAATTGCAGTTGCTAAAAGTGCTGCGTACTGAGCTTGGTTCCTGTCCTGCATTCAGTTCTGCCAGGATAGTATTAATAAATTAGATTAAGTAAGCTAAGTACACTTACTTATAATGCCATTGTGCTATTTCTAAATACTTTTCATGTACAAAAACTCAGAATGTTACTTAGTTTTTCATATATCTATACTAATAAAAGGCAAAGCCCTCACTGACTGACTGACTGACTCACTCACTCACTCACTCACTCACTCACTCACTCACTCATCACTAATTCTCCAACTTCCCGTGTAGGTGGAAGGCTGAAATTTGGCAGGCTCATTCCTTAAAGCTTACTTACAAAAGTTAGGCAGGTTTCATTTCAAAATTCTACGCATAACTGGAACCTACTTTCGTCCATATACTGTATACGGCCATAGCCTGCAGCTCGGAGTTGCGTCTCGCATCATCATGCCTCCCACGTAATTGAGTGCCTGCCCATATAAGGTAAATATTCGCGGGTGAAGGGCTGTGCTTAGCATATTCATAAGTGCAGCTACTGCGGAAACCCTCCCTCAGCGAAAGTGCGAGAGAAACTTTTAAGTGCCGGGTCTGAGCTGAAATTAAATAAAGCCGTGGACATCGCAAGATTGCACAAGATATTCGCGAGATACAAGTTTAATGAGAAGACACAGGGTATAAAGCCTCGATGTTAAAGACCTTGCGAAGTCATGGAGAACATGGAAGGACGAGTTCACATTATACACAAAACTTGCAATGCCGGAGGCAGAGGAAAACACTAAGGTCAGATTATTCTGTTATCTTATTGGAGAGAGCGGCAGAGAATTGTGTCAGGCTCTGACCGGTGATGTAAGACCTGATGAGTTAGCCATGAGCTTGAGTGGTGGGCCGTCGGGGCATGCAAGGCCTTCTCTGCTGGCCTAAAAAAATATCTGAATCACAAACTGATGTTAATTATATTTTGTCCATGAATACTTATTAAATAATTCCAAATAGTCTGTCCGCTTCCTTTCATAGGTTTTCCGATGGTTGTGATGCTTCCAGACATAGTATTTTCATATTAAAGCATTTAACCAATCACATTTCAGCCATCATTTGTTGCCAAGCAGAGAGGCCTTCACAATCCGTTCTGCAGGCCCTCTAACACAGAATAAATGTCGATTAAACTGTTGCTTCAACCAATCAGATATTGAGTTGGTGTCAGTAGAGCCCTCTAGCAGGCGTACGGCAACGTCACCGTATTCAGACCCATTGATTGGATAGAACCTGATATGAGGAACTCTACGAGGCCACTGAACGCACCGCAGGTGCTCCGAGCGCAAGATCCTTGCGTGCACTACTGCCAACTCCATGGCAGGATTCTGGACAATATTATTTGCCAGACACAGACCAAATTTCAAGACCACGAAAAACTGATGTTTGTCACGCTCCTTGACCCCCAGAAGTTTCGGGAATACAAGAAAAATTTCCCACATGCAGCCTTCTCCAGTTTAACACAAGAGCCACGGAGCAGTTTTTGATCTGTCTCGGCTAAAAACAGAACTGACTGTAATGTATGCCATGGATGATTTTGCAGGAAAATCTCCCACTGATCTCCTTGACTTCCTTCATCAGAAAAATCTGAATTAGAGCATGGGACAGCTGTACACATTGGTATGTTTGGCGGTGACCATTCCTGTGTACACTACTTCTGCTGAGCAGACATTTTCAGCCCTAAAGCGAATTAAAACTTATGCCAGAAATACGACAGGGCAGGTTCGACTTTCAGCATTAGCTTCGATGGCGATAGAAAGGGACTTCTTGATGGAACTGAAGTGCATGGATAATCTGTACGACAGAGTATTTGAACTGTTTTTGAGGAAAGAGAGGAGGATGGATTTTGTTTACAAATAATTCGAATTTTTGGTGAGTAAAATGTTGCGATTTTCCTAAATAATATTGCAAGTTTATTATTATTGATGTTTTTTATGTGTGTCGCGGCTGTAGCTGCAGTAGAAAGGAACTTGTTCACCCCTGGTTTGTCTATTCAATAAAGGCATTTATTGTGGCTACAGGAGTTATCTATCTGTGATGCAGCGGCTCTTTATACTGTATTTCTGCATATTAAGATGGTTTTTATAACCATAAATTAGTTTTTGAGGGGCGGGTTGATTCAGACGGAGCACTACTGAAGGCCTAGGTGTGAAATGCACGGTCCGCCACTGGACCAGATGATACGTAAATTTGATGAACATTACAACCCGAAGATAAACGAAACTGTAGAGAGGTTCAGATTATACTTCTCCCAGTGCATCTCTCTAAATCCTCCGTGCGGGAACATTATCATAAGGCTTAACAATCTTATTGTTACACCTTCTACGTGCACCGAACCGTCCTTATTACGAAATCTTCCTTGCTTTACCGCTGGCTGCTTCTTTCCATTCACCTTCCTAGCTCTTTATTTAAACAGTTTTCCTTCTCACTTTTCACTCCTTCGCTGTTTTCTCCTTTTTCATTCAAAATACGTGCCTCCTTGTTTTTTTACAGTCAGCTCCCCTTACGTCACACCATGGTACGTTTAGCACAAGTTAATACCGGGAATGTCTGTTAAACATCTTACATTCACGTGTAGCGATTTTCGTAGTGAACACTTCGATGAATGAAACCTGTTATCTTTAAAACGGTTGGCAAACACAGAATGTAACTTTAAAACAACACGTCCTCCAAATACGAACCTGATTGAAAGAAATAATGATAATCAAATCCTTGATGACAGCAACACTCATAACAGTGACAAAACAATTACATTGACAATCAGGTTATGTTATTTTTAAAATGTTTCCTTTTCTTTTTCATAACTTCTTTAACACACTACTTCTCCGCTGCGAAGCGCGGGTATTTTACTAGTTTATTTATAAAGCTCCTTTTAATATAATACAGTAATCCCTCGCTATATCGCGCTTCGACTTTCGTGGCTTCACTCCATCGCGAATTTTAAAGGTAAGCATATCTAAATATATATCACGGATTTTTCGCTGGTTCGCGGATTTCTGCGGACAGTGGGTCTTTTAATTTAAAGTACATGCTTCCTCAGTTTGTTTGCCCAGTTGATTTCACACAAGGGACGCGTGGGATGTATTTTAAGCCATGGTGAGCAGCAGTAACAGAATTCAGACACTGAGAAGTGAATTTAAGCCAGTAGCTCTTATTACACAGAATATTCAAGCTTGTGTCAGCTTCTGTCAACATATTAATATATTACCATCAGTCTTCTTTTTCTTCCTCATCATATTTTTCCACTTCTGTGGGGTGCATATGCTTCAACAACCTATTCCATGCAGCTTGGTCAGCACCTCCTCCTCATTCAAACGTTTTTCCTTTAGAACTTCCTGTACAATTATCCATGTAACACCGCTTTAGCCTCCCTTGGTTTCTTTTTTCTGTACTTCCATTTCCATCACACTTTTGACCACGTATTCATCGTCTTTCCTCATCACATGTCCACACCATTCAACCTACGTTCCTCCACTTTCTTAGATAGTTCTCTCACTTTTGTTGTGCCTCTGATTGTCTCATTTCTTATTCTGTCCTTTTTTGTAACTCCACATATCCTTCTCAGCATTCTTGTTTGCGCCACATATAACTTCTTCTCCTGCACCCTTTGCCACCCATATCTCAGTTCTATACATTATTACTGGTCTTAACACTGTTTTGGAAACCTTACCTTAACGTTCAACTTAATTCTTCAATTGCACATTACACTTGGTACCTCTTTCCTTGTGCTTTATCCACACTGCACTCTATGGGTGGCTATATCTGCATCTAATTTTTCATTTGGGTTACCACTGATTCTAGACATTTAAATGTATCCACTCTTTTCAATTGCTCTCCCTGCAGACAAACCTCTGAACCATGATCATCATGACCTCATATTTTTTGTCTTCTTCCTATATAAATTTAATGCTCTATTTTGTAGAGCCCATCTCCATTCTTCCAGCTTCCTCTTCATTTTCTCTTTTCTGGCACTACAGAATATCATCAGCAAAAAGTATGCACCAGAATGATTGTCCTTTCATCGAATGACTTAGCATATTCATATTCAGATCAAAGACGTAAAGGCTTAAAGCACCGATCTGTTACCCCAACGCTGCTTTTGTACCCAAGTCCTCATTCACTCATACATATCCTTGATCCTCAAAGTTCTTCTCTGTTATGCACCTCAAGGCTTTTTCCAAATTAATAAATTCCATATGCAAACCTTTCTGTTTTTTTCAATGCTTCTCTACGAGATATCTCAATTCAAAGACTGCATCAATTTTTCTGCTCCCTGGCATAAAACTAAACTGCTCTTCCCCTGTGGTGGCCTCTTCCCTAAGCCTTCTCTCTTTAACTCTTTTCCCAAATTTTCATTTTATATGACATCGGCTTTATCCCTCTGTAGTTTCTACAATCCTGAATATCAGCCTGCTCCTTATAAATGTGTAGAATCACACTGTTCCTCCAAACCTCTGGTTGTCTCTCCTTTTCATATATCTTCTGCATTAGATTCCACAACACATCCTCTATCTATTTTATCCTAAACTCTATCACATGTCTGCTGGTATTTCATCCGGTTCTGTTGCCTTATCATTTTTCAAACTTTTCAGTAACTCCTTTACTTCCTCCCTCTTTATTCTTGGTACTATCCCTTCATTTGGGACCCCAATCCTCAAATTCTAAACTTGGATTTTCTTTATTCAATAACATTTCAAAGTAACTCTTCCATCTGTTCTTTATCCTATCATATTTACTCAAAACCACATCTTGCGCATATTTCATTCTCTGTCCCTCCTTTGCCTCCAATTATTAAGACACCTCTTCCAAAGGTTCTGTTTTGGCTCTTGCCACTGTCCTCTTTTCTTCTTTGTTTTTCTGCTTATACATTTATCTTCCTTCCTTCCTGATTGGTACCACGGATACCTCTTTCAAAAGAGATCTTCTACCCATTAGAAAGTCAATATGGCTTTCCTTTCTTCCACTATTGTAAATCACAAGCTGATTTGATTTCTTTTCAAAAAATGTCAACTATTACCAAATCAAATGCCAAAGTTAAATCTACTATCCTGTTCCCTTCCACATTTCTTTCCCTTACTCCCCACCCTCCATTTACCCTCTCTATCATCAATCACATTTTCTGCCTCTTGTATTGTCCTAAACTCATCTACTGTATTTGCACCCAGAAAATATCCTACTCTTTTTCCTCACAGCCTACATGAGAATCATATGCACAAATGACATTTAACAGTCGCACCAAGGGCCTGCTTGACACTTAACAACCTACTGCTCCTACTCATACTGACAAGACTATCTTTTAGTTCTTTGAGTACTACTATACCTACACTAATTCTCCCTTGCTCATTTCCTCCACCTCACAACAACATAAAGCCTCCTTCTAATTATTTTGCCTCATTCCCCTTCCATCTAGTTTCTTGTTCACACTTTCTTCCTTTCCAACAAATCTGCCATCTCTCTTTCTTTCCCAGTCATTATCCCAACATTCAGTGTCCCACTCTTACCTTTAACTTATCCTTTTCTGAACATCCCCACACCCCATTTTCTTCTTCTGAACTAAGTTCAATAGCCAAACCCACCCTTGGACCAGTAGCTGTTGCTCATTTACCACAGGGGTAAGGTGAAGCCCCTGCACGCCCTAGCATTTTAAAAATCTGGCTGGATTGATTCCATCAATAATGTTTTGGCCAGGTTTTACAGTCAGACACCCATTCTGACACTAAAACCCTTCTGTTTATTCAGGCATGGGACTGGCACCAAGTTGGGTTGATTTGCCCCAAGGTAGTTAAAGTAACACAGCAGTAACAAAGTTAATATAACTGTATGATTAGTTAAATCACCTAATGCTACGCAGCTCTCACTTGTTTCCTCATCCTGGAGATATATAGGTTATAATATCTGCTGCCTCTTGCAATTGTAGATACATTTTCTCATTTTCATGCAAGTATCTGCCTCAAGACTACATATACAGTATGAGTTAATAGAATTATGTGGGTTTGGAAAATGGACAGATAGATAAAATAGTATACCAAAAAATATAGCATAATATAAATATATCATTCTCAGCACAAATTTAAATGTAACATCGTGCTTGACTTAATCCTGCAGTTATAGTTTACATGCAACATTTTAACTACCATTACCTTAACTTGTTTTTGCATAACATTGTTTTTAGAAATTAGAATTTTACCATTGCATCTTTAATTAAGTGCTTAGGTCCATTTTACTTCTTTGTGCACTTTTTTTACATGAATATGCATTTTTAATATGTACTTCTCCAACAACATATCACACTGTAAGGAAGATATAGACATGAACATGACCAATGTTCTAGTTAACAGACAGGCTAATGGCTCACATCTGCTGTCACAAAATGAAATGCAGCAGCCAAGAAAAATGGACTGTGATTTCTTATGTTATTCCATAACCAATTACAATATGTTGACATTCAAATCTTTTTCTGAAAGGCCTTTTTTCATGTATAATTACATTGCATCTAAGACAAAACATAAGTCCTGTCATCTTTAAATTTCACTTTTAAATGAAAATACCAGTTTAAGATTTAAATACATTCAAAGGAGGGCTGGTATTTCTGTAACTTTATTTTATCTTTTGTTACTGAGATTGTTACAGCATTGTCGCTAAGCATTATTTATTACAATAGGCAATGCTGTATTTTAGGCCTGGGTCATAATCTGGAAATATGGGGTGAAATGAACAGATAGTGTGGTCAAAAGGTCAGCAGCCGCAGTAATTAATTGTGCCCCTTGTCTCCTGTGGAGAAGTGTACCTTGACTGCTGCGAACTAGTGTAGCAATGGTGGCCACAGAATGTAATTAATGCTTGTAAAGTATTTGTGGAGTAAGATGTCTAAGGATATACGATTTCAACTGCACAAATTTGTACTGAGAAAAATGTATCTGTAACAAAGCATGTTCAGTCTTCATTAGTGCCAAAATGTAGAATAACCAATAAATAATTCATACACGTTCATTTCAAAAACAATCTGAAAAGTATTATATAGAACAAAATCCTTTACCAAATATAGAGGCGGAAAGAAATATGAACTCCATCTGTGAAAGAGATTTGCCAATGTGTACTAATGAGCATAAGGTTCATGCATCTTGTTGTGCAGGATTTTGTGCTCATATTGTTCCCGGTCCTGTGTATATAAATAGTGTGATGCCCGAGTTGTTCACTGCTGGCATTACCTCTTCTTGCCCATAGTCATAGACCGAGATGGAGTAAGGTGAATGACAGCACAAAATCTAAGGGATGGTTCAAAATTATTTCAAAACACTCCAGTGTCCAACAAAGTGCAGTGAAGTCTCTTCAATGATAAAATCAACAAATACTCCGATAAAAACAGTGTCTTTTGCGGAGGTTAAAATCATCAGTAAATTATCCAATAAATAGGTTAAAATCCATTTTTAAAATAAAGTCAGGATCAGTTCATTAAATAACATGAGCCTCGGTGGGTCCGTCCTCTATTTTGTCTCCATTGCACACTGGGTTATGCTCTGCCGCCAGAGACGAGATACTGGTAAGCACAGTCAACCCTCTTCAGCTTGTGTCCCATCTGCTATCCCTAAAGGTCTATAGGGACCCCACAAGTCTTGCTCCCACATCCCACTACCAACAATTGCTGTCTGTGGGACAACATTACCATGACTGGCCTCTTAAAATTCCTACCCAGTGCTCAGCAGAAACAACCACTTCTGCACAGAGGGTTTCCCAACTGCCAAGCTTCTTTCCTTTTTGCACTGCTCCATTTCAATCCTGACATCCCATCTTTCACACATTTTCTTTTTCTGTTTTGATTTTACGTCCATTCTCTAGTCATTGTTTTTTCTTTTCTTGTTCTCGCTTACAGACCCCTTTAATCTCCAGTGAATGCTGGTGTGCCAAATGACCTATGGAGCGTTAACCACTTGCAAGCATGATAGCCGCAGTTATTAAATTCCCTCATCAAGAATCTCCGCTTTTCTCTCACATACCTACCCTCACAGGTTCTGCGCTGCCTTAGTTTTTTTATTTAAAAAACAAACATGCACTTCCACAGAACCCTCACTTACTTCACCACACTCAGACCTACTGCTCGTAGTCAGGCCATTTAGATCAACAAACCTGTGAGTCTCCAGTATTCAATCATCCTTGCAGATACCAAGCTTTTTGGGGTTTAAAGTTTGCTGTCAATTATAATTTCTCACTTGTGACAGGCAGAAACTGTTTCGTGGAGTTATAGTTTACCAGATATTACAGAAGTTTGAAGCAAAAAATTGTAGAAACAGACTAGAAAACCTATATTGATAACAAGGGTGTTATAACAATAGAGCTAGGGCAGGATTTTATTTTTTATACATGTTATTATTTCTTTCTTGCTCTTTTAATCACAGCCTTGTCTCCTTCCAGAAACCCTGATCTGAATTAGACAGGATCAATAATGTTTGGAATTCACTGTTTACATTTTTTCACAGAATATTTTTTCTCTTAACTTCCAAGGCCAAGGGGGTGAATAATTTTTATAGCCACTCTATATAGGGTCAATGACTAATCAGTAATAATCTAGTTTGGGTATAAAAAGATTAGGATTTTTCCACACTGGAAGATAAAGGTTAGAGACACAACATTTTTTTCTATTGTGATGGACAGCCAGCAACTCAACCCGGGACGCTGGATGGAGACTTCCATGCAGGGCACCCTGGGATCTGGAGTTTGGCTTCATTGCCCTGCTGGGTACTGTTGGTGCCACCCGGAGATGCTGCAGGGAGACCGGGGAGTTTTTACTGTCTGCATAGTCCGGAAGTACTCCGAAGTCATGGGAACGGAAGCCCCGAAGTACTTCCAGGCTGAAGAAAAAACAAGTTCCCCATCTGACCCGAAGTACTGGCAAGACACATCGACAGAAGGACAGAAACACTTCTGGGTCAAGGTGTGACGATGCGGGTTCAGCTGCATGCTCCCATTGGCTGTTCGGGAGCCCTTGAACCCAACACCGTCGATAATGTCACCGAGATGAGCTAGACAGTGGAGGCAACAACTGAGCAAGGGGATGGTTCAAATGTGCAAAAGTTATTTTATTAAAACAAGCAAGTGTCCATAAAGTGCAGTGATCTAAAGTTCAATAAATAATCCATTAAAAGAAAAACGTGGAGGTAAAAACAATCCTTTTAAAGCCAGAGGTTAAAATGTTCCTACGGAAGCAGTCTTTTAAAAACCAATAACAAGCTCAGTGCTTCTTTCCTATTAGCGTCTCACCTGCTTCTCCCACTTGGGCTTTGCAGCCGGCGAGACACTCTCTGCAGCTGCCCTTTTCTACATCATATCCACACGGGTCTGGAGACCTCCCGATCCCTGGCTTCGGGATGGCACTCATCCCAGTCCCGAGACTTGGTTCATATCCAACGGCCAGGACGCTCACGTTGGGTAATCCACGACCTAGCCTCCTGACTCCCGCTGCCTTTCCGGCCTTCCGCGGCTAGTCGCCTTTCCCTGGTCACTCCTGCTACCTGATTGCTCAGCGGGAGTGACTTCCAACTCCAACTCCTGGGTGTAGGCCTAACACCCAGGCTTCCTCGCAGCTGCCCACGAGCGCTCGTTCGCTCGCTCAACCACACGCTCCGTGTGTCTCTCTCTTGCACCGACTTGCTCCCTCGCTCCCTGTAACCTCCGTCTCCTCTTTTCCTTTCTCTCGTTCTTTTTCCTTCCCTCTTCGAACCGACTCGCACTTCTTTTATACAGTGAGGGGCCATAGTAGCTGCAGCACATTAGCCACGGGAACAATCACGGATGTGGGCAGTCCCTCACCTGTGCACTCGGTGAGAAACGCCCACACCGCAGATCGCCCCGTGGCTTGCTATGGCCACCACGCCCACTCACTAAGCCGCCGCGAGTGCGGTGATTATTTATTTAAAAAAAACGGCCTTTGCTGAGCGAGCTGTGGACCCGCTATACCACACAAGGACTATTTAAAGGACTGTTGGAGACCTGGCAAGCGAGCTGGAGTCGGGAGGTGTAGGACAGAGCTTGCTGGAGGTGTGGAGAAGAGATTAATTATTATTATTGGTGCTTCTTGCCTGTTTATTGGAGGCTGTAGTGTGTGAAGGGCTTCATTTAAAAGAAGATATTAAACAACTTCTGGGTGTTTTAACCAGTGTCCTGCGTCTGTCTGTTGGGGAAAAAGGTGGGCAACAGTGCCACCTAGCATCCACTCATTGACACTGTATAGCCTTTGTCAAGTGTGTAACTGAATAAGACAAAATAGGTAACATTAAAGTAGAAGAGTAAAAAGAGTGAAAGAAACAGAGATGGAAGGAGAGAAAGACAAGAGTAGGATTGAAAAGTAAGTAAGATTTGTAGAAGCTGAAGGAAGCAACTTACAGATTAGTTTGCTATTTACTGCTGAAGGAATGTGCCCAGAGGGGACTGGGCGGTCTCTTGGTCTGGAACCCCTACAGATTTTATTTTTTTTTCTCCAGCTTTTGGAGTTTTTTTTGTTTTTTCTGTCCACCCTGGCCATCGGACCTTACTTATTCTATGTTAATTAATGTTGACTTATGTTTATTTTTTTATTGTGTCTTTTATTTTTCTATTCATTTTGTAAAGCACTTTGAGCTACATTTTTTTGTATGAAAATGTGCTATATAAATAAATGTTGATTGATTGATTGATTGTGTGAGACAAGTTTCTTGCTGAGCTTAGCAGTTTTTCTTTGAAAGATGTCCTAAAAATTTTGTTAAAAATACAAAGTGAGAGGTCAGTTTGGCTATGAGGAAGGGATAAAGAAATATGAAATGTACTACAACAGCCTTAGTGTTTTTTTTTTGTAACAGTTTGTACTATCTCTCTGAAATGATCGCCAAGATAGTTCCAGTTTCACCCATGTAGACTGTTAAACACCTTTTAGGCTGTAAATTAGATATGATAAGAGTACTTTCTGTTGAGAAAGAAACTCCTCATTCTGGCTGGTTCTTTGTGGAGGTGTCTTTCATTGCTACAAGAGGCAGGAGAGCCTGAAGATCTGTTTCTCATTGCATCTTAAAGACATACAGGTTAGATTAAATAACAAGTCTACGTTGAATGTACATGAGTGAATGTGACCTACAGTGGGTCGGTGTCTCACTTATGGAACATTGGCCCATAAGTATCCAATACTTCATTGGGCCAAAACCCCAAAGACACAATGTATTATCTACAGAAATGCAAATTTCCAAAAATTACCCAGTGGTGAAATTTGAAAGTTCTAAAATTAGTACATTATATTGTTAATATTCAGACTTTTGGTCTTGTTTTTACATTGCACAAAAATATCTTACAAAAAAAATGTCTACTATCTTTTTAAGAGTGGTCAAAATAAATCAATTAATTTTTAAATTGTGCTTTTAAATTCATATTAACCTAAAGAAATTTTTTGACACTATATTCCATTTAAAAATATTATTCCAGGTCTTGATAGTTATAGAAATGAGTTTTAGGTTTGCGTCACAGTTATGTTTTTATTAAAATAATTAAATAACCCTAAGAATTATGTCAGACTGACAATGGGTGCTATGAATGACAAAAATCCTTCCAATTTCAGATAAGGTATACCAGTGCTGGGCTGGCACCTCACAAATCATCACTGTATTCTCAACTAGGACTGCTGGTAGTATGATTTTGCAGACCCTGGCTGCTTGCTAAATCATAAATGAGCTATGACATGCTATAAAATAGAGCCTAAAAGAGTACAGTATGATATGACCTCCTTTCTAACTGAGTAGAGCAACAGTGCACTAAATGATACCATGTAAACTAACGAGTGACATTGTTAAATCTACACATTATGTTGCTGAATACAGCCAAAGGTAGTCTCATTTGAAAATAACTTGAAGAATGACACATGATCATTGTCAGTCAGTCAGTTATTGTCTATATCCTAACACAGGGTCACGGGGGTCAGCTGGAGCCAATCCCAGCCAGCACAGGGTGCAAGGCAGGAACAAACCCCGGTCAGGGCGCCAGCCCACCGCAGGGCACACACACATACACACACTAGGGACAAGTTAGGATCGCCAATGTACCTAACCTGCTTGTCTTTGGACTGTGGGAGGAAACCAGAGCACCCGGAGGAAACCCATGCAGACACGGGGAGAACATGCAAATCCACGCAGGGAGGACCCAGGAAGCGAACCCAGGTCTCCTAAGTGCGAGGCAGCAGCGCTACCACTGCACCCCGTGACCATTGTATAAAGACATATTATCGTAACCAGACAACCTGTCTCAGAAGATCTGGGAGCCAGCATGGCTAGATAGGGTCAATATCACAATTAGGGAATATTGAAAGGAAGAATAGCCAGTGGGTGTTGTTGCTTCCTGTTGGTCATTTTAAGCAGGTAGAAACATTTTCTATATAAATACTCATATATCATTTGTAACACTGTGAATTGGTGAAAGTGTCTTGGTAGAAATGCTTGGTGACAAATTGCTGGTGGATAATAGTGCTATATCTTTACAATAGCATGTTAAAGTTTGGAAATTGAACATGTATTGATTATCAAATGCAAGGTTAATAACATTTTGAAATGAGAAATGTAAGGAGTTAGCTGAACATGTACAGTATATAGAAGCAGACGTTGAATAAGTGTTGCTTCTCTGCTGTTTGGAAATAATGTTATCTTCTGTCTTGAAACAGCTCCCAGTTGAGTGTTATCTGGATAGGATGAGAGTTAGCATATCCAAATACTGTATGTGATCTCAATCCACTCTCAAAAGATTGTGTCCTGTTCTCTGCATGTAAATGAAAATACAGAAGCTACTTAAAGTAGAGAAGTGTGGAAAAAGCTGATTGTGAGACTGATCAACAAATCAGTCCAGTGTCAGCAGTTTTGCAGAAGTTTTTCTGGTCCGTATTAATAAAGTGGGAGTTAAGTCCTTGGATGAACCTTTCAGTTTGAATAACCATCCTCACCTATAGTGATCAGTTTTTGATACTGACCGAAAAAAATGAGATCTTGAGTTCAAGTGGCCAAAATTGAGTTCCTGCACAAGGCTGCAGAGGGTGATGAGCTTTGCAATATGGGTGAATCTTTTAATAACACTCATACTTTTCCCAGTTGAGAGGTGGTTTAGAAAGATTGTTAGGCTGTCCAGGACTCAGTGGCACACTCATTACATGCAAGAGGAATTACATCTTTTGAATGACCTGGGCCTTCTAGGTACCACTTAGGATGTCTGACCTTCAATAGTTAAAATGATCCAAAATGAAGTAAAATGAAGTGAGTATCAGGACACGACTTTTTGCTTTTGCTCATATATGAATGAGACTGAAACTTTATTATCTGCAAAATCCTTAGTGAAAAATGAACAGGGAGAAGATGTCAGAGAAGAGTACATAATATTGTTATGTGACCGGTCTATATGTACTGTCCTGTGTTTCACCTTTTTTAAAACAATAAAAAGTTAATAATAAACACCTTGAAAATGGCAAAATTGTGTTCAGACCTAGAGGCTTATCCTAACTGGTATTATATAAAAAAGGAACATTTCTAAGTATGCATCCTGCCTGCTTGTGACTGGAAGATGCCCCTGCAGTAAGATTAGAAGAACTGTGAAAGCAAAGATTCAGTATACAGTATAAGAGTTTTCAGGTCGCAGCACTTGTAGTAGCATCATTTTATCGCATAATAAAAACTTGTTTAACCTGCTTAGCTTAGTATCTTCTTTTCACTTTTTTATTTGTTACCTTATAGAACAATTTTAGTGTAAAGATTTCATCTTTAATATTTTATATATTTTGTTGCAAATTTTAATTGTTTTTCTCTTCTCTTATGATCTTTGATTCTTTAATTGATTTAGCAATTTTCTCTGCTAATTGTTTAATTATTCTCTGCTGTGCTAGCAACAAATAATGCTTCCAAGCAAACAAGATAATTGATGTAATTAGCATGGTGTGAAAGGTTAAAACACCTTTCCAACACTTTGGGTTTGCAGCTCTGACTAATTTCTAAGCACTCTCTATATCCTTTTTTATGATATCATTACATTTACTGGTAAAAATGAAAATTGATTTGTTTAAAACTTATATAAAGCAGATTGCCTTATATATTTTAATTAGCTGATCCAAACTAACAACGTAAGTTTGATTCCATCCTAAAATTAAATTCCTGACATGAGTATTTGATAACATAGTAAATTTATATAGTATTCCTTAATAAAACACATGTAAATTTTACTCCTGGAAATATAGACCTTCACTAAATATTGTTAAAAGTAAAGACAAGTGCATTGCAGAAGGTTAATAGACAGCAGTACAAATAACAAGAGAATGTTCAATCTGATGTGAAGTCTTCCGAGGAAACCTCAGGAATTAAACTGCTAATCTTTATAAATAGTATTAATGATATAGATTCAGATATTCATCCCTATCTTGAGAAATGTGAAGATTCAATGTTTTTATTACAGTCACTTTCATTAGGAGAAATTCAAATATACTGTATACACAGAGTAGCATATCATAAAATTCAGAAATCTGCTAAATCTGAATTAAAGTTTGCAGGGTCCCAGAACCTATTCTTGCAAAATAAGGTGCATAGTTGGAAACAACTCTGAGTGACAGAAAACTGCAGGATCGCCACAGACACAAAGCTATATTTACATTTGCTCAGGCCTAGTTTAGACTTGGTAGGCAGTGTGGTGTCGTGATTAAGGCATTAGACTTTAAACCCTGAGGTTGTGGGTTCAGATCCTGCTGCTGTGAACATGAACAAGTTACTTCACCTGCTTTTGCTCCATTTGGAAAAAAACAGAAGAAATCTAAAATCTTTTTAGTCGCTTTGATAATAATAACACATGTCTTTGAATTTAAAGGGAAAAATAACAGTGCATGCAGACATGAAGAGAACATGCCATCTCCACTACGGATCAGCATTGAAAATAAGTTGGAGCGTTGTTACATAATAATCTGTATTTTCTATTTTGCTGTCAGTTTTACATTATTATTTTTCGCTTTTTCTATTAATGTTGTTCATAATTGGTTAGTACTGTACTGTTTCTTTAAGTTTGCCTATATCCCTTGTTCTTTGTGGGTGGCACTCCAAGAAATAGGGCCTTCCTGATGTCACCACTCCTGAGCCCTTCCTCTGGGTATTTAAGTCAAAGCAGAGAAAGCTCAGGAGTAGGAGATCATTCAGTTTCTAAAGGAATTTGTGAGTATTGCTAATTTCTTTGGATTTTCTGTTTTTATTAATTTATTTTGCTTCTGTCCCTATTTTTTTTTCTTTTGGATTGTGTTTTTCTATTTGTTTTCTGTAGACCTGCCTTTTAGCCAACTGTTTGCAGTCATTTTTGCTCTTTTGAGTAATTTGCCTTCTTCCTCACTTTTTTCTAATAAATGCTAATTTTAATAGAGATTATTTGTGTGCCCTTTTTATGCACAAGTCGGACGTTTATGGTCATCACCCCTTTTGTAGTGTTCTTGATATATTTGTGGAAAATGTCTTCTTATTTTGTCAGTTTCCCATGTTTAGGGCCTGCTAGGCCAGAAACCTGCAGCTAGCTGTTGTTGGACTTGCTGGATTTGGGGTGAGTCACCTTGGGTAAGTTGGTATGGTTATTACTCTGCCATTATGGTCATTTTGGGAGGCCTCACACCCATTTTTGGGACTCCACATCACAACCAGTAAAAAGGGGAAAAATGTGCACAAGTTATACAATTTTGCTCCATAAAAGACAAGGGCCAAGGGAAACGAGATCCCAAAATATGCACATACTAATAATTATTGAACATATATTACCATCATTACCACACTAGAACTGATCTTTGACACTACAATTCCTTTTAATATCATTCAGTCAGTCAGTCATTTTCCAACCCGCTATATCCTAACACAGGGGTCTGCTGGAGTCAATCCCAGCCAGCACAGGGTGCAAGGCAGGAACAAATCCTGGACAGGGCACCAGCTCACCGCAGGGCGCACACACACACACACACTAGGGACAATTTAGGATCGCCAATGCACCTAACCTGCATGTCTTTGGACTGTGGGAGGAAACTGGAGCACTTGGAGGAAACCCATGCAGACATGGGGAGAACATGCAAACTCCACGCAGGGAAGTGAACCCAGGTCTCCTTATTGTGAGGCAGCAGCACTACCACTGTGCCACCTTTGCCACCTCCTATTAATATCATGCTTTTTTATTGTTTCTCTCTTACCTTCACATGCTGACAACATAAACACTCTTGTTTTTAAAATGGACAGCTTCGTTGTGCAACTGGCTAATGACTATTGGCGGTCAAACTACCATCCATCAAAACACATTGGTTACTGTGGCTTGAATTAAAAATGCATCCTAATTATGCCTAGAATAAACTGAAATGCTTGTCAAACCTTCCACCACAGTTCTTGTAGCACTGCTAATGATTTTATTAAGGGCAGCAATAAACATAGTAAAGAATACATGGCTTGTACACAACAATCGATTACACATCAGGCTGGCTAATGTTAGCTAAACTCTTATATTAGCAATTCAGGTTGGAAATGTATATTAATGGTCTACATGGACCATAAGCTTTGTTCAAGTGTTTTGTAAGGTGACAGTCATTGTATCAGAGCAAAGTGACTTTAAAATTGTTTAGATGCATCAGTTGGTTGTATAAACAGTTATTCAAAATAGCCTGGCAGCTGCCTTATGTCCACCCTAAGAAATGAACTAAGGTCCATGAGGAATGGATCTGAAACTACCAACACCGCTCACCATCCGGCTTTTTTTGCAGACAATCTGTAACTGTAGTGTTTCATTAACTTTGCTGTACAGGTATATTTACACTTGGAAATAATTCATAATTCACAAGATTCACAAAGAGCCAAGAACAAGTGAAAATCTTTTATTAATGAACAAAAGGAAAACTGCATTCTCACCCCACTTTTAACACACAGACACCTGTAGTAACTCCTGACAATACTCTACTTTGTTGCAGTTCTTTTAGTAAGCTGTACACTGTTATGAATAATACTGTGTATTTGCGTATAACATTCTACATAATACAGCAGGTGTCCTCATGTTTGGTCCTGGGGGTACACAATGACTGTAGGTTTTTGTTCCAAACCAGTTTGCTAATTTTAAGCCAATTGTTGATGCTGAAGCAGTAATCGCAAATGCAGTTTTTCAAGGCTTCATTTTAGTGTATTTGCTTGTTAAGAATCCCAACCCTTAATTGCTTCCTTTAGTCTTAAACTTTCTTAAAAAGACATTCATTGTGTTTAATTGCTTCTTGTTTTCTTTAACAGATTGCATTTACCCTTGGCATGTAAATGACAAAATAACTAACAGTGTACCATTTAACTCAGTGGTTCTCAAGTTCAGTTTTAAGGGCCCACTGTTTTTCTACCAATCAATTTCTTCTTTTAATTGGACTCCTACATTAATTAAGCAATCTGTTATTTTCTAGTATCTGTATTTTGGTGTCAATTCATAATTTACCCAAGCAGGCTTGGTTTTTTATTGGTATGTAGCTAGCATTTATATTCAGAAATATACATACATTTTTCTCAGTCTTTAGGATTTTAATCATCCATCACCACATGTAATTTCTCTTCTCCTGATGTTTTGTTTGTTTAACATGTTATTGTTATTGTTATGGTCTTGCTTTCAATTCTGTTCCTCAATTGTGCAATGGTATAAAAGGTCATCACCATAAATTCTGGGGTCATCCTAAATTGGGTAGATATCATTTAAGTGTGATATATGCTTTGCTTTATACTTATTTTGACTTTTGAAGTATGACTTATCTCAACAACACTTTTTTGTTATTGTTTAGGTTTTGACAAAAGATACGACTAATTTGTTTGGTTACAAACTTTTGTTCAGCTTAGACTTTCATTTACCCTCATTAGCACTGCGTTTTATTCCAAAATAACATGTAAAAAGCTGTGGTTTTTTTTTTTGGCATGAAAAATTACATTTTTATTAAGTCCCAACAGTATAATAATGATACAAATAATAATAATAGTAATGATGAATAAAAATAATTATAGGAAATGAACAGTAATAACAATAATAATAATATTACTAATAATGCCAAAATGGGCGGAGTGGTGGCTCTGAGGATCTGTGCTGGTATCCAAAAGGTTGCTGGTTTGAATCCCCGTCACTGCTAAAAGAGATCCTATTCTGCTGGGCCCTTGAGCAAAACCCTTAATCTGTAATTGCTCCAGGAGTGCTGTACAATGGCTGACCCTGCGCTCTGACCCAAAGGGGTATGCGAAAACTAACAAATTTCTAATACAAGGCGACATAAAGAAAAACAGTATATAGTCTCAAAATGATTCCTTTGTTTGATAAATCTTAAAGCACGGTGAAAGATATAATCCAACGTCACAGTCGGGACAATAATAGTGTGTTTCTTTTTCGATTTTCTTTTCAGATTTATCAGTTTTTAAACAGCATACAGCACGGGTATGAGTTGGATTCTGTTTTTTTATGTTGGAGGTACAGTATATAATCAGTAAAATGTCTACTAATAAGACACTCTGGATTTATCTGCAATGTGCAGGATTGACCGCATCTCTTTAGCGGTAGTGTGGATGGTGGATGTGTGGCAAGCTGGCATGTAAATTTTGCATGAGATACAGTTTTGCCAGCTTTTTGTTTATATAAGACAAAAGCATTCCAAGCGCACTGTTCCACCCGATGACGAAATATATTTTTGTAGTATTTATTTTGTTGTCTCCACATAAAGGGAAAGAAAGTCAATTCTTGATCCACAGTAGTAGTCGACCACAGCACAAGGCTTCGTAACCTGCTTGTTGCCTTTTGCCTGTACATTGACTGCAGCTGCATTATATACAGTGCCAAGAAGACAAAAATCTTTCTTGTCCATTTCAGCACAAGCACTTTACCCTTTTGTTAAGCTACTAGCGCACCTTGCTGTAATTTAGCTTTGACAAAGTCTTCAGGAATGCCAAGACAGTTGGGATGCACTGTTCCATATGCGCCAGTCTTTCTTTGCAGCAAGATGTCAGAAAGCTCTGGCAAAATATAAAAATTGTCATAGTTACACAGTAATCTTGATCCAGCAGAGCATCTATCAAAGTCAGCACTGATGTAGTAGCAATGCTGTACTGCTTGTATTTTGGATCAAACATCGTCCCTTTTCCTGCGTAAAGACCCAAAATCCAAATATATCCCATTTTAGATTCACAAAGCTCGTAAAGCTTTATGCCAAATCTTGCTCCTTTTGATGCAATGTACTTTATCCAAGACAGTCTGCCCTAATATACCATGAGACTTTCATCGATTCTGACATCGCAGTCCATAATGTAAACGTTCCACATTTTTTCTACAATCCCCTGGTTTATCTCCAAAATGTTCTTCATTTTGAGTGCTGGATGGGTATTCTCATCAAAGTCTTCATTGTTGGTAAAGTGTAGATATTTCATAGTTAGTGAAAATCTGCACTCAGACAATTCCTCCAAAGAATGGCAGCACTGTCTTCACTTTTACAGCCCGAGTGATTCTCAGTTCTGATGTTTACGCAAGATGCAACTGTACAGTTGCCAGAGTGACACTTGGGACTGATGCCTTTAGCACAGTTTTCACAGCCCGAGTAACGCTTGGGTCTAACGCTAAGGAGGTTAATCCCCCCAATTCCTATTTAAAAATCTGTCTGCTTTTTTTTACTAAAGCCATAACAGTTGTTTACTAGTGAAGGCACTAGCTATAAGTACTTGCAGCCTTCCCTTGTTATTTGCCCTGGTGTCTTCTCTGCTGCTCTGCTGTTGTCATTGTTAGATAACAATTAACTGACCATACTCTACAGAAAAAAGTAAACTGATATAAATATATAAAAAAAAAAGTACAATATTTTAATATTTTCCATAAATGTAAATCTCACACTGTGGAACTCTTCTGAGTCCAGAATATGAGAGAAAAAAATCCAAAGTTAATTAAACAAATAGACAGAAAGTCACTCACTGATTGTGAAAATGGTGGCCTCCCAGGACTGAATATGAGAAAGAGTCCTCCAACTCCCATTTACAACTGCAGGTGCTCATTGTGAAATATCTTTTTAAATAAAATATTTTCAAAAAGTGAAGGACTGGCAATTGATTATCTCTCCAGTTTGTAAATCATTTGGAAGAGGAGAAATCTACAATATAAGGATATCTGATGTGACAGAGTGAAGACACTAGCAAACCATAAAATAAAATAAAAGGTTTCATTTTCAGCAAGAACTGGTGACTAATTGATCAGTTCCATGGGAACAAAATCCTACAGACACTGCGGCCCTCCAAAGTCGAACTTGAGTATCCCTATTCTACAGTAACAACTTTTACTTCAGTTCTGTTTCTTCCTCAACTGTTCCTGTTAGTTTTTCGTGTTTGCTTCCCTACTTTATCTTGCTTAGCATTTCTTCTGACTCAGCTTCTTTCCAATCTAACCTGTTTAAGTCAGTCCTACTGTAAAATTCACTTTGACATAAACCTCTAGAGCTCACCCATGACCACTGTAGTGCTTTAATTTCCTTGCCTGCTTTCATACTTTCTTCATGGCCAAGAGGTTATAATGGATCATGGCTGAAATATGGGTCTTTGAAAAGGAAATTCAGCAACAACAGATTAGACTTTTTAGTATGTTTTTCCGTAAGTGTATTTAGTAAAATAAATACAGTAACCGTAACATGGAATTAAACTAATAAATTAATTAATTAACAAATTAATCCTTGACTTGAAATGCTTACCATTAACATATATGAAATATGTTTTCTTTTGCTTATTATTTACATTTTAACAGTTTTTATTATTAAAGAAAGGAAACTGAATAAATATACTGCTTAATTTGTAATTTTACTATTGATGAGACTAAACATTCTAATAAAATGTTATTTTGTATATTTTGCAAAATGCGCTTATTTGTATAGAAAATACCATTGGATATCTTACATTGAGAACAAATTTGACCTTTAAAACTAAAATTATATCCTGCCTTGTGCCCTAAAGTGTTGGCTGGGATTGGTTTCAGCAGACCCCCATGACCCTGTGTTAGGATATAGCGGGTTAGATAATGGATAGATGGATGGATGATATCCTACCCTGCCTACTAGGTATTAATGTATGTATACTGGACTAAAGAGTATAATGAATCTGATACTCTGAGTTCTCAAAATCTCAGATGAGTCAAGGACAATCCAACAGATTAATCTTGAGTAAAACCTGCAACACCAGTCAAATTTATTTTTACATCTGATCAGCAGCTGTTTTGTTGATTTCATAGAGTTATGGACCTATGCAAGGAATTAAAAAAAAATCTTAAACAATTACTTGAAAAATGTATTAATGTCTATTCAACCCAAGTCTTTATATCTGCCAGCTCAATGATTGACTCACTCTGTGACCTCAAGCAACTCTCTTAAATTTAACCGTACTTCTAACACAATGTGACATTTAAGATCCCATTGGATACAGCTCTACAGTAGTTGCTAATGTGCAGTTCACACCTTATTTTCTGCAAAGTGCTTGGATCCCTTTGTGGCAAAAAGGTGATACAATAATATAATATTATAGATAAGTGGCCTAAGAAACTATAACAATGTTTCTAGCATATTGTCCATTAAGCTGATGCAATATAATGAAAAAACACATTTACTACAATTTCCAATGATGTTTTCAAAATGTATTACTTTAAAGAAATGTATTGCATGTTATGATTTCCTTTACCACTTTCAATGATGATTTAATTCATTTTTGATGAACCCTGTTAGTACTCTACTGCTATATTCAACCTTGAGAGAAGTTGTCATTGCACTGAAAAAATTTCATTTCTACCTTACTTGAGTGTAAAGCTCCTAAGTATAGTTATTATTTCAACTAATACAAAATCTATATAATAAATGTGTATAAGTCATTTTCTTCTAATGTGTTGTCAACCACAACCATGGAAAAGTTTCAATGCTCCGTTCTGAATGAGCTAATATATATTATTGCCAAAACAGAACAATGTCCTTCCAACTTGCTACCTCTGGAGATTAAAGTGTGTGTGTGTATATATATATATATATATATATATATATATATATATATATATATATAGATCCCTTTTTGAGTTAATGAAATTCAGCCCTGTCCACTGACAAAGCATGATTGAGTATTTCACATTTCTAAGACAGCGATGAATGCTTGTAGACAGAAGGGACGGCAATATAATACTGTTCTCAGTGGCACTTTGTATTGTTACAAACTTATTTGATAAGGAAGAATGAATTCCCAGAAATGAGTTACAGGTCTGGGAGAGCTATTGACAATAACAAGAAAGTAAGCTATAGATTTTTGGAAGTCAGCAGATCATAAGCACAGTGTTAGAGTTGTGCTGGAAAACTGATGCACGCATAGGAACAAGGCTGAACAAGATTTATTGTATGTGTGTTTGTTGACATAACACATTTCAAAGACAAGTTATTTTTAGCAAGCACTTTTCATTTCTTTATGTACAGTAAGGGGAGTTTTCTTTTCTGTGAACAAAATTGTAACATCTGAGTTTTTATATTCAGTTTCATCAATGTAACTGAAGCATATATCAAATCTAGCTACAAGAATGCTCAATTAACTGTGGATGTCACAAACACATTTCATAGACCAGAGCATTTTTTTGTGTAAAGGATGTGTAGAATGTTTTCATATTTCTAATCCTAAACACCCTATGATAGATCAAATTGCTCGAAAGATATAGTACAAGACTGTATACAACAAATTCTGATCCATATCCTGGCATGTTGATATACTATATTTAAACAGACAGTGCAGAGGTGATAAAGCTATTTATTGTCAGTAGCTTAAAAAAATTACAAATACAAATAACTATAGCAATAGTATCCTTATACAGAATTACTGGTAGTGTGTGGTTTAAATAACTGATTGTTGTATTTATCCTGTTTAATATTAATTATCAGGTTCTATTAATATTAATTCCACTTGGTTTTGTCTTCAATATTTCAATTAAATTTGTTCAACAGCTTGAATTATAATCTTTAATAGATAACCTACAATAATATATGCAATCTGTACATTATTATTTTTCACCATATACAATAACTCTTAGCAATGCATTGTGTGTTAATCATTCTGTATTAAATATTTATTCTTTTTCTAGTTATTTATAATCAACAACTGTCCTAGAAGTTGTAAGCTTTCAAATAAACAATTCGCAAGCAAACATCCTGACCATTTCTCAGCTGTCCTAGTCACTAACTGATATAGTACATATAAGAGTATAGATCTGCAGGACACTTGGACGTTTTAATGGGTAGCTTGATCACTTTTGGCAGCTTTAAACAGCACACTCAGAACCGTAGTCCACATTTTCACTTAAAAGCCCCAGGATTAATTTTCCCCATTACCAACTAAAGATAACAAACACACCGTGCTGAGATAACTTACACTGCCCTTCCTTAAAAGAAAAACATTACCTCAAAAGCACAGCAGAATATTAAACACTTGAAGCCTCTAAATATTAATTATAAATTAAATTCAGTTTTATAATTAAAAAAATAACTAATCATAAGTATAATATTCTCCAGTCCACTTATCAAACATCTGTTTATCACCGACCATTGTACTTTTCTTAATTACAGTTGGTAGAGCAAAAATGTTGAGTTACAAATTCTAATCAGTATTAAATATTTTCTTCTGCTAATAGTTACCGAGACACTCCTTCCCTTCACCATTAGAGGGTCTTAATTCTTTACAGTCTTGAAATCTGACTTCAGATTACAGAGGTATTAGCAACAGGTTCCCCAAAAAATCCTTACTGAGCTTAGGCACACATCACTTTACTAATAAACACATAGAAGCAAGAACTTTCATTGCTTAAAAAAGTAGCAGGGTGTTGTTAACCATTATGGATGCAATGAGAAGTCAAGCAAAATGACACCTTTTATTGGCTAACCAAACCGATTACAAATTACGATATGAAAGCTTTCGGGGCAAAGGTGTCATTTTGCTTGACTTCTCATTGCTTAAACAAGAAACAGTTTGTACACAAATATAGCATACAATTAAAGTTAATAAACAGATGATAAGCTTAACAGTGTAATAGTTATGTGATGTTGCTACTACTACTACTACTATACTGAATGAAGCAACACCCTTTTTATACTTTTTTAGTTGTGGCTGTACTGATTGAGCTGTCAAGATTCACTGTAAAGTAGATGCCTGTTTCACATCTGCTGATAATTGTGACAAATATTTTCTATATTTGTTTGAATTATAATATTTAACTGGAAGCAGTAATTTAACCTAGGGCAAATTCAAAATAATTTCAACACTGTACACTGTAATGACCCTGTGAATTTCTCATACCAGGTTGTTGACTAAAGTAATGTATATGTCTCTCTTTGGGGTGTAGTTTGATGTGTTTATCCACTGAAGTGTCTACTGCTGCTGTAGTTTGTGGGACTGAAGAAAGGGAATGCAGAGCAGGCAATTTCCTAGGGTGCTAAAATGAGCTCTTTGACAATTTTAATAGGCATTCCTTTTTTTAGCCAGTGCAGACTTTCCTTGCTATAAACAATATTTAACTTGGTATGAAGCATTCAAAACAAAGATATGCTCCAAACCAGCGTTGTGTACGAAAAACAGTTATTCTTAAATTAACAGCACTTCAGAAATTTACATTGTTCAAATGCAGCTGTTAAAGCTGTATAAGCTATTTCTGGGGCACAGGAGACCAGTGACAACGATGAGGTAGACGAAGTCTCATTAGAGACAGAGAAAGTGGATATAATTCAGACCGAGGTACCAAAAGGGTGAAATTTGAATAGAATCTTTGAGTGAATGTTAAGTGTTCGTCTTTAAAAAGATAAAGAATGTGTGTGTCAGTTGCTAATTTGCCTGATGGTATGGAGGGTGTTATAGATAAAAGGTGGGTTAACTCAGCTTAATTTTTTGACACAGGTTTTATGGTCTCATAGAATCTCTTAACATTAGTGAAAAAGGGGTGTAAGTTACAATGTCCATTCTATTTTTCCAATTTTGAAGCTTTGGTATTACTCCATGTCCTGTATCATTTGTGATTTCTCACTTACTGCTGGTCACTCATCCTTCATCATATATCATTTGTTACTTATTACTAGCTACTTGTCCTGTTTCACTACTCTCTAGTCTCTCGTTACTAATCATTAGTCACTTATCGCTGATTTATTTTCACTCATCACCTACCATTTAGTATTTCATATTGGTTATTTTTCATTTTTAGATTATTTTGACAAAACCAATAACAGTGAGGTTCTAGTGGAACAAAGGTAAAAGAGCTTTGGAAGCTATTCCCACTGTTGTAACTAGGAGTCATTTAGTTAACAGAGTTAGTTGGCAGAGATTGTTCAGTATAAAAACCGGATATTACTCAACAAGTGAGGGCATAAGTGACGATGTTGTTAAAGGTGCAGGCATTGGTCATAGCAAATAGGTTAGAAGTTGTCAACCCAGCAAATGTGAATTTTTACTAAATGAAATTAAAATAAGGGTGGCACAGTAGGTAGCATTGGCTCCTGGTAGTGTGTGGACCACATTTTGATTCCTGACTTTGGCTCCTTAAATATGAAATTTGTTTTTTCTACCACTTTTTTCATATTAGATAAATGAGTTAGGATAATTGACAGATTTAAGCTAACAAGCTTTCAAGCTTGCCAATCAAGCTTTTATGGATGAAGACAGGACTCTTGGACAATGAATGAGGTGGATAGGTGGATCTTCAACTCCAAATCTTATCCTGCTTGAAAGCAATTCATGTTTGTGCACTATACTGAGTTTTTTGAAGATTTATTTAACAACATTTTAGAAAAAAAAACTTGTGTTTTGGACGTTGTCAGGATACAGCTGGATGACTTGACATATGGATTATGCAACACAAGTAACAGGAGATATTTTCATGGACGTTTTAGATACTGTTTGCTGTTGTCCAGCGCTGGTCACCACAGATACTGTGGTCAAGTGAAGGAACTACAAGTCACCACTGGAACTTTTGGGGCACCAAGCTGGTCATTCCTGTTTAAAATAAACAAAAATATTTTCTATATAAGAAACAAAAATTAGGGATGCTATGCGCACCAACAGAAAGTCTCCACAAAATATTGCCATCAGGCTAAATAGAGCTACAGTTCTCAGCAGGTAACTCCATCTTGTCTCTGAACACCTCCTGTCAGTAGTGGGATTTATAGTGAGGGGACCCAAAGGGGCAGAGTCAGTTTCTTTCATTGGGCGTCTTCTACATGCTGCAGTGGGAATAACAGAGGAAAATGTTAGTGCCAGCACCAACTCTCACCTCACTTCCCTCATAAATAGGTGTTGTATTGATCTTACTAACCTTGGTGTATATCTACCCCAGCATAACAGATATTCACTTCTTTTCACATAGCCATTTTATACATTCAGTTAATGTCTTTACTTATATTTTCAGTTCTTTTCTTAAAAGGCATTGCTTGCCCTGCCCTACCTCAAAATATGTCAGCACAAATACACAAAGTTTGCTAATCATTAAAAACTCTCACGAGAGAACAACAAAAGGATATACTATTTGCTTTTTACAACTCTCCAAGTGAAAACTGCTTACAGGACACTGATAGATTGGACCTTTCAGTTTACCCACACTGTTTATGAACTATTTTATTTTTTAATTTCGGTGTGTTCTCTTCAATTATTTATATATGTGTTTTTTTTATAAATTTTTATATTAGTACATTACACATTTTTCCAATTTTATTCCTTTTTTTGTTATTTGTCACATTCAGTATATTTTTATGCATTCCGTTATATTCTCCCATCCTGTACAATCAGAGATTTTTTTAATTATATATGTTATTTTTAATTTCTACTGCTGTGTGAACCCATAACATTTTAGTATTTTTTCTAATATTTTTTATTTCTTCTCCTTTTTGTTACAAATGTAATCATTGCCAGTTTTGACTGTCCATAATACTTTAATATATTTTTGTGTACTTATTGTTATTTCTAGTTATGGCAGGTGTCTGGTGGTGGGTTGATTATTTTTTTTATTTTTTTTTTTGAGGACTGCAGTTGCTGATCAGAAGGCTGTGTTTCCATGTCTTTATGTCTCCTTTGTCTCCATTACTGTTCGTTTTTTTTTTAAAGGATGAAGTTGTTGTCCTTCATGGAAAAATCATGAGTTAAACTCCCTGAATTACAGACTGTGTTGTCTTTGCCTTTTATGGAAAGTTAAAACTTATGTGCGAGCCAGATATGAGGAGTTAGATTGGGATGGTTTGACTATGGCGTTCTTTTATTATTTTCAGGTTTTTTTTTTTTCTTTTTAAATCATCTATCCCTGTTGTGATAGCTACCTATAATTAATGTGATTAGTGGTGTGTGCCTATTTTTTATTTATTCAGCTAAATAGCTAAGTTTGTGTTGTCCACTCACATTTACTTCTGTTTTGTGTAATTGCCTCTATTTTTCTCTGAATACTGTAGAAAAATAAAATGTTATTTTCAGGTATGTTTAGTGTATGTTTCTAATGTTTTCTGTCTCTAACTTGCGTGCATAACAGTAATATCTTAAATAATTCTGGACTTTATTTGTTCCTAGTACAAAAGACTGTCATAGCAACTACCAACTCCTCCTTTTATTTTTAATCTTTAATTACACTTTCCCCTTAAAATATTATCTGTGGTGACCTCCTGTGTTATCCTATACTCTGACTCATTCACCTCCTTACAAATAAGATTTCATCACTTTACCCTTTGCTTAACAAATCATTCTATTGGAATATCTAATTGGTCATCCCAAAATATGCACAAAAATTATAAAAAAATGTTTTTATCATTATACAGTATGCATTTTCAGATGGTGCACCAACTATATGTATCTCCTACTAAATGCTTTGCCATTGGTATCTTTTATGGCTACTGAAGAATGTACCTTGTCATTGATTACTTTTTAATTAAGAGAAGAATTACCTGTATATTTTGATAATTAGTTTAAGTGTAAAAGCATTGTAACTCTAGAGCTTTAGAAATGCTGTGTAAGGTATTGCCTGGCTGTGCATCATTTTCCTGATAAAGGATGTGAAATGGTTTAAATGAAATGTATACGGAGAAGCTGTTTTTAAGTTATAGAAGTCCCTTGTGAGCTTGTTTTGAAAAGAGTATTTTAATTTTATGAACTCTGGCTAATGGCAAAGTTGCCATAGAAATAGGCCTAGTATAGCAATAGAAGGTAAGAGAAATTAGCTTATCAGAGAGAAGTGGAGGTGGGGGAAGTGAAACTAAGAATGATTTGAGTCGCCACCAAAGAACAGAGCGGCCTGGACGAATGAGAACAGCACTGCTCTTAGGTTTTGGCCAAAGTTCTTTTCCTGGCTTAGGTTTATGTTCATTTTTGTCTATTGTTTTTGTTTTAATTATTTTTTCAGTTTAAATTACTCAGTTTTGTTATTTCTGTTATTATTGATCTGTTAATTTATCATTTAGTCAGTACGTTTAATGTAATATGTTTTTTGTTATGTTTAGAAATACTTATGTAATGCTTCTTTAAATATCTTTTTGCTCCCTAGGCTTTGTGGGTGGTTCCCCAGGGTGTGGCCACCTGTCAGTTAGAGCTGAGGTACTGCTCCCAATCCTGTAAGGGATCATGGGATATGCAGTTCCTCACTGTTCATTGAATACTCTTTGGTGGTGAGTTTTGTTAGTAGTTATGTTTTATTAGTCTTTGCTAGTTATTTTGATGTTTTTGCTTCTGTTTATTGGTTTACTCTGCTATATTATGATTTAGGATTTTTTTGCTATGGATGCCATTTTAGGCAAATCTTTTTTGCTACTTTTTTGATGTTTTGTTTAGTATTTTGTTATTTTTGCATTTTTGCTAATAAATCCTCTTTATTGGACAGAATGGCCTGGTCTCATCTAAATTTTTCTATTTTCTAATAAAGATTCTGGTGGGACTTATGTCTGTACAAGCCAGAGTTTCACCCTCTTATGAGATATATGTTGATATATTTGAGACTGCCATTTGTATTTTGAACTTTTAAAGCCTTTTCTCCTAGAACCAGGCACCCCTGTGGTAAAACTAGGGTAGGCAGCCAAGTTAGAACTCTGTTCTTTTTTGTGGGTCTTTTTGAAGGCCTCATCTTTTTTCCCACTTGTGTGTTGCTACAATCATAACTACTGCCAGGTTGTATGGTGTGGATTGCCATGCTCTATTTGTTTTCATTTACGACAAGAGCTATTTGAATAATGTTTAAAGAATAACATTTATTAAGTATGTTGTCCTATTTTCATGTTGTCTATTTTGCTCTCTTTTACCACTGGAGACCAGGAATTGAGTTCCTTTTGTAGTTTAGGTGAATCAGAGATGAAAAGAATGCTTCTAACAGAAAGCGGTACAGCTGGAGTAATGCATTGTTGGTTAGTTAAGTGGCATTAACGAAGGATTGTCATTATGAAGAATCTAGGTAATGTTGAGTGACAGACTTTGCAAGCATCACTTATAATCAGTGTTTAAGCAAATAGGGTCTGTGTGTGTGTCTCTTTATGTGTCTGTAAATGCATACGCTTTAAATTTAAGATGTGAGAGTCAGCCAACCCAAAACGAACTCGCTAAATTCCAGTAACACCACAATGATACAATTAGTATTGAAAAAATGGTGTTTCTGCTTGTTATTGGGTCAAGGAATAGTGACATCCTTCACATCTTCTACAATAGCCAAAGCGATTTTATATGCTGTGGTATGCTTGGATGGTAACATCAATTCAAGAGAGGCACACTGAATCAACACGCTAAATAAAAGAGGAAACTCCATTATGGGTTGCACTCTGGACCCCCTGGAGGTAGTATCAAAAAAAGAGTGCCATTATGAATAAAGCCACACATCCGCTCTCTGACACACTAACACTGAGTTCTTTCAGCCATCAAATTATTCAGCAGTTTTGCCAAGAAACAAAACTTGGGCTCATTTATACCAACAGCATCACCCCTAAATAATGCATAACTGTGACTATGATTGCCAAGTCAGAGGTTTTTGTTTCTTTTTAATTTTCTTCCTTTTTAGTCATTCTTATATGTGTTCAGACCACAGTGTGTGTGTTTATAAATGTATCTATCTATTTATTTATTTTAAGAGTTCTGTAAATGCCTAATTTTTCCCTGGGGACAAGTAAAGTTTATCTATATTTTTGTAATATTTTCTTTTAATTAATTATTCGTTGGCCCTGTACTTTCTTTAACATTGTATTAAGTTTATAAATGTGTAACTGTGAATGCAACACATTTAAAAACTTAACTATTACCAGTTAGGTCTGCTTATATGAATTCTCTTAACAATTATAACTACAAAGAAATTGCTTCATTCTGTTAAATGCAGAATAAATTATGATCTTGTTCATATGGACTTGGATCGATCAGTGAATATTTACTGTTAATTTTCTTAAAAGCAGATTTTGCCATGTCAATATTATGACAGGTTTTGTGTAAATAAATGTGCGGGTATGCCTCTAATGTTTGTTTATTGGAACATTTTTACATATTTCATAATAAGTGAATAATTCCTAGTATCATCTTTATGTGTGTGAAAATGAACAACATACTTTTAAAAGAAGAAATGTTATGTTTAATTAAAAAACCCAATTCATGTTTTAATTTCATTAACTAATAAAAATAATATAATCCAGTAAAATACATTGTTAGCTTTCATCAACACCACATTAATCATAAAGGTCTTATTTTACATTAATGAGGGAAATGTGACATTGTTGCTCTGATAATAAGAGGAAACGGAACAGCTGAGGTACAATTAAAATGTTCACTAATTAAACCTTTGCTGTCAGTTTCATCTGAGGAATAAATATTGTTCAAATAAAACAAAATACTCAATAGATCTACTTTTAACAGCTTACTTTTTAGAATTTAACAGTTTTTGCAAAATGTTTTCAATATTTATAGTATCTTCTTTTAAAGAAATTGTTCAAAGGCCTAATGTGCCCTTTTGGTTCACCAAGCAGAGCTCAATTATTATTATTAATGTATTATTTACATTAAACAGGAATGTAGTACTTGCTCTGAGTAAACCAAAATTCAGATATGAATGTTGCTGAAGGTAGCATTATCAATGCATATACTGTTTAAATCTTTATAGAAAACCCAGCCACAGGGGATGCAAAAACCAGTGTGTTTCTTCATGCCAGTCCCAAGCCTGGATAAATGGGGAGGATTACGTCAGGAAGGCCATCCGGTGTAAAATTTTGCCAGATCAACATGCGGACAACAAGGCAGATTTCTAAACCGGATCCGTCAAGTCCCAGGTTAACAATGACCGCCAACAGGGTGCTGGCGGAAATTGGGCTACTGTTGGTGAAAGAAGGAGACGAAGAGGGGGGAGACGTGTCTGGAGGAAAGAGGAGAGGAGAAAGATAAAGAGAGTTGGAACTAAAGGTAGGAACTTTGAATGTTGTCAGTATGACTGATAAGGGGAGAGAGTTAGCCAATATAATGGAGAGAAGGAAGGTTGATATATTGTGCGTGCAAGAGACTAAATGGAAGGGAAGTAATGCCAGGGGGGTCGGAGGTAAATTCAAATTGTTCTATCATGGTGTGGATGGGAGGAGAAATGGGGTAGGACTTATTCTGAAAGAACAGTATGTCAAGAATGTTTTGGAAGTGAAAAGAGTGTCAGACAGAGTAATGATTATGAAGCTGGAAATTGGAGGTGTGATAATGAATGTTGTTAGTGCATATGCCCCGCAAGTTGGGTGTGCGATGTATGAGAAAGATGATTTCTGGAGTGTGTTGGATGAACTGATGAACATTGTACCCAAGGGACAGAAAGTGATGATTGGAGTGGATTTCAGTGGACATGTTGGTGAAGGGAACAGAGGAGACGAGGAGGTGATGGGTAGGTATGGTGTCAAGGAGAGGAATAAAGAAGGTAAGATGATAGTGGATTTAGCGAAAAGGATGGACATGGCTGTGGTGAATACGTATTTTAAAAAGAGGGAGGAGCATAGGGTGACGTACAAGAGTGGAGGAAGATGCACACAGGTAGATTATATCCTATGCAGAAGAGTCAATCTGAAGGAGATTAAAGACTGCAAAGTAGTGGCAGGGGAAAGTGTAGTTAGACAGTCAGTTTGTTTGATGTTTGAGATCAAGAAGAAGAGGAGAGTGAGGGCAAAGCTAAGGATCAAATGAAGTTGAAAAAGGAAGACTGCAAGGTTGAGTTTAGGGATGAGGTGAGACAGGCACTGGGTGGCAGTGAAGAGTTACCAGACAGCTGGGCAACTACAGCAGAAGTAGTAAGGGTGACAGCAAGAAGGGTGCTGGGCATGACATCTGGACAGAGGAAGGAGGAAAAGGAAACCTGGTGGTGGAATGGGGAAGTACTGGAGAGTATACAAAAGAAGAGGATGGAGATGAAGAAGTGGGATAGTCAGGGAGATGCAGAAAGTGGACAAGAGTACAAGGAGATAAGATATAAGGTGAAGAGAGGTGGCGAAGGCTAAAGAAAAGGCGTATGATGAGTGGTATGAGAAGTTAGAGACTAAGGAGGGAGAAAGGCCCTGTACCAATTGGCTAGACAGAGGGACCAAGCTGGGAAAGATGTGCAGCAGGTTAGGGTGATAAAGGATAAAGATGAAAACATACTCACAAGCGAAGGAGGTTGTGTTGAGAAGATGGAAAGAGTATTTTGAGAGGCTGAATGAAGAGAATGAGAGAGAGAGAAGGTTGGATGATGTGGAGATAGTGAATCAGGAAGTGCAAAGGATTAGCAAGGAGGAAGTAAGGACAGCCATGAAGAGAATGAAGAATGGAAAGGCCATTGGTCCAGATGACATACGAGGGATATCCAGAAAAAAAGGTTACAACAGCTGTTAAAAATCGAAAAATGAATATATTTCAACCAAATTTACAGGGTATGTTCCAAAATATGTGTTTATTCTCAACATAATCGCCGTCAACTTTGATGCACTTCTTCAGCCTGGGCACCAGCTTTTTTATACCCTCATCGAATACGCTCCGCTCCACCTCCGAAAGCCACTTCTCCACTGTCTCCTTCACCTCCTCATCGTTGGAAAAATGTTTCCCACCCAAGAATTCTTTCACAATTCTTCCACAAGCTGACGATGGATCTCGGCCGCGGATTAGTGATGCAAAGTGAGGAACTTGATGACCGAATGAATCTCGCATCGGCGGTAGGTGGAGCTAACGGCCTCAGCAGAGGTTGACGAACTCGCTTGCAGTGATGACATTTCACAACTGACTGACGCGGTCCCGGGCTTATTTTGACCGTTAGGACCCCCCTACATGCAGGTACTTGTAACCTTTTTTTCTGGATATCCCTCGTACCTTTGGAAGCATGGAGATGTTTAGGAGAGATGGCAGTGGAGTTTTTAACCAGATTGTTTAATGGAATCTTGGAAAGTGAGAGGATGCCTGAGGAGTGGAGAAGTGTACTGGTGCCGATTTTTAAGAATAAAGGGGATGTGCAGAGCTGTAGTAACTGCAGGGGGAAAAAAACTGATGAGCCACAGCATGAAGTTATGAGAAAAAGTAGTGGTAGCTAGATTAAAAAAGGAGGTGAGGATTAGTGAGTAGCAGTGTGGTTTCATGCCAAGAAAGAGCACCTCAGATGCAATGTTTGCCTTGAGGGTGTCAATGGAGAAGTATAGAGAAGACCAGATGGAGTTGCATTGTGTCTTTGTGGACCTGGAGAAAGCATATGACAGGGTGCCCCGAGAGGATTTGTGGCATTGTATGAGGAAGTCGGGAGTGAAAGAGAAGTATGTAAGGGTTGTACAGGATATGTACGAGGGAAGTGTGACAGTGGTGAGGTCTGCAGTAGGTGTGATGGATGCATTCAACATGGAGATGGGATTACATCAGGGATTGGCTCTGAGTCCTTTCTTATTTGCAATGGTGATGGATAGATTGACAGATGAGATTAGATAAGAGTCCCTTTGGACTATGTTTGCTGATGACATTGTGATATGTAGTGAGATTAGAGAGTAGGTTGAAGAGACCCTGGAGAGGTGGAGATATGCTCTAGAGAGGAGAGGAATGAAGGTCAGTAGGAACAAGACAGAATACATAGGTGTAAATGAGAGGGAGGTCAGTGGAATGGTGAGGATGCAGGGAGTAGAGTTGGCGAAGGTGGATGAGTTTAAATACTTGGGATCAACAGTACAGAGTAATGGGGATTGTAGAAGAGAGGTGAAAAAGAGAGTGCAGGCAAGGTGGAATGGGTGGAGAAGAGTGTCAGGAGTAATTTGTGACAGACGGTTATTAGCAAGAGTGAGGTCTACAGGATGGTAGTGAGACCAGCTTTGTTACTGTATATGAGTTGGAGACTGTGGCACTGACCAGAAAGCAGGAGACAAAGCTGGAGGTGGCAGAGTTAACAATGCTAAGATTTGCATTGGGTGTGACTAGAATGGACAGAATTAGAAATGAGTACATTAGAGGGTTGGCTCTTGGGCAGTTGGGAGACAAAGTCAGAGAGGCAAGATTGCATTGGTTTGGACATGTGTAGGAGAGGTGCTGGGTATATTGGGAAAAGGATGTTAAAGATAGAGCTGCCAGGAAAGAGGAAGGCCTAAGAGGAGGTTTATGGATGTGGTGAGAGAGGGCATGCAGGTGATGGATGTGACAGAGCAAGATGTAGAGGACAGTTATGGAACAAGATGATCCGCTGTGGCGACCCCAAATGGGAGCAGTCGAAAGAAGAAGAGGAAGTTTAAACCTTTAGAAAATAATATGATAAGTTGATCTAAAGCTAAAGTCACTTTTTGAGAAAATTCAGATTCGTGGATAGTGCAGGCAGCTGCATTTTAAGTATTTCTAAAGTTTAGTTATTACATAATTAAAAATTTATTCAATCACTAGCCACTTTATTAAGTCACCTCTTAACACAAGTATTTAATCAGCCAATCATATGGCAGCAACTCAAAGGATTTAGGCATGTAGACATTGTCAAGATGATCAGCTGAAGTTCAAACCGAGCATTAGAATAAGGAAGAAAGTTGATTTAAGTGATTTTGAACATTGCATGGTTGTTGGTGCTAGAAGGGCTGGTCTGAGTATTTCAGTTCATTGAATGGTCTGAAAAAGGGAAAATATCCAGTGAGCAGCATTCCAATGAATTCACTACACTCAAATGGCCTCCACAGTCGCCCTATCTCAATCTAATAGAGCACCTTTGGGATGTAGTGGAAGGGAGATTCACATCATGGACGTTCAGCCAACAAATTCGCAGCAACTGCATGATTCTATTATATCGATATGGACCAAAATCCATGAGGAATGCTTCCAGCACCTTACTGAATCTATGCCACAAGAATTACAACAGTAACAGGAGGCAAAAGGGGGTTGAACCCAGCACTAACAAGGTGTACCTAATAAAGTAGCCGGTGAGTGTATATTGTACATGCAATGCCAACAACTGGTAGCTCTTCCTCTAAATGATATACAATTTGCAGATAGAGATAAAACTCTTATTATTAAAAACATTGCATTGACCACATATTAAGAAAATTCTTACTTTCACATGTGCTATGAGAGCAAATCCTTCCTACTGGAATTAATTGAAATACTTTTAGCACATTTTTCAACACATTAAGAGTGGTGTTTTCCTTCACTGAAGGATTTTTAATGGAAAATTCTGCCATTATTTGCACACATTACGAAATAACTTTGAAATGCCTCATTTTGTAGCTGCCAGTAGAGGTATTATTAAACTTCTTTTAGATCAGAGAACAGATAAGGTGGTTGTCAAATTATTTTCAAAAGCACTTACTTTGCAGTCTTCAAATCTAACAAAAAGGCATGCAAAACCTGACCACACAACTACCTTGTTCATCCCAGCACACAGTTCCCAGATCACTAGCTTAGGGCAGGCTAATGAATAATGTAGCCTAACAAAGTTAACACAGGTGTCATGGAGCTTAGTAAAACTGATGCTACCATCAGGGAATGCTACATCATAATGACCCTATTACAGCAATCCTCCACTGTATAACACAAGTATATTTGTATTTTGAACCTCAGCAGGAAGTCAGCTAAACACTAAATACTAACATATTGCTCTTGCACTGTGTAATATAAAATAAATTAGCTATGGAGAATGCTGTCACTTGGGGTATGCATTTCTTAAGTAGATAAATCACATCATGCATAACTACACAGCCAACAAATGCCATACAACCTCGTACGTCTGATCAACATCACAGAAAACAGTTTTCATGACGCATGTGAATTCAGTCACTCTATGTAAAGCGTCAACAAGACTATTTTATCATGCAAATTAAGGTTTTAGCAGGATGTTTACCAATTTGCTACAGTTCCACACTGCTACTGACCAGCACCTGTGTTTGAAGCAGCATGCAAATAGAAAAAAGTTGAGGCCTTCAAGAAGACCCACAAAATACGGGCCAGTATCCTAACTAGCCTGCCCCAACCTGTCTGTAGGAAACTACAAAGCTTCAGGCCTATCTAGGCCTCAAAAGGGAGAGCAGGGTATTAAAGTTCAAAACATCTCCAATGATGTCTTGCAAGAGGAAACTGTGAAACTCTGGTTTTGTATAGAGCCAAGTTCCACTAGAATCTTTATTAAAAGATTTATTAATTTTTTTTAAATAACTAAATACTCAAAAAATATCGAAAAGGAGGCAAAAAGTATTTACCTACAATACAGTCCACAGCAAAGTAAGTTCAATTCACAATCCTTGAGTCACAATCACAGAAACAAGATAATGAAATCTTAAACAAGAGAACCAGGCAAAGAAATAGCAATTCTAACTCACCCACCTCCACAGTGCATTGAGTGTACCACAGGAGGACTGCATATACCATCAACATTTATATGGATGGGGGGCAGTCCCTCAGTGGAGAATGACAAGTGGCCCTACCACTTTTTAAGGACCCACAAAACACAGGGAACATACACACATTTAAAGAGAGAGGTTAGGAGCACACGCTGATACAGCACATTGCCATACCTACCATATGACAAACTCAGTACCCCCTGATTAGGACCCAAGTTCAGCCATGCAATGGGTGACACCTCAGCACCACACTAGTTCATATAGAATGGAACAGTGTGAGTTTTTTTATGGAGGCTGGAGTGCCAATTCTGCCACCAACCCCCAGGTTTTTCCCTTCAGGTTGGAGGGCCTATTTGCAGGGCTGGATGCCGATTAATGTCATGCCCAGGATGAAACAATTGCAGGTTAAGGGCCTTGCTCAAGAGCCCAATGGAATAGAGTCACTTTGGGCGCTTATGGGATTTGAACCACTCCACCAACATTTAAAGAAATAGTACATAAATATTAAATACAACAAAAACAATAATACATTAAACATATTGATTAAATGACAAATGAACAGAACACTATTAAAAGAAATAATCATAGTAAATAATTCAAATTGAAAAATGAATGAAAAAGATGAAAAACATGTTATAGAAGGAACCCCAGTCAAAACATAACACCATAACTGCAGCTTAAGTTATTTAAGAGCATGGAAGACAGAATTGCACCATTTTGAGGGTGTTATAGATTAAAATTAAAAGGAAACATCGAAAAGTAACATTTTCTGAATTAATTTTTAAGTATACTCTGGGAAGCACTTGAATGGAAGGACTAAGACACTGTTGCAATTCTACATTTTATTATAGCTCAAGAAAAGTTCCAGGACTCAAAAATGTCATTCCTTTACTTCTGCATAGGTCTATATCAACATAGTAGGCCTCACCACATCAGGCAGCTTGGCCCCAAACTCAAGAAGTAGGCTTTTGGCCTACACAGGCCCAGAAAAGTGGTACAAACAAAAATATCTTAACAGGGAAAAAGAAAAAACATTAAAGAAAAAAAAACAAACATATGTCTTGTTTATTAAATATTAATAAATAGTAACACCAAAAGCGGACCGAGACTTTATTGTACATCATTCTAAAATATCTGATGGGACTTTAAAGATTACTTTATTGTTGTGGACCATGGGAAACACTGCAGCTACAGTAGCTTCATGTTGTTCCTGTGCAATATAAACATTGTTGGTATCACTCTCTCCAGCATCATTGAGACTAAGACAATCACAAATATCTTTGTGAGGCTTCTATTTATTCCTTTACTTTGAAAGGTTCTATCATTTCTTGAATCATCCTGAGTTATGAAAGGACTTGCCAGACACATTACTATCCCTGAAGCATCTAAAACCACTCGGCCTGTGGAAGCTTACACACACTACCTTTCTGCCTGTCCTGTATAGAGATTTGAACCAGCTGCCCCAATACTTTCTTACAAACATAGTAACAGAATGATTTATAACACAGTAACATGTGGTGGGCTAGATGGAGTTTATATGGGCAGCATCAGGCTCAAGGCAAGAGACAGTCCTGGATACGGTGTCAGTCTATTGCATGGGCTATATATTCATGTCCTCACAGGACCAGTTCAGAGTTGCAATTAGCTCAACACTTACATTTTTGTGTTGTGGGAGAAGAATCAGAGTACGTAAAGGGTAATATACACAGACATGGGAAGTACTGTATATGCAGACTCCACAAAGATGGTGAGCCAGTGTGCTACCACATTGAAATAATGTAACGCAACATTCTCCAGCCTGCTTTTTAAGGCCAGAAAAGAGCAGAGTATATCCATCAAGCACAAGGAAGGAACCAGACTTGAAATTCCATTGTAAGTTGCACTGACACACAAACACCCACCCATCCACCCCGTGTTACTCCACAGATTGAAATATGAAACCAAACTGTTTTGGACTACAGAAATTCTAATCACGTAAAGTCCGGGCTTGGGCTACATGTGTCCAGCACCATCTAAACTGTTGCAAATGTTTCCATCAATTGAAAGTACGTTGCATTAATGTTAAAGTAAAAATCAGAACATGAATTTAGTAGATCGCTGAGAACAGTTCTTACAGTCTGCAGTCACAAGTGGTTCACCTCCATAGTGAATTACTTGCTTTGATGAAGCCATTAAAGCTATATTTTGATGTCATCTTTGGCAAAATAAAATATGTTCAAAAACAGGCCTTCAGTATTATTCCAATTTAAATCAAAACTACAGACATAGCTTATTTTACAGTATATGTTAGATTAAAAAGTGTATCCTAAAAGTTATATTATAACTTGGTGAGTTATACAAAATGTCATAGCTGTAATTTATATTCACATCATTTTCCCACATCAAAGGTATTATTTTGGTGACCTATACTCTGGCTAGCACTACACAATAATAATAAAGTAACATGCTTGACATTTTATGGAGTCTCTGTTTGAAAATGTAATCAAGAATTTTTTGTAATGGTTCTATTACCTATTGTTAAATCACTATTAGAATATTGATTTTTTTTCAATGTACTGTATTAAATGCTCATTTCTCAGAAAGACTATGTATTGTAAAAACAAAAGTTTGACCTTATAGTATATAGACTCTGAGACTAAATACTAAGCACTACAAATTAAATGCTCATTTCTCAGAAAGACTATGTATTGTAAAAACAAAAGTTTGACCTTATAGTATATAGACTCTGAGACTAAATACTAAGCACTACAAAGTAACTTCTCATGTTTTTGAATAGAAATATGGAAATGAGAATGAGTTTATGTCAATCAAAACATGATAATGATAAAAAAAAAATGCATTCATAACAATTGCACTGCACAACAATTTTTTTGAAAAGACTTGCTTCCTGAAAAGTTTAGTAACTGACAGCGCTGAGATTTGTGGGGAAGAAGTCCAAGTGTGAGTGGAGGAAATTAATCTTGAGTGACATGTTGCACTTCATTGTCTTGTATGCTTTGAGCAGTTTGTCTACCTGCTGAATGTAGTTTGCGGCTCTGTAATTGGCCAGAAAATTGTCAACAACGTCTTTGAAGGCTTTCCAGGCATTTTTTTCCGGCCCAACTAACAGATCTTCCAACCTCTGGTCACTGATAACATGTCTGATCTGGGGGCCAACAAAAATGCCCTCTTTGATCTTGGCGTCAGTTATTCTTGGGAACATCTGTCTTAAATAATGAAAGCCTTCGCCTTCCTTGTTCAGTGCTTTCACGAAATTCTTCATGAGTCCCAGTTTTATGTGAAGGGGAGGCAAAAATATCTTTGCCGGGTTGACAAGCAATTCATGTGCCACATTTTTCTGTCTTGTAACTAACTTTTTACAGAGTGGCCAGTTCTGTCGAGAATAGTACACAGATCTCTAAAATTACAATATGTGAGAAGCACAGCTTACATTTTGGAATGGGCAAAAAGAAGAAGACAAATGAGTACATTACCTGCAATGACAGGACAGTTATGCCATAGTACTTTTAAAACCTAGAAGAGACTTAAATGTTTCCTTTTTTAATATTAGTACATAAACAAAAGTCTGTCAATGACAAGGCATAACTAATTTGCAACGATAAGCTAAGCTAGCCAAGAATGACATGGTATGACACAATAATTTTCTGTTAAAAGTAAAATTATGTTAAGAAAATCACATTGTATTGTAGACAGGTGCAGGGAGCTCCTGTTGCTATTAGCTGTATACAGCATGGGTGGCCAGCATCAGCCACAGTGGCTGCAGGTTTTTGTTCCAATCCAATTGCTTAATTAGAAACAAATACTTCACAGTCTCAGAACTTTTTACGGCTTGTGTCACACACGTGCGAATGGGAGGCAGCCAGAGGGCCTAAATAATAGTAGCACCATACCAGACCCCAAGGGGTGGCGAGGTGCACTAACTTTCTCTCTCCATCCTCTGCAGACTATCCACAGGAAATCCCACTAGGTGCTGGCGCTATTAATGACGTTACCGCCATGGATGATGCCACTTCTGGCTTCGATGACATAACTTCCGGCTCCAGTCCAGATGACGTCACTTCCTATCACGGCATTTAGACCCGCCATGTTATCAAACTAAAATCAGTACTGTTTTGGATTTCAACCTGAACACAACTCACAAAAAATATCCATTTGCAGCCAGGGCATATTATATGGGTGGCTGCCCCAAACATTTGGTGTCTCTTGGTTATCTTTGTTAGACTTGTTAGCCTGTAATGTTAGGTTCTAATAGTGTAGATTCTTTCCCTTTGAAAAATATCATACAAATGATTTGAAGTCTAAAATGGATCATTTTCAGTCTGTCACATTTTTCTTTAAAGTGTTTTATTAAACCAAATAGTACCTGATGAATTCATACAGGTGTGAACGGAAAATAGCTGAAGAAAAACTACTGGCTCTTTTGTCATTTTCATCTTATTGCTAATAAGGAGCCATTTAAAACAGTGAATGCAGGACTGAAATAAGCAATTATGGGTGGGGAATCTTAACAAGTGAGATCACTAAAATGAATCATCAATAATTTCACTCGAGCAATAAGTGCTTCATCAGCAATAATTGACTTCTCATTAAGAAAGTGGGTTGTAACAAAAACCTGCAGCCACTGCGGCTCTCCAGGGCTGACACTGCTCTCCCTTGCTGTATAGTGTGACACCCCCTGTGGCTCAGTCATAGCACTCTATGATTCTCTATGACTTGCTAGCAAAATTTAATTACTGAAAGTAGTTTTTCTTTCCAAAAAATAAGTGCCCGAGTAAATGTTTATAAAAACATTCATTATTTTGCAAGACTAGTGGATTTAAGAATACTTTAGTTGCATTAGTAACAGCATCTAGTGAAATAAAATATAAATTTTCCACTTAATTTTGTATTGTTAAATTTGTATTGTGCGGCTCTCTCCCACCAAAGTCCAAAGACACGCATGTTAGGTGGATTGACAATGTTAAATTGGCCCCTGATATGTTTATGTGCGTGTGTGTGTGTGTTCACCTTGTGAAGGGTTCCCGCCCTGTCCAGGGATTGTTCCTACCTTCCATCCGCAGAGGCAAATTAGGATTAAACATAAAAATGTTATTTTTTCTAAATACAAATTTGAAACTTACCTAAATGTAAAGCGAATATGACAAAATCTTTCTTGATAAAACAGAAGAGGAAAATATAATACAACGTTGTAGAAAATGCAAATGTGGGAATATTAATTATTTTTTTGTAAATGTTCTAATGGGATTGGTTTAAATACTTTGGTGAAGTGATTGCCTGTTTTACATGTATTAAACCAATGGCCACATTTTTATGAAAGTGTAAAAGTTCATATATCTTTTATTACATATGTATGTTTATTGTGAGCAACATGGTGGTATAGTGGTAATGCTGCTGCCTCACAGTAAGGAGACAGAAATTTGTGATCCGGATCCCCCCATGTGGAGTTTGCATATTCTTCCTGAGTCTGCATAAGTTTCCTCCCACAGTCGAAAGACATGCAGGTTAGGTGAACTGGCAAAGCTGAACTGGCCTTGGCGTGTGTTTGGTGCTTTCACCCTGCAAAGAATAAGTGCCTTGGCCAGGGTTTGCTCCTGCCTTGGGCTCCATGGCAGCTGGAAAAGGCTCCGGGACTGGCCCCCTGCAGCCCTGGTCTGCAGTAAGCGGGTTAGAAAATGACATGACATGACATGTTAATTCTATTAATATACAGTACAGGCCAAAAGTTTGGACACACCTCCTCATTCAATGTGTTTTCTTTATTTTCATGACTGAAGGCATCAAAACTATGAATGAACACATGTGGAGTTATGTACTTAACAAAAAAAGGTGAAATAACTGAAAACATGTTTTATATTCTAGTTTCTTCAAAATAGCCACCCTTTGCTCCGATTACTGCTTTGCACACTCTTGGCATTCTCTCGATGAGCTTCAACAGGTAGTCACCTGAAATGGTTTTCACTTCACAGGTGTGCCTTATCAGGGTTATTTAGTGGAATTTCTTGCTTTATCAATGGGGTTGGGACCAGCAGTTGTGTTGTGCAGAAGTCAGGTTAGTTGGACGATCATTTATTTTTCAACAGGACAATGACCCCAAACACACCTCCAGGCTGTGTAAGGGCTATTTGACCAAGAAGGAGAGTGATGGAGTGCTGTAAATGGTCATGAAAATAAAGAAAACACATTGAATGAGGAGGTGTGTCCAAACTTTTGGCCTGTACTGTATATTTTGTAATAAATTTGTTATGGCGACCTTGATACTGTGTCATAATATTAGTTTATTGAAATACAGACTGACCCATTATTGTTAGCAATTCTATAACACTATCATTTGAAAACAAACTCCTATGCCTTTTAAAAAAATATTCAGTATCGGAATCAGAAATCTGACATATAAAATATTTGTATCTGTGTCAATTTCAAAAATAGTGGTTATTGCCCATCCCTAATAAAAATTAAATAAAACTTTTTCAGCTAGTTGTATTATTGATTTGACTGAATTTTAATCTTTTGTTTATGTTAATGTATAACTGATTGTTGTATTATACTTCCATTGTAATGCATTTATTTTAAAATAAATAAAAGTTAATTAAAACATATATAATTTAGTTTGCTATAAATACATTTTACTTATAAATACATTTTACATACAAATTACCTACCTCTGTCCCTTGGGGTGTAATCTCCAATTTAAAATGTATCAGTAATGAAAGCTTTCAGGTATTAAGATAGACTTGGCAGATGACAGTTGAAATAAACTTATGGAAGGATATTTAGCTGTTATTGCATATTAAAATTGTTGCTGTCTTGTTCAGCTAGTTTTTGGTTATTTTAAAAGAAATTTAACATTTAATTGCACAGTGATTGTCAGGTTTGCAACAATCAAGACTCCATTAATTCATCAATGTTTAATGTAGGAACCAAAATAAAAATTACAATTTAGTATGAAATTGAAACAGTCAAAAGTAGAATAAAAGGAAAACTTTATTACAAATAATAATCAAAATGCAGCACCTGAAAAAAGGAGAAGAAGAACAGAGAAATGTAGTGAAACAGAAAAAGCAGTTAAAAAAAGCTAAAGGAACATCTTTTACTATTTCCTTCATGGTCTGTACCACACCATGGCAATTTCCATATTCCTATTCACATTCCATTCCACATTCCCATTCATAACCTTTTCTTCTGACCCTACAGGATTATATTTAAGACGAGTTAAATTGTAAGCGGTATTCAGAAGGTGGACCAGTATATATTTAAAAGAAATGCATCCAAAATGTTTGCTCCAAAAGGAGCCTAACCCCTTGTTCTTCCTGCCAGAAAATGTAAGTCAGGGAGATATTAATTATTCCCATTTTTTCTTCATCCAGAAAATCAACGACATCAACCTTAGTGCATTTCAGAGAATGAATGCAAGAAAAACAGATCTAAAAAATGAAGATGAGTAAATGAAGTTCAGTTTTGTTTGAATTGTTATACAACTGATGGGGTAACAGGAGCAAATTAAGGTGCCAATTGTGCAGCAATCATTTGGGACTTCCAGAAGACTATAATACATAATTTATAATATTTCAAAATTGTGTTTGTCTGTAATTAACCAGGCGCAGTGGGTAGCGCTGCTGCCTCGCAGTTAGGAGACCTGGGTTTGCTTCCCTGCGTGGAGTTTGCATGTTCTCCCCATGTCTGCGTGGGTTTCCTCAGGGTGCTCCGGTTTCCACCCCTGCAGTCCAAAGACATGCAAGTTAGGTGCATTGGCGATCCTAAAATTGTCCCTAGTGTGTGCTTGGTGTGTGGGTATGTGTGCCCTGTGGTGGACTGGCGCCCTGCCCGGGGTTTGTTTCCTGCCTTGCACCCTGTGTTGGCTGGGATTGGCTCCAGCAGACCCCCGTGATCCTGTAGTTAGGATATAGCGGGTTGGAAAATGGATGGATGGATGTAATTAACCAGTCATATTTCTTTGTATTAAATATAAGATTCTGAAATTTTTAAATATTTCATTTGCTAAAAAAAATGAAGTCTATTGGCCATAGGTACATTAACAACTGTGATTTTTGCTTCTGTTTTTGCTGTCATGAATGTATGCAATTCTTTTTGTTTATGCCATGGGTACTTGCATGGAGTGCAAAAATAACACATTGTGAAACCTATGGATATTTTTTAAAATCCAACAGGATTGAGAATTATGCTGCGAAGCTGACTTGTGCCTCCTGGCTCCCAAAATTCCACAAATGGAATGAAGCAGATTTGTAAAAGAAAGAATACATTTGTCCCATTTAAATTGGTTTCATAAATAGATGGAAGGAGGCATAATCAAAAGCTGTGATTAAGAAAAATGCATGTTCAACCTATTATATAATTCATGTCTTTTTATGTGCTAATATCCAGGCAGCCTTTTTCTTTGACTTCTTGGTGTGAAACAAGGATTGTATGCATAAAAATAGCAATCAAATTCAGATAGACTGCAATCTTTTTCAAGGCATCATGGCTGCTTTTCAGAAATGGTAAGCTGTGAATATTAGTTTTTCCTTATTGTCTTTCTTTAGTGAAGCAATTTGTTTGATGCCAAGTTATGGCTAAGTACTGCTTTGCAGAACCGAGATTTTAGGATTCAGGGCAATGCCACCCAAATACTAATAAGGAATTTCACTGCATGCTTGCTTATTCTTTTCCATCATCACAATTTTGATGGTCATACAATCTAATTTAAAGTCCAGATAACTGCTTGTGTAACTTTAAATTCCATGATAGGCTCTGCTCCCCACAACTCTTAACCAAGAAACTTTAAGTAAACTTGAAAATAGATGGATGTGCAGAGAGTATTGAAATACAATATTCTGTTCCACATTAGAAAACCAAATAGCATTGGGCACAAGACAGGAATAAACTGTATGGTATCACCATTGTGGCAGATGGCTGGGGGTCCTGCCCAGCCGGGATGCCTGGAGGGTCCGGGAGAGGAGCAATACCTTCCCCGGGCCACGAGACGGCAGCTGCCCTGGTCTGTGTTTGTGGGCCACGGAAGCAGAGCTTGGAAGTTCAACCCGGTTGAGGCCCGTGGTCACCGCCAGGGGGCGCCCAGATACTTGTGGAGCCCTGGAAGGCAGCGCTTCCGCCACACCAGGGGAGTGCTGCCGGAAGTTCATCATCAAGCACCTGGAGCACATCTGGGGAAGATATAAAAGAGGCTGCCTCACTACAATCAAGGAGCCGGTGTCGGGTGAAAGTGGACAGAGCTTGCCTGGGAGGAGTTGGAGGCAATAGGGAGAAGAAGGAAGTTTAAAGGACTGTGTTGGTGATTACTGCACTGGGGCTTGGGTTTGTAAATAGGGTTGCAATTAAAGCGAGTGTGTTTTACACCGTTCTGTGTCTACCTGTGTGTGTCGGGTTCAAGCTTTCCACACCATATAACTTAATCCTGACAGTGTCAGTCCATCTTAAGGTACAATCACACTCACACAAGGTCAGCAAACACTAAACAGACAGGTAAAACTGAGTCCAGTCTGATGAAGCTGTGAGCTCACTGCCCTAACTACTGTGCCACTTTGCTCTCTATCCAGACTACTGTACCTATAGCACTATTTCTATTTTTTCATTTTCTACCAAAGTTGGACTGCTATAAGTGGTCATTGTCGCATCCAGCAATTGTTAGCATCCACTCTTAGAAATCTGCTGCCTAATTTGGATGTTTTCCTGTAGTTACATATGGGATAAATAACCCATGTTATAAAATGCAGCATATGTGGTATGAAGGCATTAGCCTATATCCCCTCTGTCACGTTTGCCCCTCTAATGCCCCATGGACATTTATGCATATGCATTTTTTTTATGTTTCTGTTCTGGCTTTCTGGTCTTTAATCTCTTGCTCATTCTCTTAAATTCTATCAGTTCCTGTTCCTCTCTTGCTACATATTCTTATATTCCTAGATATTTCAGGCCGTGTTCTGTCAGCACACCAATGCAAATTCTTATGTCTGGGCACTGGAGCTGCTAAACTTCTTCTTGCCTATAGGTGAAAGACCCCTGATCTAATTATGCTGAAGAAATGGCTGCCAATTATTTATAATTTGATCCTTCTCAAATTGTTTACATCACAAATTATTGGTGCATCCAATGAATTCAGTGCACAACTGGAATTCTGCTGCTTCCATATTTAGGTCTTTTGTGTGTAGAGACTTGAGATACAGTCATTTCCAAGGTAGAGTGTGGTGTTGTGATAGGTTTGAAATTTTGTGGTTCCTGGTAGTATGGCATGATACAAGGGACAAAGTTTGAGGGATTAATAACGGGTGTCTTATGGGTTTATTTCACATGTTGATTATTTCTCATTTGATATATTGATTTATTTCTGTTAAATAAAATGTAATAAGCCATTGCAAAAAATGCCAAATAAGTGCCTTGCCTCTCTTAAGCTCTAATTGTATATGGCTTTTTGGGTCTTCTTCCCAAGCTGCAGAATTCCCACTAACCAACAAAGCCTATTCCAGTCTACTGCTGCTCATGGTTTTCTTGAAGACCTACAGTATCTTTTCACATAATGCTTTAAGGATGTTTAAGCTTCCTGACAGTAGGCTATCGTCTAGATACTTACTCCTTTCTCCCATAGTGCTGTTGATATGTTGGTAGTTTGCCACAGAGTCCTTTCACTAAAGGTAACATTGAATATTTTGTCCACCATGTATATCTGAGGTCTCTTTTATTTTATCTGCCTGACCGCTCAGGGTCAGTTGTCCTCCCGTCTTCCTTCTTGCATTCGAAGTTGTCCCTCAGATCCCTATGGCGGACTTGTCCCCGATCGTACCCACTCTTCTATTAACTCAATGGGCACAATCCCATCCCATGAGCGCCGATCACTTGCTCCATCTGGGACTCCTGACCAAGCTGATCTTTCTCATTCTCAGCTGGCTGGCATGTACACTCTTTTCCCTAATGCTGCTCTCTTAATCTCTGCCTCTTCCTTTCTTTTTGCCGTTTTCTTTTTCCCCCCTTCTGCTTCACACTTCTCCTATATGATCCAGGGACGTGGCTCAGGCGTGGTGATTAGCAGCTCCCGGCTTCAATTACAGATGCAGACAATTCCTCACCTGTGCACATAAGCAAGGAAACACCCGCCTCACGCAGCATCCGGCCACACTACTACACCCCCTCTTTAAGCCACAAGTGCGGTGATTATCTATTTAAAAGCTGGCCTTTTTAATCTGAGCTGTGGACTCGCTATACCACAATATCTCCAATATTCATTGCACATAAACATAATACATTATCTTTCTGTCGCTTGACATCCAGGACAAACAGCATTCGTAGTAACACAATAGCAGTCAAACGAGAAAAATATCACTCCAATAAAGCCACCTACCTATAAAAAGTTCCTTAGCTGTACTTGCTCAACTTTCCCAAGCTTTTGGCAGCTCGTCTATTATTGTTTTTGAACTGTTGCCTTATTCAATCGTATTAATTATACCAGGTGAGCAACAGGTTGCTGTTACAAAGGAACGTCATTTAAAAAAGGCATCAAAACTATTAATTTTATTTGCTTTTTAATTGATAGTATCTAATCAGTGGTTGAAGTGAAGTGGAAGAAGAGGTGGTACTCTCAAATAAAAAGGTGTGTGTGTGTTGGGGGGAGGGTGTCTCTCCATACATATATGAAAGAGATCTTAGGTATCAAGTGAGAGGTTGTGAGAAATTCTGGTATATTGGTACAGAGTATTGAAAGAAAAAGTGACCATATTCAAAAGAGTAAAAAGTAGAAGTGCCGGTGCTGTATACTGATGAGTACCGCCTGACATCAAACACTCAATACTCCAAACAGCATTCTGCAGAAGCATGGATTATAATAGATGAGTGTAACTTCAAGTGAGGGAAAATGAATACATCTGTCCATCCTTTTTCCAAATACTATTTTCATTAACGGTTGTATTATGCTGAGCACAGTTTCCTCATGAACTAAGTGTTCTGGGTTCAAATTCTGTGTCCAAGGTTATTTACACGGCGTGCGCACATTTTACCTGTGTCATGGTATGTTTTCCTTTTGGGACTCTACTTTTTCCACCTATATCTCAATCACATGTGTGTTAGATGAATCATTAAGTCTAAACTGACACAGTGTTCATGCTTGCATTAATGGGCCCTCAAGCTCTCAGGATATCTCCAGCCCCCACAACTCTGATTTAGTCTTGACTTAGTCATTAGTCATTATTAATTAATTAGTTACTAATTAATGACAATAATAAATAATTAGTTACTAATTTTATTACACAATGGTAAAGAGCTGGAGACAGTCTTGAGCAACATTGAGCACAAGGACTGGATCGTGTGAAACTCTATTTCAGTACATTTTCAATTTTAACCCTTTTATATTATTTTATTCTACAGCCATACCACATGCAGAACAGGACAGGTCATTCACCTGAAACTAAGCATGTTTGGGATTGGCCGGACCATCTAGGAAAAATATTGGGTTGCTGCTGGAAGAGGTGTTGGTAGGGCAAGCAAGGGCTGCTTACCCTGTGATCTGAATGTAGATCCCAATGACCGAATGCAGTGACAGGGACACTGTGATGTAAAAATAGTGCCATCCTTTGGATGAGATGTAAAACTCAGGTCCTGACTCTTTGTGGTCATAAAAGATCCCTGGGTATCCTTTGTAAAGAGCAGGGTGTATCCCAATGTCTGTGCTAAATTGTCCACCACGGCCTAGTTATTCTGGCCCCCTAATCATCCCATGTCTCTTATTGGCTAACTATCTCTCACCCCTTTACAACCTAACAGCTAAAGTGTGGTGAACGTACTGGCGCAAAAATGGCTGCTGTCGCATCCTCCAGGTGGATGCGACATATTGGTGGTAGTTCAAGTGGCTCCTCACTCACTAATGTGCTTTGATTAGTGAGAAAAGTGCTATATATATTGGAAAGAATTATTATTATTATTATTATTGCTTATAAACATTCACATTTTCACTCTTTACTGGTAATTGTGATTGAAATGTCAAAATATTGATTCTTTACCCAAATTCATTTTATGTGGCTATTGGCTGAAAGGGTTTCATTATTAAGTTTCAATTTTGAAACAAGTTCTAGTCTGAAGTCCAGCCTTGAACACAGCTATTCAGGTGTTCACATATTATCGTATTCTACCATTAGTCTTTCAAATAGAATCTATTCTACATAAATTACAAAGCAAAAATATGATAATGAATAGTTATTGAGGTTGGATTTACTATTAGCATGTGCCATAACTCACCCATCAGCAATGCACTTGCTCATTATCTTGTCTAACAAAGATCCTATCTACAGGAGATGAATGCATCATGTTTACCTGTAGTGCCAGTGCTTTACGTCACTAGCATGGCAATGTTGTTATAAAAGGGAAATTTAAGAGGAGGCAGCTGTTGAGAGTGTCACCATATCATAATGTAAAGATGTTCCTGTATTTCTACAGTTTCACATTAAACATAACTTCATTATATTCTGTGATTAAGGATCTACATTCTTTTGGGATACCTGAGGGGCTTGACCTAAAAACTTGTGGCATTGATGGTTATGGAAAAAGCAGTAGTTGGAAGTAGCAGGTCAGGGGACTGTTAATGGAAAAAAGTGTCCAGAGAATAAGAAAGAGATTAAATGACCGGGAGATAAAATTGCAAAAAGTAGCAGGCAAAATCTTAGTCTTAAAGCAGACAGGGTTCAGAAATGCTGAGAAAAACTGTTCGTCAAGGCTGGAATTACCAGAATTTATAATATGGTTTATGTGTGCCTAAGCTTTCACACACATTCTCTATATAATATGAAATGCAAAATCATGGAAATACCACAGTGGAAGAAAATCAATAAGCCATTTAAATGTTTATAGCTGCATAACTCTAAGTCTAATATATAAGCAGTATATTTTATAAATATTTATAGGAAATTTCTTTTTTAATCAGGGGAATTACCTTTGCAAAATATTTTCACTGTTCAAAATAATAAAGAACCACATATATTTTATATGTGTAATGCACAGTTCCACATATTTACCAATTTTGTATTTGACAAAAATTGCATATTTTTCAGATACATTTTCAGTCAGTTTTGTTATTGATAGTTTAAAGCTCATATTCCTACCAAAGGGGTTAATACACCTTTGATGTGTTTGGTCATAAATATTAGGTGGGTGTTCCTCCATTGCAAATTTTCAATTACAGAATTATTAACTGAATTAAAAAAAAGAAAAAATTGTGGAATATTTTTAAATAAGCTCCCTGCCTTGGTAGCAGGACAATCTACAGTTGTACACATTGAAAAAGTATTGTCTTTTTGGTTGTACTGTGCTTGTAGTCACATAGATGATAATGTGAGGGTGTATGACCAGCAACTGGACAAGATGAACACATGAGAGACCTTGCAGGAACTACTGCACAGTCTTCTTGCTTGAATTGTCAAAATGCATATTTCTGTTCTGAAGTGTTTACCTTCATTTACCTACAGGTAAGTAAATGTTCTGACGACAAAGAAAAATCATTGTCTACTCTATTCTACGCTAATCTACTCTACAACGGACATAAGAAAAGAGTAATTCAGGAATATTTTAGATGTAGGTGGCACATAATGTCCAGTTCAAAAAAGAAAAATTAGCTTTTTATTGAACAAGTTTAAATTTACATTAGAGAAACCACTGTGATTTGAGGTTGAATTTACAACTTCTCTGCATAATTCTTTTCACTCTGGCCTCAAAATGCTATTGACAGAGTAAACCATAGAAAGAAAGTAAAAAGAAAGTCCTATGCATTTTGAAATTAGAAGTTTACCCTGCACCCACTTATACTCTGCTTGTGTAAGGAGTTACAGGGCTATTGCACAAGATTTTCCCCAGTCTTTTAAACACAGTATGCACATAGTACTGATTTCCAAGGTTCTTAAATGGTTAGTTAAAATTAATCTTTACAGAAGTCAAGTAATTATATACTGTAGATTAAAAGGGAGAACTTCACTTTCAGAAGAAAAGAAAATTATTGATATAGAAAAGCATATAATGCAGTGACAAACATGTGCCTTTGGTGAATCAGTTTCACATAAGGGACAATGAGTAACATTAACACCAGTTGATGAGAGCGTTCAGTCATTAAATTTCTAATCTGCCTTGCTTGTACCTTTAGGTCTTCCAAAGTACAACACAAGCATGACTGTTTTTTAACTAAGTGCTTCTGCTGTTTTACGGAATATATTTATATCTGGACTAGATCAATCTCAAGGAGGCATTTATCTCTATTCAGACAGTTTCTCTTCAAAATAGCTAGATTATTCATTGTACATTTTTTGTTTCAGTTTCTGTTTTTTTAAGATTTTCTAAGATTTAAAAGTGAAACTTTTTGAAAACAGTATTAGTCTTAAATAATGCTAAAAAAGAAATGTGGCTTGTGTGCAAGGATTCAAACCACTACTCTAACTAAAAAACTGCTATTAAGATAAAATAATTGACTTACCATTGGCTTTTTATTTTGCACTAAAATCACATTCCCTAGATATTAAAGTCCAATCTGTTTAAGAATCATTGCTCACAAAGCGAATTTGAAGGAAAGCAGTAAAAACTAGCATAAAGGAAGTATTTGAGTTTGGATCTTTCTCTTTGTTTGTTGCCAATACTCTACATCATATAATAAGCTTTGTAATGGAAGTTACTGAAAGGTCAACCATCACCTTGCAGGTGGTTAAGAATAGAACAGAGTAAAGAAAGCTCACTTGGCTCCATCAAGAATTCTGAATAGCACCGGCCTGTATTAAGTGTGGCAAGAAAGAAACTGTTACTTGTAATCATAAAAGCCTATCTCTAGGATGCCAGAAAGCAGTGTAGTAGTATTTCTAGTCAATCTTTGAAGCTATGCATGGTGTAAACCTATCACTGACACTGCCCCGAAGGATACTATCACTATGAAGAAGTCTGATGGCAGCAATTGAGAGGGATGCTTCTCAGCAGGAACCGATAGACCTTTCAGATGTGAAAAATGGATGGAGCACATCTCCAAAATATGTTCCTAGATTCAAAGTATATTTCTGTATTTCAATAGATTTGTTTAAGCAGGTCAATGGTCTCAAGCACATCCCCCAGATGCTAGGTCAGTTTGAGATTAGGGGAATTTGGAGGCCATGTCAACATCTTGGAACTCATTGTCATATTTCTCAAACCATTCCTGAACAATATTTATGTGGCAGGGCACATTATTCTGCTGAAATAGGCCACTGCCAACAGGGAATACCATTGCAATGAAGATATGTGGTCTACAACAATTTTTACGTAGGAGGTATGTTTCAGAGTAATATTCACATGAATGCCAGAACCCAAGGTTTCCCAGCAGAACATTGTCCAGATTATTATATTGCCTCTGCTGGCTTGCCTTCTACCCATAGTGCATATTGCTACTATCTGTTCCCCAGGTAAATGATGCATACACACCCAGCCATCCACATGATTTAAAAGAAAATGTGATTACTCTTCCATTGCTCCATGATCCAGTTCTAATACTCATGTATCCACTGTAGGTGCTTTTGGTAGTGGACAGGGTGTCAGGATGGCCACTCTGACAGGTCTGCAGCTATACAGCCCATATACAGCAGGCTGACATACATTCTTTGTTCTTACACCTTTCTATAAAGGCCAGTGTTAAGGTTTTCAGCGATTTATACTACAATAAGTCTTCTGTAGGATCAGATCGGACGTGCTAGGCTACTCTCTCCAAATGCATCAATGACTCTTGGGCGCCCATGACCTCATCGGCAGTTCACTGGTTGTCCTTTCTTGGACCACTTTTGAAAGGTACTAACCAATGTATCCTGGGAACACCCCCAATAAAACAGACATTTTTGTGATGTTCTGATCCAGTTATCCAGCCATCACAATTTGGACCCTGTCAAAGTTGCTCAGATCCTTACGCTTGCTAATTTTTTGCTGCTTCCAACACATCATCTTCAAGAACTGACTGTTCACTTGCTGCCTAATATATCCCATCCCTTGACAGGTGCCATTGTAACAAGATAATCAATTGTATTCATTTCACCTGTCAGTGATTTTAATGTTGTGGATGATTGGTGTATATTATTTGTTTATAGTTGAAAATGAGTAAAAACTTCTAGACAGGTCTAGTGTCTTAGAACTTGCTGACCATTTTTAGTTATGCAGTGATATTCACATTACCTGCAATAATCCATTTCAAGAAAAAATCACAACTCCTCCAATTAAAGTGAGGTTGCATAAAATCAATATAAAACAACTTCACATGAGGGTATTCCATTTTATGCAGAAAGAAAAGGAAAATAACATACATCGTGTTGTGTCAGCTTTGGGATTGTATGAGATACAGTATGTGGTCAGTATGCAAAACCTGAAAAACCATAATTGTTTGAGGCACAGCATTCTTAACACAGGTAAACTGTACTTTTTAGTTCTTAACTGGCGATTCACAGCATGTGAGAGATACCTTTTCCTTTGCATCATCCCTTTAGACATTGCTATCCTTCATTGTAGATTAACTCTCAAGGTGCTACTGGCAGTGGAGTATTATTTTGCTGCTGGGTAGATTACTGATTTCAAGGCATGATTAAAAAATAAGGGTGGGCTGGAACATCACACTTGGGATTATCCTTTTGGATGAGCTGACATAATCTTGTGCACACACACACACATATATATATATATATATATATATATATATATAT
>JANRMT010062808.1:14042328-14132577 GCA_026402145.1 Polypterus bichir lapradei
CAATGTTTTATGTTTTGAGTTCTTATATTTCAGAAGTTTTTATGATAGATCACATTAGGTCTGGGGGCAGGTCACAGTTTGCAGTAGGTCAAAAAAATGTTTTTCTCAAGAGATATTACACAATTCACTTTGAAGCATAAGCAAGAAAGTAAATGTGCAAGTAGAATAATTGCCTTGGAGGTAAAGCACATTCTCTTTATAATGAACTGGAACCAGTTGCTAAACTAAATTGTATAAATATTAATAAACTGAATTTACTGTAAATATTTACAGAGCAGGAAAAAAATCCATCACTTTCCTTCATCCTGCTTTGGCTTACTTAAACATGATTTATGATAGTAGTGACTGATCATTTTACATTTGGAACCATTAACATATTGCAATAATAGTATAACAAAAGTAGACACTTCACATTCAGTCCAAAACACTGTTATAAATGACCACAAGAGAATGTACAATATTTAAAATATTATCATGATCATATACCAAAGCATTGGTTCCTAAACTTTTTTGTCACACCACAGTAAAGCCTTCTTTGTGTCTTTGAGACCCAGAATCACTGCTGACAATTATCCTTGGTCTCCCTTGGAAAATGGCTGGCAATTCTTATCCCGTGGGAGGGGATACATTAGCGTTACATTCACACAAAGTTGTGACATAAATGATTTGCAGAATGTCTTGCGATAGGTCACCACGGGCAGCTAAAGCAAACATCATTGCTCTGCTACGACCCACATCTGTGATTCTCCAAGAGGGAAACCCCAACTGTGAAACACTGGGATGAAAATTACTAATGATTCTTCAAGGGGGACCAGGTGATGATGATCATGGGTGAATCTCCAAGGGGGATTCCCCACTGTACTGATGATCAACTATGATTTTTGAAAGGAACCTTCCCAAAGGGAAAATGCTTAGTGGTAATTGTGGATCACCAAGACAACTAAAATGAATATTTGGGGCATAAGAAAAAAAGTGTAAGAGTCATTGCCTTAGCGTAACAGTCACACAATCTTGAGAAAGTGTAGTCTACTGCAGCAGCATTGCGTACAAGTCAGAAACCAAGAGTATGATCATTCACAAACCTACTGTATACCCTTCCTATTGAGCCAATCACAAGGTGTCAACTAGCACAATAACACGTGGAATTAATGTTACACTGCTGTAGCCAGACTAGAGTGATGAATATACTTTGTGTTCTGGTATAAGGTTCACGTCATTGGAACATGTTTCCTGTTATTTTATTTGTTTGAATGTTTTTTGATAGCTAGTGTTATTCTTAGTGTCTTCTCCATTTATAAGATGATAGCACTGGCATGACAAGATTGTTGTGTTTGTTGAGATTACATGAGCCGTTGAGTACGAGCTTGCATGTGCCTAGCTGAGGGTGGCACACGCATTTTCTTATCTGTTACTGTGTGAATTATTTTCACTGAAAAGAAACTGCACATTTAGACAAGTTGTCAACTTTTTGATACTATTTAAACACTTAGAAATTGTCTTTGTATTCTTAGAAAATTTAAATGTATGTGTTTTTCTATTTGTGCACACCAAGGTATAAATGGTTAGCACAGGTAACTTATTTTAAAATTGTTGAAAAAATGATTTTGTAGTCTTTTTCAAAAAGTAAATTATTTTTTAATGTATGTTATATAAGCTGGTTAATTTGACAAAGGCTTTACTAAAACAACATTTGGTGAAGATCATTTTCAACTGAAGGTAAATAATTCCCTTTTATAATAAATATATTTTATAATAAATAATGGCCTTTCTGTTGTATGCGGTTGTGTTACCATACCAGAGTAGTATGTTTAGTCTCAGCATTTATTATGATGCATCAGTAAAATGTTAATGTAAATTTGCAGTCTGAAGCTGACAATGTCTAGTTTTGATCCCTTGATGCTGAATGCAATGCAGCTTTTTGTGCTTCATTCCGAAATCCACAATGTCTCCCTTGTCCTGTTAACATTTTGGACCAGTCTGTTGTCATGACCTCAGTTTGTCAACCTATCCTCATACACAGTCTTGTTGAAGCTGATTGTCAAACAAATATATTTGGTATCAGATTATTGCTATTCTTTTTTTTCCCTCCTTAGTGATGGAAAAAGAATAAATAAAAATTTAGTCAGAGGATACCTCTTTGTGGGGATCCTATGGTTAAATTAGCTTGATTTCAATTTTCTTGTCTATTTTCCAATCTGCAGTATGACCTTTAGTAATCATTTGCAAAACATCAACCAGGATGAGATCTCTACATTTTAAAACCAATATAATGGGAAATTTTGTGTGGAAGGCAAAGCTGTAATTAATGAATAACATCTTTTGATAGATGTCATACTGTACCTATCAAGGTGTTGAAAGTGTTGAACTAGTGTGACTTCATCATCCACTGACATGTTAATTTCTAATGTAGACTAACTTGAGTGTGTGGAGTCTTGAATAGGACATTTAAAGTGTCTCACAAATTTAAGTGCAAGCTGGGAATCATCCCTGGATAGGGAGAAAGATTTTTGATGGATCCATTCATGCATAAACACCTACTGTATGTAGGCCAGTTTGGATGTGCCAGTTAATCTGACACAATGTCTTTGAGATGTTGAAGTTAAAGTCACATGCTGGAGGAAACAGGCAAACCCTAGGACACTGAATCAGAGAATTAGTGGCACTGAAAACTGCAAAACCTAAATAAAACTAAGCATTTAATTAACATTAAATTTCTTTTGAATGAGCAAAAAAACTGTCACTAAATTGTTTTTGTGATTTAGAATCAGCATGGCATTTATGAGATCTAAGATACATTTTTTCGCAAAATTTGGAACGTTTGTGGAAAAGAATCCATGATCAGCAGAGTTCATAAGAATACAAAACAGGTGCTTAAAGCTCCCTGCCTGCGGGGATACCTTGAGGTCTGAAAAGATCATGTAGCACAGTCTGCAGCTTCCTGGGTAAATTACTTAGAGGAAGATAAAATAATTTCAAATATATAGCAGCACGTTGCTTAATTTCTACATCTAGAATTTTTCAGGTACCTACTGTAATCATTTAAAAAGTACTTAGATTAATTTCAGCTTCAAATATATCTGGGCTGACAAAGTGTTTCAGTTTCCTCACAGTTTCAAAGATGTTGTTTCAGTTTTCAGTCCTGTTACTGCCTGTATGGAGAATTGCATGTTTTCCTTGTGTGCTTTGTGTGTTCTGGCTACAATTCACATCTCAAACACATACTATATATACTGTATATTAGGTTAACTAGTAAATCTGAATTGTTCCATTGGGTGTATTTCATAATTGACTGGCTTCTGTGCTTCCTATGTTGCTGGGAGAAGCTTTGATTTCCTGTGAACCTTGTAAAGAATAAAGCAGTTTCAAATAATCGATGAATGGGTGATGTTTGATTTATGAAATGTTATTTATATGTGATGGAATTTCTTCAAAAATAAAATTAGTTGATATAGTCTCATGTTATAACAATGCAGGACCATATATTTGTTCTTTATTTTTAATCCTAGGGTAACAATGATGCTAGTAGTTTTCATTTCTGCTAGTTACTTCATTATTGCAACATTTCTTAGATAATAACAGTATACTTTAATATCCATTATTCAGAAAAAAAAATTTTTTTTTAAAAAAATGTTTGTTTTCAGTATATTAGATCAACTGTAATTTTCTTCTTGTTTCTACATAACAATAAGAATAAGACAGAGAAGCAAGACCATTTAAACTCTTGGGTGTGTAAAATACATCAGTTTTGTACTTACTAAATGTCTACTCATTGTTTAAAAAAGAAAGAAAAGATAATCAGCCATAGTTTTCTAGATACCATAACTGATGACAATATTACATATTATTGTAAAGTACTTGAAAAGTGCAATGGATTCAGAAACTATTCAGACTGTTCATTTTTGTACATTTTGCTGTGTTGCAGTCTTGTGCTAAATTCATTTTTCACCACATAAAGCAACACTCAGTACCCAAAAATGACAAAGCCAAATTTAGGATTTTAGAAACTTATACACATTTATTAAAAATAAAAAAACTGAAATTTCACATCAACACATGTATTCAGACCCTTTGCTCAATTACAGTCAAGTACGGATATGACACAACAAGCTTTACATACCTGGATTTGGAGGATTTTCTGCCATTCTTCTCTGAAAATCCTCTAAAGCTCTGTTATGCTGGATGGAGACCGTTGGTAAACATCTGTTTTCAGGTCTATCCAGAGATGGTTGATTGGGTTACAGTCTGGACAACTCAGTGACATTCCCGGAGTTGTGTTTAAGCCATTTTTGTATTGTCATTGTCTTCTGCGTAGGGTCATTTTGAATGGGAGGTCCAGAGTGCTCTGGAGCAGGTTTTCATCAAGGATATTTTTGTACTTTGCTCTGTTGAGCTTTTTCTCTACCATGTCTAGTCTCCTAGTCACTTCTGCTTAAATAATACCCCACAGAATGATGTTACCACCATCATGAGTCACTGTTGGAATGGTATTGCACTGGCTTTGAGTGATGCCTGGTTTCCTCCAGACAGGACATTAAACTTGGTTTCATTAGACCAAGTATCTTGTTTCTCACGCTCTGAGAGTCCTTTAATTGCTTTTTAGCAAAATGGGAAGACTGGTCTTCTTTGTGTCTTTTACTGAAGAAATGTTTCTGTCTCACCACTCTGTCATAAAGATTGGTGGAGAGTGATGGTTGTCATTCTAGGAGCTTCTCTTACCTCCACACTGGTTCTCTGGAGCTCAGCCTCTGTGACCTCTCTTACCATGGTCCATCTTTCTTGATTGCTTTCTTGGGACAGGTGGCTAGCGTGTTGTTCTAAACTTCTTCCAGTTAAACATCCTAACTTCTTTAAAGCTTTAGAATATTTTTTTTGCCTCAACACAATCCTGTCTTTATTCTCTGCAGGCAATCCCTTTGTCGACATGGCTTGTTTTTTGCCCTGATACACATTTTCAGCTGTAGAACCTTATATAGGCAAGTGTGTACCTCTGCTAATCATGTCCAATCAATTCATTTGACCACAGATGGACTCCAAACAAGGCATAGCAACATCTCAGTAATGATCAATAGAATGGGACGCACCAGAGCCAAATTTCAAGTATCATACCCAAAGGTGTAAATACTTGTGTCAACATGAAATTTCATTTTTTTTGTTTTATTTAATAAATTTGCCAAAATTAATTCATTTTTGATTAGCACAGTGGCACAGTGATAGCACTACTGCCTCGCAGTAAGGAGACCTGGGTTCACTTCCCAGGTCCTCCCTGCATGGAGTTTGCATGTTCTCCCCGTGTCTGCATGGGTTTCCTCCCACCGTCCAAAGACAAGCAGTATAGGTGCATTGGCGATCCTAAATTGTCCCTAGAGTGTGCTTGGTGTGTGGGTGTGTATGTGTGTGTGTGTGCCCTGCGGTGTGCTGGTGCCCTGCCCGGGGATTTGTTCCTGCCTTACGCCCTGTGTTGGCTGGGATTGGTTCCAGCAGACCCCCATAACCCTGTGTTAGGTTATAGCAGGTTGGAAAAAAATGAGTAGTTCATTTTTTTCATATTTTTCTAAATAATTTTAATTGTTACTTGTGTGGAAAAGATAAAAAAATAAAATATTTTTAGCATAAGACAACATAACAAAATGTAAAAAAAGTGACAGGTCTGTATGCTTTGTGAATGCACTGTACAGTATGTGCCCAATGGCTATCCTTTCCAAAATAAATGAATAAACACAGATTTAAAAAGTTGAAACAGAACCCAATAGCAGGTTTTCCTGCTTTTGACAGATAAAGAAGCCCTATATTACAGATTAATTTTAAAAAGTTGCACACTTATATAGGCATTATATTAATCAGATTATTGATAAATATATTAATGTTGTGATGTTACTTGAGGCAAAGATGATTAAAGAACGATAGATGGCTTTGAATTACAATTACATAATGGTTCTGTTCTGTTTCCAGAAGTCACAAACCTTTTGCCTCAATAGACATCAAAAATAGTGATGTCTTAAGCAGGAAAAATATTTTATTTTGTTTTAGGCAATATGGTGTCTTCGGAATAGCATAAACAAATCAATTTCTCTTCAACAGGCAACTGATCAGTTCAGAGGAAGCACTCATTCTTAGTTGGAAACACTGATACTTTTATGAAAAGAGGACGGTCCAGGTTAATCTTCACATTGACTGTGATTTCCATTTTGACTTAAGGCTTTCCCCTGCATCAGTCAAAAATCATTTATTTTTATAAAGTATTCAAGTTTTGCTTCATATAATATAATTTCTCCCCATTTATCTATATGATTGTATAGCAGGAGATACAGGTTTGAACATTCCTATTTTCAGCACTTAAAATCCTCATTTTTTTTCAACAAATAGTGATAAATGCACTGTTTTGGAAAGGTGAGAGATTTATAGCATTAGAGCTTGACCCCTTTCCACCCCTCAATATATCACACAGTAGGGGTGAATATAAGCAGATGTCCCTGCACTGCTTGTCAGTGTTCTGTAAAATGACCTTGAGCAATCATGCTCTTCGGAGGTTTGAGGACGGATCATTTCCCATGCTGTTTCAATGCAGAACTTGCTTTGAGTAAAGACTATCAATTATGCCAGGCTCTGCTGTACACTGCAATAATGCTGCTGGACAGATTAATAGTCTTAGGGCTGTTTATGGAGCTCATTGCACTTTGGATATATGAACTGCATTGTTGATTTGTTTGACTGTTGATAAACAAATGCTGGAACTCATTGTGTTTCCATATGTCAGCTTTAAAAATATTAACTTTAATTATCATTTGGTACAGCTGAGTTTACAATGTGAGTAACTAGATGGCATGTTAACATATCTGTTTCAGTATGAAAGTTCAAACACTCTCAAGTAGGGGTAAAAGAGAGAAAAACTGTTTTTTTATGGCAAAATCCACATAGCAGATATCATTTACCTTTATTATACCAATTTTAAAGCACCTTTTTATTTCTGATTACTACTGGTGACAATTATCTTATGTGTCTCCCTCCACTTCACAAAATATGACTTAAAAGGTGAACATATTTTAATGACATTATTAGGCACCCACACTACAATATCTGGCCAGAGTAGTCTGCTTTATTGTTTTTAATCTCTCCTTTTATTATTTACACAGATAACTATCTTTAGCCATGAAGTTTACTACAAGTAAATATAAGTAATGCTGTATTTAAAAGAAAGAGCTGTGATTACATTATTCTCTCATGTGTTCATATTCACAAATGGATGAGAGAGTCCATGGATGCAAAGAGGGATCCCTCCCCTTACTGAATGCAAACTGTAAACACACACACACACACATACACATACATACTTACTTAGTTATAGGAGAAGATTGCACAAATGGCAGAACAAAGAGTAAAAATCTCAACCAAAAAAAGCTTGATGATTTTCTGGGCTTTCCTATAGAGGTCTTAAACACCAGTGGGTTTATTTGTCTAACTGCCCACAACCAGATTCTCATCAACCATTCCCTTTTTTGCTTCCCATCTGTCTTGTTTTTTTTTTCTCTTTCACAGCCCTGGCTTCACATCCTCTGGCCATTGATTCTATAATTAAAACACTTATCTAAACTCAAGATTCACTCTGATATCTGCTATATGGTGCCCTTAAACCTTCTTTTGAGATCACATACAACAACAACAACATTTATTTATATAGCACATTTTCATACAAATAATGTAGCCCAAAGTGCTTTACATGATGAAGAAAGAGATAAAAGACAAAATAAATAAGAATTAAAATTAGGGAACACTAATTAACATAAAATAAAAGTAAGGTCCGATGGCCAGGGACAGAAAAAACAAACAAAAAAAAAAAAACAAAAAAAAAAAAAATCTTTAGGGGTTCCAAGGCCACGAGACTGCCCAGCCCCCTCTAGGCATTCTACCTAACATAAATGGCCTCAATCAGTCCTCATTGTATTCAGGGTTCTCATGGAAGAATTTGATGATGACGGTCATGGGAACTTCTGGCATTTAATCCATCAATGTAGGGACATCATGGTGCTTTGATCACATAAGATCATTTCCAGATTCCAGAAGGCCATGCTTTGGCTGCTGTGATGTTATAATGGAACCCCATCTTGTAAATCCTAGTGTCCATGCACCATATTCAAATCGCTTGGAAGCTAAGATCTCTCACTAAAAGGAGAACAACATCCTCTTTTTTACTTGTCTGGACCTTGTAGCATAGAGACTATGAAGTATTTTGGCATCCTATGAGACCTCCAAGACACTGTTCTCAGCTCAAAGTGGTAACTTCAAATGAAAGATCTTTTCTGGCAACAAAAGATCCAGATGTCTTGAAAACTCTTGCCAGTTCTCCATGGCCTCTCTCTCACTTTGGGCTAATGGGCAATTGTCCATCTTAAAGAAAAAGATAACTTATGTCTGAAACCTGGAATTGTGATGATCAAAAATACCTGGACTCGTTCAAATCCCATGAACTTAAAATGCATAGTTAGAGGATTATGTCAGAAAGTGCTCCAAATGAGATTAGTAAGGTAAGAAACTGGATATTAATAGCAATGGTCAATCAGAGACAAGAGCAGACATATATAGTCAATAATGCTGAAAATCAGATAAAACTGAAGCAACATGCACAGAAGAGAATATCAACAAATCAAGTTAAATTTTCAGATGTTTGTGATTAGGTTTAAACTGAAAGTGACAACCCAAAAAACAATTAAATGTTACTTACAGTATGTGAACCCCTAGGATTAGCAGTTAGTTTGAAGGTGAAATTAGAGTCAGGCGTTTTCAATCAATGGGATGACTATCAGGTGTGAGTGGGCACCCTGTGTTATTTAAAGAACAGGGATCTATCAAAGTCTGCTCTTCACAACACATGTTTGTGGAAGTGTGTCATGGCACGAACAAAGGAGATTTCTGAGGACCTCAGAAAAAGAGTTGCTGATGCTCATCAGGCTGGAAAAGGTTACAAAGCCATCTCTAAAGAGTTTGGACTCCAACAATCCACAGTCAGACAGATTGTGTAGAAATGGAGGAAATTCAAGACCATTGTTACCCTCCCCAGGAGTGCTCGACCAACAAAGATCACTCCAAGAGCGTGTAATAGTCGGCGAGGTCACAAAGGACCCCAGGGTAACTTCTAAGCAACTGAAGGCCTCTCTCACATTGGCTAATGTTCATGTTCATGACTCCACCATCAGAAGAACACTGAACAACAATGGTGTGTATGGCAGGGTTGCAAGGAGAAAGCCACTGCTCTCCAAAAAAACATTGCTGCTCGTCTGCAGTTTGCTAAAGATCACATGGACAAACCAGAAGGCTATTGGAAGAATGTTTTGTGGATGGATGAGACCAAAACAGAACTTTTTGGTTTAAATGAAAAGCGTTATGTTTGGAGAAAGGAAAAAACTCTATTCCAACATAAGAACCTTATCCCATCTGTGAAACATGGTGGTGGTAGTATCATGGTTTGGGCCTGTTTTGCTGCATCTGAGCCAATGTGGCTTGCCTTCATTGATGGAACAATGAATTCTGAATTATATCAGAGAATTCTAAAGGAAAATGTCAGGACATCTGTCCATGAACTGAATCTCAAGAGAAGGTGGGTCATGCAGCAAGACAACGAACCTAAGCACACAAGTTGTTTTACCAAAGAATGGTTAAAGAAGAATAAAGTTAATGTTTTGGAATGGCCAAGTCAAAGTCCTGACCTTAATCCAATCAAAATGTTGTGGAAGGACCTGAAGTAAGCAGTTAATGTGAGGAAACCCACCAACATCCCAGAGTTGAAGCTGTTCTGTACAGAGGAATGTGCTAAAATTCCTCCAAGCCGGTGTGTAGGAATGATTAAAAGTTATAGGAAATGTTTAGTTGCAGTTATTGCTGCAAAGGGGGGTCACACCAGATACAGAAGCAAAGGTTCACATACTTTTGCCACTCACAAATATGTAATATTCGATCACTTTCCTTAATAAATAAATGACCAAGTATAATATTTTTGTCTCATTTGTTTAACTGGTTTCTCTTTATCTACTTTTAGGACTTGAGTGAAAATCTGATGTTTTAGGTCATATTTATGCAGAAATACAGAAAATTCTAAAGGGTTCACAAACTTTCAAGCACCACTGTATGACTTTTGGATTATAAAAAGATTCAGGCACAGACTGCTAGCACCATATTGGAATTACTAAACATGCTAAAACCATACAAAGATGCATTTATAGATGTGCATCTCTGTGACATTTCCTGTCAGCTCAACATCTTGTAAAAGCAGCTTTTCATGCCTGAGGATTGTGAAAAACTGTTTGAAAAGCTGCAGTGGAGATGATCATAACAGTAGCCTGGTATTGATCGCAATCCAGGAGAGTAAAGGCCCTTCATGTGCAAGACATCATTGATTCATTTGCTATGAATCACAACAACAGGCACATTGTCCTCTTGTAATCATCTGCTGGTGAGCAGATTTCATCAAGGAGCTATGGCTTACTTTGGTTAAGTAAATTAAGTCATGCTGTCAACATTTCATTTATTTTTATACTAATTTGCAACTGATAGGATGGCTGAAATAAACAAGGGGTGTTTAGCATGTGACACCATTTCCTAGATGTTGGTTGTTCACTCAAGTCTGGTCCAATATGTTGGTGTGCATTATATGTTTTGCACTTATAATATATTATCTAATATATTTATATTTATATTATATTTATACTTAATATATATTATCAAAATAGCCACTTTTGATTGGCTATTTTGCAGAGGATTTAGCTTACACAGATTTCCAAAAACTGGCTACACATGGCCTGCTACATTTTATTAGCACTTCCTTTAAATTGTAAAGCACCTCCTTAAGACAAAAACTTCTGGAGCCACCCTGATGACTCCACCTAATGTTTTTCCAACACCTATTGATTTGGTGGTGTTTCTTAATTCCTTTCAAATGACTTAGATGGTGCGCAGAAACAGAAACAGACCAGATGACAGTAACAGTTCCTAATTATTGTATTATATATATTATTGTACAAATGACTAACATGCTGTGGTTTGTTTCCTGCCTTGCGCCCTGTGTTGGCTGGGATTGGCTACAGCAGACCCCCGTGACCCTGTAGTTTGGATATAGCGGGTTGAATAATGGATGGATGGATGGATAACTAACATGCAGAGTTGCAATATGCACAACTAACCCTCAGTACTTATTGGGGTAATGGTACGATCAGATAAGTAAGCACAGACACTGCCTTTTAAGGCTTTATATCTAAATATTAGGAATTTGATATGAGCCCTAAACTTAATTGAAATGCAGTGTAATAATTTTAGAAATGAAGATATGTATTTGTATATTGAATTAACAAAACAAATCTGTGAATAATGCATTATAGTAGTTAGTCCGACTGGAAATAAAACATGGATGATTTTAAATATTTAGAAACCTATCTAATTATTCATTATTTTTATGATGGAAAACAAAGGTTTTAGATAGTTTTCTGATGTGTGTTTTAAAAGACTAAGGCTGGGAGCATGCACTGATAGCGTTTTGTTGCATCCACCACATGCCAAACCACCTGGATTGGGACCCGAGTGCAGCGGGTGACACTTCAGCACCACACTGGAACAGAATGAAATTCTTTTACGGTGGCTGCAGTGCCAGACCTACCACCAACCCCTCAACCCCCAAGGTAAATTGGAGGACCTGCTTGCAGGGCTGGATGCAGATTAACATCACACCCAGGATGAAGCAATTGCAGTTTAAGGGCCCAATGGAGTAGAGTCACTTCTGGTGTTTACAGGATTTGAACCAGCAACCTTCTGATTGCCGACACAGATCCCTAGCCTCAGATAATACTTAAGATGTGAGCTAATTCAGTAAAACTAATGAGTTAAGCAGAAAATTGCTTTAAACTACAAAAAATACCTTATATTGCAACCAGTTTTCTAAGCACTTTTGCCTAAACACTCAGTACAACCAAAAGTATATGCTCAAAAAAATATGATGGTATGTATAACGGTATTATAAAAAATACTGTATCAAGAATAACAAGTATTTTTTTAAAGAAATTATGCTTCTTATAAGAAATCAAAAGAATGTTTTCTTTCTTTCTTTCATTCTTTTGGTTCTTCTATTTCACAGAATAAATGAATGTAGAGAAGAGCCAAGCAAAATGACACCTTTTATTGGCTAACTAAAAAGATTACAATATGCAAGCTTTCGAGGCAACTCAGGCCCCTTCTTCAGGCAAGATGTAACCCTAGTACTACAGAATAAATGACAAATATAAAGGATGAGCATGATCAATAACTTGATACTGTTCAATTTTAATTCTGCAAAATCAAAACCTTATTAAATTAACTTTGTCCACCCATTTATCTTTTTTTCCTAATACATTTTATCCAGCACAGAGTAAAAGGAAGTCAAGAAACTAATGCATTTAAGGTAGTAATCCATTCAGGATGTGATACACCGAAGTATAATCCTTATAAGGAGAACTTTTTCTGGTTTTTTTTGTTTTTTTTGTATTAGTGGTGTTTCCTTTTAATATTCTGTCTTCAACATATTTCATTCTGTCTTTCATCAGTCATTTTATTTTAATGTGTTTAGTGTTGTTAGTCAGCACGTTCAGTTATTCTCAGACAGCCAAAACAATGAAAAGTATATAGTCTTAAATACGTGAGCATGTCCTGAGGCGATGGCTGAATATTCCAGTTTTATTTTGAGGTAGCTAATTTAATGAGTTCCTAGAAAAGTCAAAGGGACTTTTGCAAGCTCTTTTCATCTGTGTAAGACTTTTTTCACTAGAAACACACCCTCATTTTCAAAATGTTTTTTTTTTCTCTCTACTCAATACGACAACTGTGCAGAAATGTAGTTACAACTGAAAGATAAGCCCTGCCAAGTGTTAAAGGCAAATGCAGTTTGGGTTTTAGCATTCAACATCAAGCCACAGCATCTCTGGTTAATTATGTGAAATGTTAAAAACACACCAGAAAGGTATACTGTAGTAGGTAGGTATTATGTAGTTTTGTTCCTAGTCTCTTATAAATTGAAACACTTCATACATTTAAGTAAAAAAGTGATTAAAATAGCGATGTACTTGCCCATATTAGTTGGAAAATAAAAAAAGGGAAAAAAATTACCTCATATGGTGAAAGTGAGAAACAAAAAAGAACAATAGAATAGAATTTACTTAATGATTGATAGAAAGATTTAACAATTAAAAATATGACTCCACTAAAAGTACATCAATTTCATTTCCAATTGTTAATTTAAAACACCACAATATCTTCATTAAATGTCCCGGTCAAGTCAAAATTATTATCTAGGTTATGGATTTTCTTTGCTCCTTGTTGATAATAAATGAATATTAAATATGCTGAAAAGCATATGTTCTTGTCTCATAATATAATTGATATTTGTTTTAATTGTTTCTTTTTAATTTATATTTACTATTTACTCGAACACACATGAAAAATTATGTTTGTCTATGCCAGTTTCATATGTAAATATTTTTTGGGGTAAAACTCCCTTATTTTCAGCCAGTTTACACAGGGGATATGCAATCAGCCTCTGCTAACTAAAAAAGAACAAAATCATCGGTTATTTTGGGAATACCTTCAGTCTGTGCACTCCACTTACAATATGCTGAATGCCGTCACGCCACACACACATGACCCCCCGATCCCCAAAGCCCCCCCCCCCCAGGCTTCCACCAGAACTTTTCTGTTTCCACGTCTATTTTTATACTGCACCTCAGGAGTCTGCGATTGAAGGTTACCCCAAATGTCCTGTTTCTGCTTCTAAAACAGCCAGACACATTAACAAATTAAATTAATACCATATGCAAAATCTCTGAATTCTCTGAAACCCCCTAAGCATTTATTTCTTGGAAAAATAGGTTTCTTGTACTTTTAAATAGCTAATACAAATGGTATTAACACATTACAGGTGCACAAATCTGGATTGTAACCTGTATAGACAATATGCAAGAGTTATATTAAAACAGAGCTTACCTTTTGAGCCATAAAATAGGGAGGCACTGTTTTATGTGTGTTTAAATTTGAAATAAAATACTGTATATCAGTGTCTTGACTATTATTTAAACCAAATTATGGCATACTGTAGTAGATCAATGCAGATGACATCGACAATATTCAATGGGACTAAAACTGCATGATCTCAATACACTTCCAAACAAAAACAAAAAGGAAAAAGTAACAGGTATATTACAATCGGTGCCTAAATTGTATTGGTTTTCCTTTAGAAGAGGTGACATTTACTTTTAACTCTTTTAAATAAAAGTATGTTTTTCATCTTGTTTTCCTATTGTTGAAAATGCAAGAGGAAGTTTACCAGCTACTTTGTACTCACAAAAGATGTAATGAATATTGACCTCTGTAGGTAATATTTTCCAAAGCATAGATCTAATATACTTATGTTGGGACCAGCAAGATGCCTTCCTAGTTTGGGAGGCATTACTGTGTGATAAGCAAGGCAATCAACTGCTTCCTCAATACAGAAACTGTCCCCTTCCGTTCTGCCATGGGGCTCCTCAGCCCAAGTCCAATAGGAATCCATGCAGGCATCAAATATCAGCCTGCACAGCACTTGATCTGACTGAGACTGAGAATTCCACAGAACAGTGTGAGAGCTTAACTTTGTAATAAGACAGATAACTTTAAAATGAGGGCTTCATAAAGTGCAAATGGCTGATATACTCTAGCTAAATCCTTTAGAGTACATTACAACAGATGAGGATAAAATTGTGCTGAGAATATGATGATATGCTCTGTTAATAAAACATATTCAAGAAAGTCCCAGAAGAAGTGAATACTGCCGACCAGGTAGAGTTGTAATTTAATTTATACTCCGGTAAAACAAAAGGCTAAAGCGTACACTTATATAAGAAAGACTGGACAGATGTGCATTAATGGCGGTTTTAAAGAAGGAGGACAAATCACTGTTGCCTGTAATAAATCCTATCTTCACATAGCTAAAGGATTCTTCGTGCCAGTCTTTTTACATTTTATTGGGGTAAATAATTCTATTATGTTGTAAATTCCTCTTGCTCTAAACAAACATTACTTGGATAAACTCAAGAGGTTCTCAGCAGAATAATCTTGTTTGTTCTCAATGAGAAATGAATAAGCTGCTTAGCTAAAAAAGAACACAATGAATTTCTCATTTCATTTTTTAGAATAACTTGTTTGCCCATTTTTTCTCTAATTCTCCATACATACTACTATAATAAACAATAAAAAGCTTTTAAGAAACCATTACATTTTGGCAATAAACATTCAAACCTATTGCAGACAATCAGCATTAATATTAGAAATGCAAAAACTTTTTTTTTTCAGAGTTTCTACATATCCTTAGATTTTAAAATGTTTTTCATATTCCATGTAACAAACAAACACACTTACCATAAACTGCTTTTAAATGCTGAAGTTTGCTTTTTTTTCTTCTTTAAGTTGTATTTCATATCTGCGGTGGGCTGGCACCCTGCCCGGTGATTTGTTCCTGCCTTGCGCCCTGTGTTGGCTGGGATTGGCTCCAGCAGACCCCGTGACCCTGTGTTAGGATATAGCGGGTTGGACAATGACTGACTGACTGACTGTATTTCATATATATTGGAATGTGTTTAAAGAATTACAACAGAGTTGACTTCTGACTAACAAAACAAAAAAAGAAATGAACTTTTGAAGAAAATCAATAATAACATTTCTGACAACCTACAAAGCCTACCTGATTTAATTTTCAGGTATAGTAAGGCTAACATTAGGCAGTTTACAAGTAAAGTATCTGTTAATGCATCCACCGGTGAAAAATGTTACACATCAATAACTCTTTCTTTGTTCACAGATATGTGTTTGATTAGTGGCATGTGTAGCAGTAGTCTGTTTTCACTTCTTTCCATTGATTTCAGTGTACTTTGTCAGTTCAGAAGGCCACATTGATTCACTTTTAATATAAAGCAGTATTTTCATTGCATTTAAATGAATTGCAGTAATTACAGAATACTGTATATATGGCATGAGTTAATAAATAGCCTGGAAACTACATGTAGCTTGTTAGGCAATACTTTACAAATAAGGCACACACTTGCTCTGGACAGGATGCCCGTCCATTAAGAGCTCATTCATGCATACACCCCCACACTTGATTATATTAGGACGGTTAGTAAAACATATTGTAAATATCTTAGGCACTATAGTCAAACTGGTAGGCAACCTCACACCTAGATTCAAATATGAGCCTGGGCACTATCTGTGTGGAGTTCAGACTCCCTTCCTGTGTCTGTGGGTTGTGATGGATTGTCGGGGATCTTGTCCCACCGGGAGGTCTGGAGAAGCAGGGGACCAGGAGAGGGGCAATTCTTTTCCCAGGACACAAGACAGCAGCCATCCTGGATTGTGTGGGAGCCACAGAACTGGAAGGCTCAACCCTGTGGGGATTTGTGGCCACCACCAGGGGGTGCCCGAAGGACTAAGGAGCCTTGGACCGCAGCACTTCCGCCACACCAGGAAATGCTGCCGAACCAGGAAGCTGGTACACCCGAAGTGCTTCCGGCTGCCCATGCAGCACTTCCACCACACCAGGAAGTGCTGCAGGGAGATCATTAGGGAGCACCTGGAGCACATCCGGGTGCATTATAAAAAGGGCCACCTCACTCCATTCAAGGAGCCGGAATTGGGTGGAAGAGGATGAAGCTGCGAGGACTGGAGTGGAGTGGAGTGGAGTGGAGTAGAGGTGGCAGAAGAAGGAAAGAAAAGGACTATGAGTCTTTGGGCACTGTGTTTGTGCTGTGTTGTGTGCAGGAAAAGAAAAATAAACCGTGTGTTTTGTGGACATCTGGTGTCGTGTCTGTCTGTGTCTGGGCTATCTTTTACAGGGTCCTTCTTCCCACTTCCTATAGAAATGTAGGGTAGGTTAATTATCAACACAAAAGTTCCCTATTATAAAGCAGTGTGGATTTGTGGTTGTGTGCAGTCTGATAGAATGTTGTCCCATTCATGGCTGATTTCTGCTCTGTTCCAGTAGCTACCTGGATATATTTCAACTTTGCAGATACTCTCTGAAAAATCTTCCATTCATTTATCTTCCAAACCCAAGAGCAGCTAGCCGAGAGCTTAAAAACCAGATTCATTTAATGATTATGCGTAAGCAAAAACATCCAAGACTAAAATTTCAGTAAACTGCTTTGCTCAACTTAAAGCTTAGGAAGTCAGTTAATCAATTTTGACCTAGAGAAGAAGTTGAATTGTGTGTTCCAACATTCAGCTTCCTCTACCACGCTCTAGTACATATCAGTCTGTCCAACACATGTGCGTCATGCAGCTGGAAGGGTATCCGCATACAAAACTTTGCCTTGTTGGCGGTCAGTCCACATGACAGCCTCACATGACTTTTTTTGGGCTAAGTCCAACTGAGCTGCATGGGGCTTCAGACCACTTATGAGTTATCAACATGGAAAATACCAGATGCAAAGAAAAAAGATGAGTAAATGAGAGGAAAAATATCTTGGTCTAAATATCATAGCTGCATGGCCTAAAGTCAGAAAAACTAACCAGTTTGTCAAAGCCACATATATCTCAACTAAAAAAAATTGTAAAAGTCTCATTCTCTGAATAGTTTTGAGAACTAACTAACACCCAAAGATTTGGTGCAATTTCTACAAACTTGAACACCCACATTACCATGACACATCATGTGTTGCAACTTCTGCTTATCATGCAGCAACAACAGAAGGTTGTTGCAAACATCAAAGAGGCCCAGAATACTGTAAAATGGTCAGTAAAATACAAAATGGTGGTAAAAAAAAGACAAGTTTGAAACACAAAATAATATGGAATATAAAAGGGAAACTAATTCCAGAAGTGAACAAAAAATCTAAAAAATATAATAACTTTGTGAACACTCCCACCAGAGCTAGCTCCAGATGTATTTCCTAGAACCATATTTTGAAGGACATTTAAGAAAATGTATTCATAGTCATTACAGGGGCATTTTTCACTTGCCATTCATGTTACTTTAGTAGATAAAAGTTCTGTGGCTTGCCAACAACAATGGATGGAATCAGAAATGCTGAAAGTATTGGATATTTTGGAATATTTTTATTAACGTGCATCTTGAATTTTGTGTAAAGTTTAGAACAGTGCCTTGAGTCTGGCAGTCTGTGGTGTTAGTTACTACTTTTTTAAAGGAAAGGCCAGAGATGGTGTGTTCCAATGAAGAATCACACTTACCTGGGGAATGCTAATATAGTCAGCACTTCGTATAAGTGGGACATTCGTTCCAGTACCCTCTGCAGATACCAAAATTTGTGGGTGCTGAAGTTTCTTACATAAAATAACATAGTATTTGTCCATAATCTATGCATATCCTCCAATACTTGATATCATCTCTTGATTACTTATAATACTTAATATAATGTAAATTCTATGTAAATACTGTAGTTGTTATATTGTGTTGTTTAGGGAATAAAGACTTTGGCAAGTGACATGCCACTTTTCAAAAAAACTAGCATTTTTATTTTCTTGCTGAGAGATAGCACTTTACGCCCCCTTTTAGTCTTTGAGGGATTGTTTTGACCATGTAATTGCTTTTTTGGAGCTATTTTTTCACAGAAACAAAGGATGCACAAAATGTGATGTCAAGGACCTCACAGAGCTTTATGGACAGCACTCCCAACTGAACATTTTTTGTTTAAAGAAATGTGGGACAATGCTTTCTGCTATGAGCATGTGTGTCTCTGTCAATAATAACACGGTGTATAGATAAACTTACATAGGTTCAAATCCAGTGCCCAGCCCAATAGTTTGCATGCTGATGGACAGACACATTTTGATTAGTTGAGGGACAGCAAAGGTTTGAGGAAGCCCGATTTCAGTTTAACTTTTTGGTTAATAATTGTTTAGTAGTCTTTGGTTGAGTGTCTTTATTTTCTTGAATATGTGTCATTCTTTTGTGTTATGTTTAAGAGCTGCTGCATTGTAGGAAATGTACAGATGGAAATTGTTTCACATCTTGGAAGTTGGTAGTGGTCAGAAGCTGAGGTAGGATAGGTGAGGCCGAAAGAGCTTTTCTTTTATAAAGAAGACAATTGTCAGAGAGCAGAGTCAATTGATGTACAGAGTATAGCAAGGGTGCCTCATGTGAGCGGAGCTAGCCAACTGAAGAGCAGTGTGGAGGCTGAGCAATTGGCTGCCATAAAGGAATTGTAAGCTTACTCCTATGAGCCATTCTATTTAACTCCAATGGCAGCAGGCTACATGCCCACAGATCACTTCATTCACACGGATTCAGCATAGTGCTTGGCGACATCTGTAGCACAGAATCTAAAGATATTTCAATCTCAGATCCAAAATGAGTATCATTCACTTAGCCTTGCCATGGAACAATGAGTTATTACATCAGCTCATTGTCCTTGCAGAAATGCTTATACAAATTCAACAGTTAAAAAGGCTTATGAGTGTATACTTTATGCTGTATTATGGAAGATACAATATAAGAATTGGTTTTCTGGGCCACTGCTGTGTGTCACCTGATCCCTGTTTGTACAGTGAGAGCTACATTTTCTGGATTGGTATTATATAAGAATCTTTAAAGTGCAAGAGTGGAGTGGTGGCTCTGAGGCTGGGAATCTATGCCAGCAATCGGAAGGTTGCTGGTTCGAATCCCGTAAATGCCAGAAGTTACTCTACTCCATTTGGCCTTTGAGCAAAAATTTACACTGGCTGTTACAAATTCAAATCTAATGCATGTTTTTATTATATTATAGCAATAATAGCAACTCACTTCTGAAAGCTTCAACCTGCAACCTTTTGTTTACATGGCAGCAGCTCTTACTTCTACACCAGCCAAGCAGACAGTCGACTTTCTGTTAATTGATATTTGAGCTTTGGTTTTTACTCATTGACAGCAACATATAAATTGAATTTCTTTTGTTATATTCTTGAATAAAACCACACTTGTTTTGTTATACATTTTTGGAAAGTGTTTATTTGATATTTGGACTTCAGTCTTCACACATTATACACTTCATGTCAACATTTTCCCAATTATTAATAGAACATGAAAAATGTTTCTGTTTTAGTTATCTGTTAAACATTTCTTGCTTTGTATTTCCTGTCATCCTACATTTACCCAGTTTGTTATAGACACAGAATATGCATGAAATGTATGTATTCCAAATAACAAAATATTATTTACCCTATACAATTCAAGGCACCTCTCACACAGATAAACAGACTTGAGCTAGGAGAACTTTGCAACTGACTTGAGTCGGTGGGAGATGGGATTGCAGGCTACTTGCTGCTTGTGCTGATTGACACATTTCCAAAACAAAGATGCTGATGATGAGGTATGAGGAAATTTAAGGTGGTCCGGCATTATGACTTTTTTTCATAGACTTCAGGGATTCTAGTGTTAATCATCACAGTCTAACACCAAGTCAATTAAGCCTCAGGGATATAGATCTGTCCTTTTAGGAAGCATAAGTAATTGTGAATCAACTTCACCTGCTTTAGTACAAATGAAAGTGATGACAGGTGCACTGGAGGGGCAACAGCAAGATGGCTCCCAAAAAGGGAATGGTTTGGCAGATGGTGGCCACAGACAATTGCCCTCTCCTTATCCTTCCTGACTGATTATTCTCTAGTTTTCCATTTTGTTAGTGTCCTTGTCACTTCTGGTAGCATGAGGTGGTACCTGCAGCCTATTCAGGTTGCACAGGTAGTCCAGTTCCTTCAGAATGGCACATCCACATGTGTCATCACAAGAAGGTTTGCTGTGTCTCCCAGCATAGTCTCAAGCGCATGGAGGAGATACCAGGAGATGGGCTGTTACACAACGAGAGCTGGAGAACGTGTGGGCCAACCAATGGCATTAATGCCTTTTTCATCCAGGAACTGCCTACACATTCAGACTACATGAGGCCGGGTATTGTCCTGCACCAGAAGGAACCCAGAGCCCACTGCACTAGTGTAAGATCTGACCATGGCTCTGAGGATTTCATCAGCAGTTTGACAGTGGGTCAGCGATAGGCTAGGGAGACATATCCTTGGAGATTTGCACAGACTTCCACTTGCTAGGAAATGGTACCCTGACTGGTGATGAAATCCTCATATATATCACATCTGAAACTTGTAATGACATAAACTGTGAAGATTTTTTTTTGTGATCAACTTTTCTTAAACAAAGACAAATTGACAGGACATAAACAATAATTATAAATCCTTGATAGTTAATATATGAATGGCTTAGCATTTCCTGTATCTGTTGTATAAGAAATGCTGTCTGTAATTTGCCCAATATTTGGTAATTGTTTCCTTTTTGTATTATTAGTATTAAGGATTCTAAGGATGTTAAGGAGTGAACTATTTGGATCCCAATATATTTTAGAATGGCTTCTTAGCTGCAGGGATCATGTTGCTGTAAGCAAGCGGTGAAGGGCAACATTCCTGTATGAATCTTGTGTGTTTAATTTAGCACCATAGTGAGTTGATATGCAAATCTTCCAGTTTTAACACTCTTATATGTGTTAACTATTTCTAAAATTCATCAATCCATTGTTTGAAACCACTTTTCCATTTTATAATACAGAGTGTAGCCTGGCAGCATCTTTTTGCATATCAGGAACCAGCACTGAATATGATGATAACCTATAACTGGGTATAGTCCTCCACACACATCCACAGTCATGCTCACTGCTACTAGAAAAAATAACCCAATGGATTTCTTTGTAATGTAAGAGAAAATCACAGTAGCTGAAGAAGAAACTTCACACAAACCTTGACTAAACCAAACTTAAATTCTTGGAACTATGTGGCAACAGAGCCAACTGCTGAAGTGGAGCTTTGAGTCCAGATTAGTTAATCTATGAATAGTTGTGGCTGTCTCAAAATTGTCATGGCAACCATAACAATTATTTTTCCTCTGTTAAGTTATTTCATCATCACAAATCATTCTGTTAACATAAAAATGTAAAAATTGTAAGAGAAAAACAATTGTTCTGCCTTAGTATTTTTTATTTTTCTGTAAAGTAAATAATCAGTGAAAGGCACAATTTTTATAGGAAACAAAGTACTGTCTGGCAGATGTTCATGAAATTTCATGGAACTGATTAGTATTTATGAGCTTGGAAATTAAATTAGAAAACAGCTGAATACAGGGGAATAGCTGCTTTTGAAATACTGCACAGCCGTTTATTTCTGTGGGGCAACTGTGACATTATATTATATAATTTTACTATCTATCCATCTACTTTCTGAGCCTGCTTTTTACATTTTGAGGAGGTCACGAGGAGGCAACATTAGCTGCAAGGTAGCAATGAAACTTAGATAAAAAAATAAATACTTACGCACACCATCAACAACATGCACGCATATCTGGCCGATTTTGAATTAACAGTTGGCTTAACAAACGTATCTTTTTGATATGAGAGGAAACCAGAGAATACCATTTAAAACTGGGGGAACAGGAGGTGAATATTCAGACTCCATACAGATGGTGTTTCTGGCTAGAACTCAAACTTAGGTTTTCAAAGACATCAACATATCCTCAGCTATATCTACAGAAACACTCAAAGTAAATCTGAGGGGACAACTCATTTTGCATTAAAATAAATTAAGAATTAAAAGAATATCAGAACTAATTACTGATATTTCTTAGACTGATCAAAAATGTTCTAAAAATAGCTGTCATTACAAAAAAAAAATTATCTTTTGACCACTAAAACAGAGCAACTAATTCAAAGTTGCACCATTGTCATTCTAAGCTAGAAGAAGAAGCCAATACGATTTTGTCTCATCTAATATAAAAGTGAAGCATGGAACACAATTATAGAGATCGAAAACTAGTTGGAATTGAGTTAGTAAATAAAGTTTATTAGCAAACGTTAGTGAATAAAAAGAAGTCAGTAACAGATTTATGGAATAATTATCTACACATGCATACTTTTCTCCTTGCTAAATAACGATATAAAGGTTCTGGTGAAAGTTTTGTCTAAGAGAATGTAAGTGCTCATTTCACAAGATACATCCATCCATCCAACCCGCTGAATCTGAACACAGGGGTCTGCTGGAGCCAATCCCAGCCAATACAGGGCACAAGGCAGGAACCAATCCCAGGCAGGATGCCAACCCACCACAGGACACACACAAACACACTAGGGACAATTTAGAATCGGCAGTCCACCTAACTTGGACTGTGGGAGGAAACCGGAGCACACCCACGCAGAGAACATGCAAGCTCCACGCAGGGAGGACCCGGGTCTCCTAACTGCGAGGCAGCAGCGCTACCACTGTGCCACCGTACCGCCTTAAGATACATTCAAAAGTATAACAAAAGAAAACTAAATTTATAAAAGGTAGCCATCAATTGTCAAATTTATGACCATTGTCGGTTATATATAACAAGTCAGCAAATGAGCTTAAGCTATTTCTAGATACAGAAAAAGATTTTGAAAAAATGGAATGTTGATATTTTCTTATTGTACTTTACAAATTTGGGTTTGGATAAAATCACTGCAGTCCATGTTTATGTAAACAATATGAATTCTTACTGTTTCATGGGACAGACAGAACTGTACACTATTAGTAATGTTTTTGCAATTGTTCTGAAACCATCTTAGTCAATAATCACAGATAAAGGAAATCATAAGAGAAGTAAAAGAATACAATATCTCTCAGAGCTAATAAAATTGTTTCTTTCATCATGAATCCAAACATATCAGATGCAAGCACATTCTGCTTATTAGATGGATCTTACAATGCTTCTGGGTTAAAAAATAATTAGAATAAGAATGTACTCTTCCCAGTCAGCTCACTTGCATACCATACCAAATTAAAGTACTGTACTTTTTATTAATTGACTCAGACTCAGAGTTCAAATATCTAGGAGGTCGTAGTCACAACAAATGTAAAAATTTATTCAGATTTCGTTTCTGCAACATGATGGAAACCATCAAACACAATTTTAATAGGAGGTGCTCTCGTCAGCTATCTTAAGTTGGTAGAATTAAAATTGTTAAGATGAATATCCTTCAAGGGCTCTTAATTTCTTTTTTCAGAGTATCCCTTTATTTATATATTAACAACTACATTTAAAAAAATCCATCCATTTTCCAACCTGCTGAATCCAAACACAGGGTCATGGGGGTCTGCTGGAGCCAATCCCAGGCAGGGTGCCAACCCACTGCAGGACACACACAAACACACTAGGGCCAATTTAGAATCACCAATCCACCTAACCTGCATGTCTTTGGACTGTGGGAGGAAACCCATGCAGACACGGAGAGAACATGAAAACTCCACGCAGGGAGGACCCCAGAAGCGAACCTGGGCCTCCTAACTGCAAGGCAGCAGCACTACCACTGTGCCACCGGGCTGCCCCTTTTAAAAAACAATAAAGAAAAAGATTCAATTTCAATGTTGGTCATCCTGAATGCAAAAAGGCCACACACTGTACTAAAAGTTCACACAGTAAAGATCTAAAGCAAGGGGTGCCATCCATTGTCTATCTTCAAGTAAAATATTTGTACTCTGAGACTGTGGAAAGAGCTAGAAGCCAATGAAGCCACACCTACTTGTTTAAACTTAGAACGGAAGTCCTGTGCAAATTCCACTGTCCATTGTTTGCTTTGTATTGTAGTTATCAGTAGCATTACAATCTAGTTGTGCATCATTTGGTTAAAATATAAAACACATATAGGAGATACATTAAGAAAGAGATGCTTTATTCTTGTGCTTTAGTTGTTGATAATCTTTAGTAACAGACAACTTATTTAACCTGTACAGTATTTAACTAGTTGAAGTCACCATGTATCCAAAACTTTTGAGGCATTAATATTCACAGTGTTTATGCAGTCGCTGATCAACTGTGTCTCAGATATACATTGTAAAATAAATTTCTCTAACACACTATTTATCCTGTGTGCCAATGAAAACTTTGCCAAAACTAATATAGCCAACTTCCCTATCTTCCATGAGAATCAAAGCTTGATATGTATTTTGTTTAGTAATGTGGACAATATTGGTAGTATATCTAGACACTTTCAGCTTGTTTCACTATGTGCTCCTCTAGACAATCTTCTTCTATAATACACTAAAATGGCTGTTCGTTTGTCTGTCCAGGATTTTAAATCACCAGTAGCTTGCAAACCATTTGAACTATTGACCTTAAAATTGGTACACATACACTACGTGACGTCTACTATCTGCTTTCGGATGATGATTGACCTCCAAGGTTATTCCTCTTTTTATTTTTATTGTAGAATCAACTCTCAGCAGCAGCCAGCAGGGCTGCTATGCAGCGCATGCGTATGGGCACCGTTCTCATCCCTACCACCTGCGCCATCACTTCCCCTACCTCTTTATATCTTAAACCATTCCTGAGGCAGATTAAAGACTTAAGTGGCAGCTTAAGTGAAAAATTAACAAAAAAGTACTAAGTAATTGCAACAAAAACACTGACTTAATCAGTTTTAACATGAAAAGATGCCAATGAAAGAAGAGAAGTGGCCTGCTAGGGTGGAGAGAAGAAGAGCTGCTCAGGAAGCAGCAAGCGCATCAACCTCTGTGCAAACAAATACTAAATGTACAGAGAAAGAGTATGAAAACTATGAATGCTCAAGTCAAGTGTATTCACTGTACGTTATCGTTCGGTGCGCTGTTACTGATTATATATAATATATTAGGGATTGCACCTTAGCAATATTATCATATGCTTTGGGATTGTCCTGAACTAAAATCATTCTGGGGGAAGTGTCAGGTAGCATTGAATTCATAATTATCCTCAATCCTTTAAGAGCACTGTTTGGAATTACACCAGAAGGAATAAGATTATTTAACAATAAATCTATTTTGGCTACTTATACTACACTGCTCATTTGCCAAATTATATTCTTCAAAAGATTCCTAATTCATCCCCAATAACTAAATGAGAAAGTGTTCTCTTGTATTAACAAAAGCTAAAAAATAGGAATTAACCAGGCAAGAAGTTACCTTAACCTTAACATATAGCAGATTTCAGTTTGGTGATGTGACATAGATAAAATATTAATGATAAGAAAACATTCTGAACCTTTCTCAAGCAGGAAACACAATTAAAAATGTATATGAAAATAAAGCTCCAAAATTAAACTTTCAAAATATAAAATTCTTGTCAACTAAAAAAAATATTCAAAGCACAAAAAAATGTAAACTTACAAAAAAGATTTAGCACTTCTGAACACATATATTTGCCATAACTGATATGATAAAGTATCCCCCTTGGCATATATAAGATTCTATTTATCTATCTATTGTCACGCACGTGCGATTAGGGGGCCGCGTACGGACCTAAACGGTATCGTGAAGTCGTATGCCAGAAGGGAATGGCGGGGTACTAACCTTTCTCTCTTTATTTCCTGCAGAAAGAAAGACGCACCACTGCCATGACTCTGCCCGAGTCGCTAACCACGCATCGCCACTTCCGCCCTTCCTCTGTCAACTCCTGATGACATCAGTAATCCCAACATCCATCTCGGCTCCTTCCCAGCAAACCTCTCTCTCTACTTCCGGTTCCTCTTCATAAATTCTCCCCCCTCCGCCATTTTGACTGTCGGGTGTATAGAGCAATTCAATACGGCACTGACGAATGCACTTATTTCTGAAATATTTCTTACAGTATACGGGACCGGAAACCCCAAACCTTGATGATTGTGTGTCTTTCTTTTACACTATGAAAACATGTAAGGTAAAAGTTGTCCAGGTAACAAAGAAAATTGTGTTTCAAACTCTTCACAATGCTGATCTCAAGTCAATCAAGGTTTTTCCCAGTAACCACCTCTTGTAACTGTTAGCATTAAAGAAACCTAAAGAGTAGTCCTAAACAAGGACCTCTTGATCTGCCATGGCTCACCCCCAAAGTAGTCACTCATACAGTCTAAATCTTTGAAACACCTCTGCCTCCCTCACCATATTTTCAAACACCAAATATTAGAATTAAGCCTAAAGGCATTTATCCAGACCATGACACAGATTTATTTATTCATTTTATGCATCCACTTATATACATATACAGCTCCAGCAGGGTACAGTACATTTTTGCAGCATTGAGTGTGAAGTGAGAACCAATCCTAGGTGGAAGGCCATCCCATCGTTTGTCATACTCATTGATACTAGAACAATTTACACACACCTTTATGATATGCAAGGAAACCAGAGTACCATGATAAAGCTCTTTCAGAATGAAGGAGAACATGTAGGCTCTACAGAGACAATGGCAAAGATGGGATTTGAACTTGGATTTCTTGAGCTATGAGTCATCAAGGCTAACCATTGTGCCATCCACCTTAATCATTTAAAACAGCATTGAGCTCAATGCAGGAACCAGAATTAGACTGGGCACCAATTCATGATCAAGAACACACAGCCATATTGAACCTATTTGCAGTAACCATTATACAATTGTTTAGGACGTAGAACAACGCCAGAAAACCTGGGGAAAGTTAACAATCCAAGCTGTTGTAAGTCCAGAACACATAAGCTTTGAGGTGGCATTGATTATCACTTTGGTGCATTGTCAGCACTTTCTTGGCTTATGCATTATTTACTTACTGTGCAATTTACCATATTGTTTTTATCTATAAAATTGTGATTTTAGCTATTTTGTGTTTTGTTCTTTTACTGTTACTATGGTTATAGTTGATTTGAAACCTTTTTTCGAACATATATGTTACACACCAAAAATGTTTCACTCAGACAATCAATAACTGTAGTTCTTTTAAGCAACTACTCCATTAACATGCATGCACAATAAAAATGTGCTTCTTCACCATTAAACCTGAGTACACTTGTGCTCTGCTGAGAAGTGCACTGTAGCTAACTTGCTAACGAACTTTGTTATTGAATTTTCCTTTAATCTTCTATCTTTTTGAACTTGGGGTTCCTCTCTGGTACTTAAAGCATATAGGCAATGTTAGAAATAAAAGAAAAAAATACATGTGTTGCTGACTCTAATGTAAAGTTCACTCTAATTTACATTAAGGCTCTGTAAAATGTAATTCTTGTGCAATTGACTGCAGTAAATGAATGAAGGGTGCTATTTTCTCCAGATATGTTTTTAAGGATACACTTATTATTCCAAATATTCAGTATTACAGTGTACAGTAGCTCAACACTTTTAAAGTAATAATGCTGAAAAGAAAACATTGAAAAGGACATATACTTCATTCAAAGTTAATTAGGCTACTATTAAAGAGTGACGGGGAAAAGTTTACATGTATAAAACATTTCTTCTATTTGTTATTTTTCATACTTCATTATTTCATGAAAAATGTTATGCACACCAGGTTATTACAGTTTTGATCTTTTGTGTAAAATATTACAAAGCTACTCATTCTGCATAACATCTAATAGCTTTTAAGATATTGGAAAGTGTTACTTGTAATGTAAGATTAATATGTAAATTTTCTTTCAGATAGTAACCCCCTTTAAGCATAAAACATAGAGATGGTTGACTGAATTCATTGAACTATTGGTAAGGAAAAACACTTTTAGGCAAATGGCCTTATGTCTCCTTTTATAAATATTTCTTTTGATGTCTTGCTCAAGAGAAGCTGCCTAATGCATAATAAAGAAGGATATATTTTGCTATGAAATCTGTTTTTCTGTTTGTATATCACATACACTGATCTGAGACAGTAGATGCTGTTTACATATTGTAGTTAAAGAAGCATGAACAGTTTAGTAGTATACACAAATACAATGGATATAAAAATTTAGAGACACATATTAAAATATCAGCTTTCAATGATGTAAATGCTGAAGTCATGGCAAATCATTTAAGGCATTCTTCATATTTAATACATTTTAGTAACCAACAATAATTAAATGATAAAAATATGGAATTTTAGAAGAAATAATTAAAACAATGTACAAATCACAATCTTTCAAGGCAGAGCAGTGCTACAAAACTCGTAATCCTGGCCCACCTTAAATTATTTTCGCACCTCTCCATCAGCCTCTTTTGTTTTGTAAATGCGTCGACCAGCACAAGCAGCCCTATCCCCTGCCTTGATGGAGCTCAACTTGGGCAAGAAGCTCTCCCAACTCAAGCCAAGGCTCCTTATCTGCGTGTGATGTGCCTGGAGTTGTATAGAGTAAATAATACAGTATATCATTATTTTGAATACATGCATTTCATATGTGTTCCGTGTCTACAAAGATCTAGGTAAGTGTAGGATAAAAGGAAATGTGAGAAATGCAAGAAATACTGAACACATACCTAAAGCAGAAACTTGCTCCATGTTATACTAATAATGATGTGAAGAGTATAATGTGTGAAGACTTTAGTCCAAATATCAAATAAACATGTACGCTTTAACACTAGAATTACCAAAGCCCACGAAAAAACTTGTAAATCCAGCCCACCTTAACATTAGAATTACCAGAGCCTATGAGATAACTAGTAAATCCAGCCCACCTTAAATCCATTCGCACCTCTCCATCAGTAAAAGACTGTCCTATAAATGTGCCGATTAAGACAAGCAGCAAGCAGCCTACTGTTCCATCCCCCCACCGCCGCAGAACAGGCACAAAGTTCTCCCAGTTCCAACCTTGATTATCTGAGAGTCAGGTACCTAGAGTTGTAATAGATAATAGATGGAAATAATAGGAATAGGAAATAATAGATGGTTATTCATGTGTGTTCCGTTTCTACAATAATCTGTGTAAACACATTGTTAAAACAGAAATGTTTTTCATATTTTAGTGATAAATGACAAAATGCAGACATAAACTATATAATGTGTGAAGCCTGAAATCCAAAAATCAAATAAACACTTTCACAAAAGGTTCATGAAAGATACAACAATTTCTGTGGTGCAGTGGTAAGAATTGCTGACTTGTAATCAAGAGTCCCCAGGTTTGATCCTGACTTCCTTGTATATTTAACGTTTTGAGTAGTGAGCTGCTCTTATTGTTAATATTATACAATAAACACATACATTTAGTTTGCGTCTGTAACAGCCGTTGTAAATGTATAGTACTTGTAAAAGTTAGCGGTTTTTTTTTTCACTTTTATTCTCTCAGTCACGATTCACAATACATACTACCACCTTCCCCCCGGGATATGACGCTGTTAGTTTTTATTTGAAACTGGGAATAACTGTACTTTTGAGTGGTTTTTTGAGACAATGGAAATGGAAATTCTCTGATCTGGGGGATAAAATCTGACACACAAATGCTAGTGAATCTGCCTTCTTCATATCTCATTGTCACTTGATTTATTTTTATTCAGTTTTATTGAGTGTTCCTGCTCACGCTGAATTAGTATGCAACTTATGGTCCATGATGTCAAAGCCGCACTGACAAAAAAAAAACAGACATAGGCATATATGATATTTGGAATTATTCATTTTATGACCAGTACATTTTGGAAAACATTGTGGCACTGATGCAACATTACTCATACTCTCTTTCTCCCCCCCCCCCAAAGTCCCAGTCCTCTGACATACCTAGAGACAGAGCACGTCCAAAACAAAACAAGTCCCCCAGCAGCGGCGTATGAGGATTAAAATTGAGATATCTATTGCTAATACAGTCCAAATACTACAGTGGGATGCAAAAGTTTGGGCAACCTTGTTAATAGTCATTATTTTCCTGTATAAATCGTTGGTTGTTACGATAAAAAATGTCAGTTAAATATATCATATAGGAGACACACACAGTGATATTTGAGAAGTGAAATGAAGTTTATTGGATTTACAGAAAGTGTGCAATAATTGTTCAAAAAAATCAGGCAGGTGCATAAATTTGGGCACCGTTGTCATTTTATTGATTCCAAAACTTTTAGAACTAATTATTGGAACTCAGATTGGCTTGGTAAGCTCAGTGACCCCTGACCTACATACACAGGTGAATCCTATAATGAGAAAGAGTATTTAAGGGGGTCAATTGTAAGTTTCCCTCCACCTTTAATTTTCTCTGAAGAGTAGCAAATGGGGGTCACAAAACAACTCTCAAGTGACCTGAAGACAAAGATTGTTCACCATCATGGTTTAGGGGAAGGATACAGAAAGATGTCCCAGAGATTTAAGCTGTCTGTTTCCACAGTTAGGAACATACTGAGGAAATGGAAGACCACAGGCTCAGTTCAAGTTAAGGCTCGAAGTGTCAGACCAAGAAAGATTTCGGATAGACAGAAGTGACGAATGGTGAGAACAGTCAGAGTCAACCCACAGACCAGCACCAAAGACCTACAACATCATCTTGCAGCAGATGGAGTCACTGTGCATCGTTCAACCATTCGGCGCACTTTACACAAGTTTTTTTTGTGTTTTTTTTCGATCTTGCCCAATCTCCACAATTTGATGCATGGTGGTGTTTCTTTTGTACTCCAGGACATGCAGAGGAAAGAATAGTACAGAGAGATCAGTTCTGCGCTATATGCTATCATCAAATTCAAATGTTAACAGTTCACACACACCCAAGGACCGTCCTTCCTACATTTATGACATGTGTACCAGTTGGAATGTACACACTTCTCTCTATGCTATGGTTGCTATTACATTGAAGGGGCATCTGACATTGACTCAGTTTGCTTTCCTTGGAGAAGCAGCTGTCTTGGAACAGAAGCTTTTTGATGTTGCATTCTCCTTTTCTTTTACCATTGCTTTTTCTTGTAAGAAGCAACGACGAAGTTCCTCTACAAGGTGAGTCAAGAACACTCTTTTCTTAGTGGACCCCGTACATGCCTTGTACAGTACATGTGCGTTGATCACCGTCAGCTCAATCTTGTTATAGCACAAGCAACCGACCATCTGCGTGTCCCTGCTTGCACTGAATAAGCTCACGCCTTCTGGTGCATGATGACAACGCAGCACCAGGAAAACAAGAAAGAGATAAATATATGTGACATTTTGAACATGGCAGCAATCAACGCACATGTACTGTATCTGTTTAACGCAAGTATCAAAACATATTCAAACCAGTGACATGCACACTTGTGCAAACAAGGCATTATTCAAAAACCATCCATTTATTATATTAAATATTATTGGTTACAATGTCTTCTTAAAGGTGAAAATGGGTCTGGCATGGTTTGTATTTATTTCGGCCTTTACATCATTAAAAACTATAATTTCAGTATGGCTGGGTAGACATTATTATCCACGCAATGTATAGATACTGTATATCATTCAGTAAATGAAAATAAGTAGCATAGGTTTCAACAATCGGGGTACTCCAAACAATGCGCAGCATGAGCCCTTCTGCTTGTTCCTGCGAGAAATGAACTGGAGGGGAGCAGCATTGTTATGAATGTGGCCGCTGTGGTCACAGCTGGCGATGTTGTCCCTGGAGGACATCTGGAGTGCATGAGTGTAGGGGCAACACCCCCAGAACTGTTACTTGTGTCTCCACAGGACAGAGCAGTGGACTGAAAAATGTTGACTCCCCATCATGGAGAAGACCAGCCCTTGCGGGACGAGCCGCTGTGCCCCACAGGACTCAGCTGAGGGAGGGTCACTGTGACGGACAGCCGGGGCCAATGCCCGGCTCGGACACCCCTTCTCTATATGTTCCAGGGCAGCAAGCATGGGCTGCATAGTACCTCCCCTGGACCACTTGGTGGCAGCCCCCCCGAGTGACTGTGGTGCCTCAGATACCAGTAGGGCTCCATGGGAGATGGAGTTCTCCACAGCCCTGTTGGGATCCAGGGTGGCCACCAGGAGGCACTGCAGGGGTTCCTGGGCCCATCTGGGCTGTAGTTTAGCCACACCTGGAGGTGCAATTGGAGACAGATGGTCAAGCCACCACTCCAGGAGCCTGAGTTGGGAGGAGGAGGATAACGCTTGCTGGGAGTAGTGGTGGTGCAAACAGTAGTGTGTTTTTTGTTTTGGTTGTGTTTTTGGCACTGTGTACTGCCTGTGGAACACGGGGAAGACGTGCCCCACAGGTGAAGAAAAATAAATCTTTATTGGTTTTTATACGTGCCTCCAGTGTCAGTCTGTGTCGGATCGGGTGTATATATTGCACCTTTCTTACACCTGTTATATTTCTTTGGGATAACTACATAATTGCCATAAACCTGTACATGTTTCTGCACTAACAGTGTAAATGTTAGACTGCAGGCCATATGACAGATTGGTGGCCTAAATAGACTTTCTGCCTGACTTGCACCTGATGCTCCAAGAATGGGCTCTCACTCTTGGCAACCGGAATTGGATTAAGCTGTGGTTATATGACCAGAGACTATTCTGGCAGAAAAAGGCAAAAACTAATCCTGAATGCTTTTCTTAAAAAATGAAAATAAAAATCATAATCACCAAAAATTAAAAGAAAAACTATTTTTTAAATGAGTGTTATCTTTTACACCCAGTTCTTGTGGCCATTATCTAGAGCATATCCTGCCTGTAAGGCACGACTGTTTTTATCAAATTATTATAACTAAAATTGTTGTTTCTATTTCTAATTGGCATTCCTACATATGTGTTGTAGTTAATAAAGTGTTTAAAGGGAGACATAACAGATAAGGAGGCTGTTACAGTAAATCTTCAAATTGTATGTGATTGAGGGCTGTGGATTTTAAATGAGGGTTATCTCACAGTATTTATGGTTTTGATTGCTTTGTGTTTGCCAATGGGAAATGCAATTTAACTTCTAAGCCTAGAGAAGTGCACACACTTACAAATATGAAATAGTTGATATTAAAGTGAAGATAATGTGCAAAACCACAAAAAACGCTATGTGCTATGTACACAGATAAATACATAAATATATTTTAAAAAATAATTGCTTAAAGGACCTAAATATTAATAAGTAGTTTGTTTAGGTCTGTCAGTAGGATAAAAAACTTACCAAGCACTGCCATCCTACATAGTGTAATGACAAGTTGACAATGGACATAGCAATGATAAAGAATATGGCAGCAGTAATCAGAAACTCCATAAAATGTTCATGTTCAGTAAAACCAACTGTTCCAAAAATGTCCCTGAGAAATCATCACAGCAAGAAAAATACAGTTTTTAAGCAATGTTAAAAATGGTTAGAAATCTTTGAAAAATAATACAAGCATTCTGAGATGCTATAATGAGGATTCTTAACGATATCCATTTCAAGGTCAAGCTACAAATTCAGAAGGAGTAACCTAAAATGACAGCGGTCAGTATCAAGCAACATCACAGGACACTGAGAAGGAATGAAAATATGTAAGACTTTTTAAGGCTTAGTAAAAGATGATGTCAGTTACTGCCACAATTATATAAAACAAAATATGAACATGACAAAGTCTAATACTCACACGTAGATCATTCCAGAGCTTCAGGTCCATTTTTCTGGAAACAGTTTTATTTGTCCTGGAAATTTCAAATAAAATGACAATAAGTAAGTAATAAACAGTTTCTGAATTAACCAGTTAATGCAACATGAATCTTTAACACAACAAAATCTATTTTAAGGTTGAGAACTTAGAAAGTTCCCAACACCATCTCTGCCCATATCCTTATAGTGTCACTGTCTGTGTAGAGTTACCATGTTCTTCCAATATCTGTTTTTTTTTCCTTTGGTAAGAACTTAAGGCTTATTTAATTGAAGTAAATACATCGCTAGTGCTCAGTAAACATGCTTTTAACTTTACGTATTTATAGAGATGTTATTTAGTCTTGTGCTGTCAAAGTTTATATTTGGTATTTTTCAAGTTAAAGTTAGTTCTTCACAATTATTATATATATTAATTTACCACAAAAATTGTGTTCTAAAGCGTAGTTTTTTTTTTGTAAATTTTTAAAATATTTTGTCTGCTATAGCATCTTACCATGAGGCTCTATGGAATCTTACATCCATAAGTTATTGAAAAAGCCTTAAAACTTATCTAATACATCCATTTCTATTTAAGAAATTGTTCTTTCTTGTGAGGCAGCTTACAGGTTAGCAGGACCAAAAGGTGATTGAAAATGCCTTAAAACATACCAAATACATCCACCTTGAAGCATCTAAGGTTTTGATTTACAATATTATGCTCTCCATGTTTCTGAGGCATCCTTGTGATAATTAAACAGGAAATAATTATTTTATCACAGATTCTTGACGTTTTTTCTTGAGGTAGGAATACTTTTGCTATTTGCTTGTCTGCTCCCAGTTGTAACGACAACCCTAATAACCCCGCACAAAGCTCTATTCTGCTTATAATCCTATTTTGCTTGTGCAATTAGATTTTTTCAACAGTTATGTTTTGCCATGGCTAATAAAAGACAGATATTCATATGAATATTTTTTTTTCCAAAATAGTACTTACTTTTCATCCATTGCATTCTGTGTTGTTATTTTACATACAGTGTGTGATTCTTGCTGAGTGCCAGCATAGCAAATAGAGTACATAGTAGTTTCACTGTACTTTGTACAAATAACAAAAAATCTGAAATGAACTGATTACACTGTATTGCATTTTTAACAAAAGCATTAGATTTTTAAGAGCCACGTCACCTGCACATCGCAGTGTCTATGCTGTATTCAGCACAAGCACAATAAAAAAACTAAACATGCCAGAGTGTGCAAACAAATTATCAACTATTTTAATGCACGAAGAATCACCTCTGCTGGTGATATGGTAATAAAAGAATCTGTCTGAGCGGCACTCACTTCTACCAATCAATCCGTAAATAAACAGTGGAAAAACATGTAAAAGTCCTGAAAGACCCTGGCACTGTGAGGCAGGAATGACAACACTGCGCTACCTGGAGAAGCCAGTGTGAAACAAATTCAGCAAGTGACTGCAACGGAGAGAATATGTGGAAGACATTGCACAGATAGCACTTTGGAAGCCTATCATGGAGGCTAGAGTTCATCAGCCCTGATGCCCGGCCGCTGGTGAGGAGCCGGGAGAAACAGTGGCATACTGGTTGCCTCTGTCCTCGAGTGAACAGGGTGAGGTGAAGCCAGGCAACATGTATGAGCAGGCTAAAGGTTGAAGCAGCTGGGCAGCATGGTAGAATCATCCACTAAAGAAAATAGAAAGTCCTTTCTACAGTCACATCACCAAGAGTTTGTGTAAAGTGGCTAATTCCTTACCTCCGTTTCTCATACTCTCTGAGGCATTCCAATATTCTCTCTCTCACTGAAGCACACATGTGCATTTTTAATTAAGTGGAAACAGGGTACATCTTTGTGAAATAATGAAATAGGCTTCCATATAAGGAAAAAATACAAAATATATAAAATTTTATGTTATAAATGTGACTTTTTCAGTTATTACATTGCTTGGTGATAACTTTCCAAGATGACTCCTCACCCTTAGCCCTGAAGAGTGCCACAGAGGAAGGTGGATGGAAGAGTACAGCCGGTCTCCTGGTATGTAATATGTATGTAATCTCAATACTCAATAACATTTTTGCTCTGAAAAATGGACTGACAGGTTGGTTTTAAGACTTTTCTTAAAATTTGGAGTCTGGTACCCATAAGCCTTATTGTAAAATGTAAGAGTGGGCTGCTTATTGTTTTTAAATATATAAAATATACTTCACTTTATAACACAGTTTCATGTGACAAATTAATATATACCATGATTGTGAAGAAATAACTGCTAGATGCAAGTCTAATATCACAAGACGCTACTCCAACACAAGGCACAATCACCCACACCCAATTTAGAGATGTCAATTAGTGTAACCCACAAATCTTTAAGAAAATGATAAAACAAATTTTCTGTGAAGCAGGACCTCTAACTTCTGCGACACTGTGTTGTCAATATTGGGAAGAATTTACTGTGACATGTATACCTGAGAATGAGCAACTGAGCATCTGCCTGCAATGCAGGTATATAAATCTTACATTCAATTACCAGGTAAACAATTTAAAAAGTTTAAAGAACCTGAACAAAGCATTTCCAGTTTAGTTTAATTAATGCATATGAAAGTAGTAACACCCTGTTAATACCCTTTGAAAACATGTCAACATGTAGGGTGGCATTGTATCACTTCATATTACTGATTTTCCGCAGAGCATTTGATGAAGGAATTATATTTTCATTTATTGCCATCTGCTCAACATATTGACAGCTGCGTCTTGCTTTTACTTGATTAAATTTTGCAAAGATTCAGCGCTATCATATTTTAGAAGGATATTAGAAAAAATATACATTAATAACCAATCCTGTTGTGGGGCTTCAAGTGGTCCAATACTTTTATCAAATTCATTAAGTACCATCATAATTCCACATTTAACATGCAGCATATAGTACAGATGTGGGCAGATGGATATTTACTGCCTGCACTAGTGCTCAGCTATTAAAATGGTTTTTTTAGCATGAAATAACAAGACATTTACTGATACCTTTAGGTATTGTGGATGTTTAATGTCTTTTATAACAAAATTCTGTTCTTAATATTGCTGCTCACCTTATACTGTATAATCCTTTATTGGTTATAGGTGTTACTTTAAAAAATTACATTCCAAAATTAATTAATTTATCCTTATTTTGAAACCTGTTTTTTGTTACACTCATTCATACTAAGACAACTTACAGTCAGCAATTAACTCAACACATAAGATGTTTGGGGTGTGAAAGAAAGACAGAATTCCTAGAAAAGATTATATTGACAACACACAAATATGATAGCTGAGCTTGGAACCAAAGTTACACTATATGGACAAAAGTATTGAGACACATCTCTTCCCAACCTCCTCCTCTTAATTACTGAATTCAGATGTTTCAATCAGACCCATTGCCACAGGTGTGTAAAAATCAAGCACCTAGTCATGCAGTCTTCATTTACAAACATTTGCGAAACAAAACGGGTCATTCTGAAGGGCTCAGTGACTTTAAGCGTAGTACTGTGATAGGATGCCACCTTTACAATAAGACAGTTCATGAAATTTCATCCCTGCTGGGTATTCCACGGTCAACTGTAAGTCAACTCTATTTTGAAAAGTGGAGGCATTTAGGAACAACAGCAACTCAGACACAAAGTGGAAGGCCACGTAAAGTCACAGAGTGGGGTCAACAACTGCTAATTTGCATAGTGCGTAAAGCTTAAGAGTTACAAACTTCCATTGGCATTAATGTAAGTACAGAAACTTTATGAAATAGTTGTCCATGGCCAAGCAGCTACATGCAAACCTCACATCATCAAGATCAATGCAAAACGTCAGAAGGAGTGGTGTAAAGCACACCACCGCTGGACTGTGGAACAGTGTAAATGCGTTCTATGGAGTTATGAATCACGCTTCTCTATTTGGCAGTCAGATGGCCAAGTCTGGGAGAACATTACCTGCCTGAGTGCATTGTGTTGACTGTGAAGTTTGGTGGAGGAGGGATAATAGTGTGAGACTGTTTTTCAGGGTTTGGGCTAGGCCCCTTACTTCCAGTGAAGGGCAATCTTAATCCTTCAGCGTACCAAGACATTTTGGACCATGCTATGCTTCCGTCTTTGTGGAAACAGTTTGGTGAAGACCCTTTTCTATTTCAGCATGACTGTGCTCCAGTGCACAAAGCAAGGTTTATAAAGACAAGGTTGGATGAGTTTGGTGTGGAAGAACTTGACTGGCCCACACAGAGCCCTGACCTTAACCCCATCCAACACCTTTGGGATGAACTGGAATGGAGATTGCGAGCTTGGCCTTCTCGTCCAACATCAGTGCCTGACCTCATAAAAGCTGTACAGAATGAATGGGTACAAATTCCCACAGAAACACTCCAGAACCTTGTGGAAAGCCTTCCAAGAAGAGCAGAAGTTGTTATAGCTGCAAATGGTGGACCACCTCCATATTAAAGTCTATGTATTTGAATGCAATGTCATCAAAGTCCCTGTTGGTGTAATGGTCAGGAATTCCAATACTTTTGTCCATATAGTGTATGTCACTGGATCTAAATAACTAGTAGCAATAAACATTGCACCACCATACCCTCTCTTACCATGAATAAATTCATATTTAATTAGCATAACATTCTCAAACTGTCTTAAACTATTTCAGGATTTTAGTATCAGGTGTAATGTAGGAGCCATGTAAGATGTTGTGGCAAGGCCAACTAATGTACACACCCACACTTGCACTCTCACTAGGTCAGTGTAGAATGTGCAGTTAACCAAACATAAATGCACTTAGGATACCTAATGTGGCAAACGGCTGTGGGTGGCACCCAGCCGGGATGCCCGGAGGAGGGCTTCCGCCTCCTCCAGACCACGAGGGGGTGACCGCCCTGGAGGCTTTGGGGACCACGGGAACAGAGTTTAGAAGCTCAATTCTATAGGGGCCCGTGGTCACTGCCAGGGAGCGCCCGGATACCTGAGGAGCCCTGGCCCTCAGCACTTCTGCCACACCTGGAAGTGCTGGGGGGAAGAAGACCAGGGACACCTGAAGTGCTTCCGGGTGCACAGCCGGCACTTCCGCTACACCTGGGAGGGCCGGCAGAAGGTTATCAGGAGGCACCTGGAGCTCATCCGGGTGAGGATAAAAGGGACCGCCTCCCTCCATTCGATGGCTGGAGTCAGGTGGAAGTGGACAGAGTCTTGGAGGAGAGAAGAGGAGGCAAACCTGAAGAGGCAAAGGCATTTTGAACAGGCCTGGACTTTGGGGTGACTGGTGCTGTGGCACTGGGTTGTGTGTGCATCATCTTTGTAAATAGTTGCAAATAAACATGTGTGGTGCTATAAAATCATGCCTACCTGTCTGTGTTCGGGCTGCTTCCCACACTAAGGAAAAGAAGAATATCAAGAGAAAATCTCATACTGACATAGGAAGAATTTCTAAACTCCACACAAACAGCAAACACTTACAGAATAGATATAGTGTATTTATAAACATTCATAAATATATCACTACATTTTACTGCATGTATATGCATAACACCCACCAAAAAGTCTACATTCATGAACACAAATGCTGCCGTGGTAAAATAATATGCATTTTCTATATAATATATGCAAAATATTAACTTAAAAAAAAAACAACACACATACACAGTTGATTTAAAAGTTTATGTAAAAATACGCCCAGATGCAATTATAAGAAACACTGTACTAATACTGGGTAAGGCATCCTTTTACTTCAAAAACAACCTTCTTCATCAAGGATGTAACTCCACAAGATATTGGAAACATTGTTTTGAGATTCTGGTCCATGTTGATGCATCACACAATTTTGCAGATTTGTCAGCTGCACTGGGATAGCCACTGAAAAACAGTTAACTCATTGTCATGTACATGAGACCAGTTTGAAATGCCCTTTCTTTTATCATGCTGGAAGTAGCCATTAGATGATGGGTAAATTGTGGCCTTGAAGGTATACACATGGTCAGCAACAATGCACAGATAGGTCGTGGTAGTCAAGCAAATATTGATTGGTATTAACGGTATTCCAAAAAAACAGACCATTACACCACCACCACCAGCCTGGACTATTGACACTATGCAGGATGGGTACATGGATTCATGCCATTGGCACCAAACTCTGATCTTACCATCTTTGTGCTTCAGCAGAAATTGAGATTCAACAGACCAGGCTGTTTTTCCAGTCTTCAACTGTCCAGTTTTGATGAGACTGTGCCACTGCAGCCTCACCTTTCTGTTCTTGGCTGACAGGACTTGAACTGAAGGAGTCCAGTCTTCATCTCAGGTCACTGGATAGTATCCATGTCTTGCAACCAAGAACCAAGAAGCACCAACCAAGCAACCAAGAAGCACCAAGACTCTAAAGACTTGGACCTTTGTCATTTTGTTAAGATATCAGGAGCACCACACACCGCTTTCCAGCAACCTCATGGCCCCCCATGTTCCCTCAATATGTCTCCGGACTTCATAGGAAGAGTCACCAGAGAACATTAGGTTGACATTATCTCCAAAGACAGACACACTGGTGATGGCTGTGCCCAAGAGGTTTTTAAAAGCCTGGGTCTTAGCTTTTGCAAACACCCAGACTCAGACTCCTCACTCAGTCTCTCGAGAGCCCTGATCAGAGCCTCCATTGACTCTACGAAGACCACAGGAAAGGTGGCAAAGTTAAGATCAGTAAATCTTTCTTCATCAACAGATGCCCCACAGTCACTGGACCCCACAACCTTGCCCATCAACCAGTACATGCAAGCATTGAACAGAATAGGAGCAAGAACACACCCCTGACGGAATCAACAGGGAAAAATGCAGAGGTTCTGCCTCCACTGTGCACAGCATTCACAGTACCAGTGTACAAGCATGCCATGATATCCAGCATCTTTTGAGGGATTCCGAGAAGTCTCAGGATGTCCCACAGACCAGCTCAACTAACTGAGTCGAATGCTTTATGAAAATTGACAAAGGCTGCAAAGAAATTCTGCCAATAATTGCATTTGTGCTCTATGAGATCCCTCAGTGCCAGGATGCGATTGATATTAGACTTCTTAGACGTAAATCCAGACTGCTTCAGTCACTGGTAGTTAAGCAAGTGATCATGGATCTTATTGAGAATGACCCTAGCAAGGACCTTACCTGGTACAGAGAGCAGTGTTAACCCCTCTACTTGCTGCAATCCAAGCGATCACCCTTTCCTTTCCAGATAGGGACAACAAGTCCCATTTTCCAGTAAGTTGGGATGATGCCCATCTCCTAAATGGAAGCAAAGATTGCTTGCATTGCAAGGAGGATAGCCTTACCACCAGCCTGGAGAAGTTCACCCTGGATATTCCAGATCCCTGTAGCCTTTCCTGCCCTGAGCTGTTACACCACTTGTGCAATCTCAGTGACATTGGGTGGTTAACAATGAATTGAATGGGAGGATCAACCTTAAGAACTGTGGACCCAGAGATGTCTAATGTCCTAGCCAGAGGATCAGCTTTAAACAGCTGCTCAAAGTAGCCAGCCCAGCGACTCACAATTGCAGCATTATCTGTAAGGTCCTTTCCATCGCCTGTTCCATTGATTCCTCTGTAAGCAAGACTCGGGTCACTAGACCACAGATGGTGTGTCGTTTCCTCACAGATTCCTCTAACAAATGCCTCCTTATCAGCCTTTGCAGCCATCCCTCTCAATTCCCAGTGCAGACCATAATTACCATCAAGTCACGCATTGCATCTCTCCTCAATGACATCCAGGATGCCCTGCGAGCCTTCAGGGAACACCAACAACACCAACGCAACCCTCAACAACTGTCAGGGTCTTGTCACAGAAAGTCTTCCATATCATATTAGAATCAGAAGTCACACCCAAGTTTGTAAGTTCCTCACATAAACTGCATGCAAACTCTTTAAAACAGCCTGATATTGGAGACCTTTTGCAAAGTCAAGAAACATGGAGCAGTTTTAACAGTGTCACTAGACCCATCGGGACCGACACAATCTTCATAGCAAGTTCTGATGCTTGCCAGCCGGAAGACGGTACTGTTATAATAGTCATGCATCCATTTATCATCCAATTTGATCCATTTACAATATATTCATATGCAGGCTAATAAAGTGCTGAAACCCATTCAGGTAACAATGGTCACAAAGGAGTAATGAACTCAGGATATAGCTTCAGTCATAATCCTACAATCCCTGATGGAGTCCAGGATTTTGAAAAGAAATGGTCAGCATTCTTATCATTGCATTTAAGCTAAAAATAATAAAAATTGCACTTACTTTATGCATTAGAATTGCTTGCATTTTAATCCGTTGCTTAGTACCTGCCTAAGTGGAGAAAATATAAATGAATAAAAATATCTTTTTTAAATACTTATTAAAAATTGTCAAGTATCTGATCTACTGTATATGTACAAACATAGGTATATGTATTTTTCTTTGTATGTGTATATCTATGAGCATTTGAATAGATGTATTCAATTGCATTCTTATTATAGTTTTGTACTGAGTTTTACTGGTATGCAGAATTAGGATGATTCTTGTGATATACTCTTATAAATTATAAGTTCTCACAAACATTCTAGCTTTTGGTTTTCATGATCATTTTAGATCAAAACACAAAGGACATATACCAAACAATATATGATTTTTTTGTTTTGCATGTTGTTTTGTCTTGGTAGAGTTCTATATTACTCTACTTTCTCCTTTTATATTCTTTAATGTGTACCTTTTGTTAGAATGGTTCAAATCCCATAGACTTACCATTGTTTATAAGGTATTGTACCTTATAATTTCTCCCCACATTTCCTTCTACATCTATAACATCAGGCAATTACATAGAGTAAAAGACAAGCAGGAGTTAAGTTACGGCTTTAAATAATGTATTATTGATAATATTTGTACAATAATAACATTAAGTAAGGTACATTTGAATGTTGGCAACCATACAACCTGATAAATGCTGATGTGTAGTTTCAGGTGGCACACAGACTTGTAGTTACTTAAAATGTCTCTAGTTAAGTCATCATTTTTGGTCAGCTTTCATCAGAAGAGGCCGCATACCTGTCTCAATATGGCTGCCGAGTTGTGCTTCTCAGTGTGGTCTTCTTCTCAGTTCATGGTGTGTGAGATGCTCCTTAATCATTATAATGTGTGTGTGTGTGAAAGACAGAGAGAGAGGGTGGTAAAGCAACCAAATTTATACATTATTTGTCCAAATCCTTACACCAATAGGGTGTCATGCTACAGAATGGTCTCTGATTCAAACCAATCCCAAACAGCCATATTTCAGACCAATGGGGGCACACAATACCTTTCACACCTGCCACCAAAAGCATTTTTGAGCTGATGTTTGCCAGCTAGGTAGTTTGGCTTTTCTATGGGGGTTAATTGAGAGAGTCCTGTAGAGAATCACTTGCCAAACTCGTTTTAGGCACTTTCCATGACTTTGTCATAAAATTTGCTATCCTGACTCAGTCTTTAAAGGGGGGAGGTATTTAAATATCAAACCACTGCAGTTCTTATCAGTGATATAACACTAATATTACATTGCTTTGTCTAAGTTCCAAATAAAGACATACAAAATATTTATCAACTTATATAAAGGGTGCGCACAAAGTCTGTATACCCCTATCTTTAGGAGCATTTATAGGAATAACCATGACAATTTGGTTCCTGTGGACATCAGCCCAAGTCTTCCCAGTATTTCGAGGTGTGTTTCTGACATCCTGTCTGCCTGCTGCTGCTCAAGAAATCGCAACAACGTGGCGGTCGTTCCAAGACAAATCGATGGGTGACACAAGTGTTTTCACGATCAAGGAACGTTTGGTGGCCACTGCATGGGTTCATGAGTAGCCTGTTACTGGGAAATCGATCAAAAATGTCATGGATGACTTTGTTGTGCATTTTGGGAAAGCATCGCCGACAAAGAGGACGTTGTTGCAATGGGAGAGGAAGGCTTTTGCAATGGGCAGTGTCCGAGATACGCCGCGAAGTGGAAGGCCATCCACAAATCATAATACGTGTGCAGATGTGGCAGAGTCTGTCCAACGATTCCCAATGAAATCCACTTGTAAACATGTTGCTGAGTTGGGAATAGCGGAATCGACAATGCAAAAACACATCAAACAGGACTTGCAAATGAAATGTTGGCGTCCATTGCATTTTAACGAGTTATTAGATGCCGACTTGGACAGACGTCAGGAAGCGTGTGATCTGATGCTACACCAATTTCCAACAAATGCTGAGAAGGAAAAGGTTATGTTCTCTGACGAGTGTGCGATTTATTGCAGCTCCCACAATTGAAACGTGTTTTTCTGGGGAAAAGAAAATCCACATTTCTTTGAAGAAATTGAGCATAACCCACCACACGTGATGATCTGGGTTGGAATGACAGCACAGCATTTGTTTGGCCCTTATATTTTTGATGGTTCTGTTAACCAAATCAATTATCTGGAAATGCTGAATGGCTGGCTCATCCCGCAACTGAGAAACCAGGGCGTCCTTGACAGTGTTTGGTTTCAACAAGACGGGGCACCTGCCCATTTCGAAATCACCGTGCGTGATCGCCTCAATTAAGTTTTTGGGAATCGTTGGATCGGACGAGGATCAAACAACATTCCTGCTCCTCTTCTGTGGCCTCCGAGAATCCCTGATCTCACAACTCCAGATAATGCACTCTGGGGGTTTATCAAAGAAGACGTGCAGAAGCACCGTTATTCATCGAACAATTAACTGAAACATGTGGTTCATGCTGCATTCCAGAAAGTCACCCCGCAAATGTTGCAGAACACGAGCAGGAGAACCTGGCGGTGCATTCGGCTATGCAGAGATCATGGAGGGACCCATACAGATGTTTTGGATTCCTAAGAGGTAACCTTTAGCTTTCAAAATCCTCCAAAAGATAGGGGTATACGGACTTTGCGCTCACCCTGTGCAAAATTTCACACCACAACACAAGTCTATTTGATTTTGTCTAGATATATGAATACCTTAATCTTCTCATCATTAAAATTATATTCTTTTGTTCATTTGTAGCTGTTACGTGCGGTTTCATACAAAATATTAAAGGTACAGTATCCCCAGTGTACTTAGAAAACATAAGGCTAATGACCCACTTTTCCTTTCATTCTAGAATTTTTCTACCAGCATTTACTTGGCAGTATTCTTCTCTGCTCTCATTGACCTTAATTCATTCTGAATTATTTCCTTTTTTCTCATAGTCCCTTATTCTTAATTAATTACATCAAATCTTTTCCAAAGTTCCTATTTCCTCTAAATATCTTTATATTCACCTTTCTCCATGTTGAAAGGTTACTTTTAACCTTTTTTCTTCCTGATTTAGCCTGAAAATGTCTTTTAAAATTTTGCTGAGCACTTTCTGATGATGCATACAATTGGTGAACCTAAAACTGCTGATGTGGTTAAAGTAAACATTCTGCCTCAGTTTTGGGCAACCTAAATACCCCTCATTAATTTGCTTATCCCATCACTAAACCTGCTAACGTTTGTTAGTTATTAAATCCGGAACATTTGAAAAGCATGTTATTTCTATTAACATCCATCCAACCAACTATTTTCCAAACCCACTTATCCTGAGCAGTGTAACTGGGAAGTTGCAGCCTATCCCAGCAGGCATCAGTCACAAGGCAGAAACATTCCCTGTACAGGGTGCCAGTCCATCAAAGGGTGAACACATTCACACACATTTACATTTACATTTATTTGCTTAGCAGACACTTTTATCTAAAGTGCCTTACAAAAAAGGTCAACATAATCGAGTAAATATCAGTCTGGTGGATTGTTTCAGAACAAGTGGTATAGGACAAGGTTACAGAGTTGATAATCACAAGTAAAGAGCTTGGAACAAAACAATTCAATTCTTTATTGTCATGACAATGCACAAGCTAGATACAATTTCTATGATAGTAAAACATAACTTAATATCTTTTTAAAGACATTGAGGGAGTCAGATTTTCAGATGAAGGTGAGCAGCTCATTCTACCAGCTAGGAGCTACAGCTATATTGGTATCACTATACGCTGTTCTTCAGCAGACTTGAGAGGACGAGAAGGAGCATAGCACCTCATAAAGTGTCTCTGTATACATGTGCTGCATATTCTAAATACACACTAGGACCAATTAAGCATCTCCAATCTACCTAACCTGCATATCTTTGGACTATAGGAAACTGGAGCACCAGGTGGAAACCCAAATGGACATAGGGAGAACATCCAAACACAATGCAGGGAGCACCTGAGACATGAACTCCTTGTTCCAAGGCAGCAGTGCTACCACTGTGTCACGGTGCTGTCCTTTTTATTAATATATTAAATAATATTAAAATAGTTAAAAGGAATTAACCAAGGGCGGCATGGTAGTACAGTGGTTAGCGCTGCTACCTCGCAGTAAGGAGACCTGGGTTTGCTTCCTGGGTCCTCCCTGCATGGAGTTTGCATGTTCTCCCCGTGTCTGTGTGGATTTCCTTTGGTTTCCTACAACAGTCCAAAGACTGGTTAGGTGCATTGGCGATCCTAAATTGTCCCTAGTGTGTAGGTGTGTGTGTGTGTGCCCTGCGGTGGGCTGGCGCCCTCCCCGGGATTTGTTCCTGCCTTGCATCCTGTGTTGGCTGGGATTGGCTCCAGCAGACCCCCGTTACCCTGTGTTATGATATAGCAGGTTGGATAATGGCTAGATGGAATTAACCATAAGAAATATGTAATAGAAAACCAGGGTCCTAAGAATTTACAATTTAAATAAACTAAAACAATTCATTAAGGTCACTAAATACAAACTCAAAAATAAAGAAAACCAGTAAGCCAACAGGGAAAGCTTTTATTTTTAACAAATAAGGCAAATGCCAAATATAGAACAGATAGGAAGCCCCCTTAACATAAAGCTTGGTGAATGTTGACCAACCAATTTAGCTCAGAATTTGAGTTTTACCCATCAGCACATTACATACCAGCATTATAGTTCTCTCAGTGCTTTTGACCATTAAAGCATGGCAAAAAATGTTGAACTATACATATAAATTGTTTTGTGACATTGTACAATATACAGTAAATCATTTTTTGGTTCTTCATGATACTGCAAAGTAAATTATAATTAACCATATTTTTTATAGAATCCTCAAGATAAATTTAAGGTTTATAAGTATTTTATCATCTTTGCAGCCTAGAAAAGTACAATCCACAATCTCCTCTGAGCAGCACTGTTAAGCACAATTTGTTTGACATAAACAAATGTATTTGATAAAATTAAATATTTTTCCCATTTGCTGCGCTTTGCCTTCTTTGCCTTTTCATACTTCTGTCTGCTTTTATGCCTCATTTGAAGCCCATGCAGGAAATGAATACGTTTGCTATGCAAATGATGCTCATCCCCGAATACCATAGCAAAGCAGCCCCCCTCTGCACTGAGGTTGCACACTTTTAACACTTTCTATCCATTCCTATCATCTATTGCTTTTAAAATTAAAAGAAGTATCCCAATGTTGCACTGAAAGCAAGCAGTGAATAGAAAATGGCAGCAGCACCCAACATCACATAGGCAGCACCTTCTGTGAAAATAAACTGTGACATATTTCTCCTCAAATGTGTTCTTTTTGACTGTTAAAATTGAAAATCCTTGCTGATTTGCGATGGACAGAGGCAGCCAACTGAAAATTGCAGCAGTGCATCCATTCCTACTTCTGACTTCTGACTTACATGGAAATGTACATTTGCTAATTGCCTGTGATTGGTTGTGAAATTCAGTTTTGGTAGTTTACAGAGATGGACAGAAGGGAAAAGTGTTTTAATGTCAGAAAAAATCAGTCTTGGCAGGAGCGTGGCTAAACCTAGCCCTTGTCCAATAGGCCTTTGTTCCTGTGAAACACTAGGGATAAGTAGTTTGGCAGTGATCTTATAGGAAGAGAAAATATATGTGAAGACTTTTTTGCCAGGTTTAGAAATCTTAATGCTTAAATGACTGCAAAAAAACAGCCATATGCCTTTCATATTTCAACAGTATAAATGAAGAAAATGATTTTATGATAACTAAGCTTAGTTTCAGCATAAGCATCAAACTTCTACATTAAAAATTAAATATGTACATATACAAAGTTGGCATTGCTCATTCTGTTAAAATTCAATGGCACACCATGGGCCTTATGCATAATGCCGTGTGTAGAAATTCACACTATAACATGACGTAAGCACAAAAGCCGAAATGTGCTCACGCACAGAAAAATCCAGATGTAGGAATGTGTGCGTACTCCAACTTCCAAGTACTTCTGCTACATAAATCCCGGTCAGCGTAAAAAGTAACGCTCGTGCACGCGCCTTCTGTCCCGCCCAAACTCCTCCCAGAATTACGTCTCTTTGAATATGCGAATCAATATAAATCACCCTTAAGCTCAGCCTTCTGTGAAAAGACAATGGGAAAAGCACAGGGGAAAATATAAGAATTTCAGCGAATACCAAGTGGAGGCAAAGGAAAAACATACTATTTGTTTAATTAAACCGTGGTATAATCAACAAAAGGAAGTTGATCGAGTGACATAGCGTGTTGGAGAACGTGTCGCCGTGAAAAAGCGAGTCGTAGCCCAACGTCTGAGTGTCATATGAAAGCTTATTAGGGTACAGAGAAAAAAAAGGCACACAGTGAGGAAAAAAGCACGAAATGTCAACTTCAATCTTGAAATTTCCACTTTAATCATGTAGTTTATTTTGTCATTAAAGTAGAACATCATAAACGTCATCTTAAAATTGTTTAATTAACCAGTTTCTCAAATCACATCGTAATTAAAGTAGCATGTTAAATGCTTTGTTTTGTATGTGATCTTCTATGTGCTCTGTGTGTGTGAATCACTACTTGCTTCTTAAACCGGCTCTCTTCCTCCTAATGGACACAGAATCCATTACATTCGTGATATTACAGCTCTCTGAATAACTAAAATACTGAAATGTATATCATTTTCATGATGATAGGAGTTAAAGCACGTTATTAAACATGGGTTTCACGGCGCAGTGATTGTGCGCAACCTTCGATGAAATTATTTATTGCAGCAGTACTCATGGGCGGCTCTAGGCTTGTGGTGGCCCTGGGCAGAGAAAGAATCGGTGGCCCCTTCGCCCGCCAATGTGAATATGGTATCTTATGCAAGGTGGATGGCCACGTCCGTTGCGGACACTGCATAGTCGCCTCATGCTCATGACACAAGCGTTTAACTTTTGTTTGTTTAACTGCCAGTCCCAGTGAAGAATATAGATTATTTAAATGAAGTTAAATGTTTTGCCTGTATAATATAATAAACATATTTTGCTGCATTTCATCTTAAAAAATGATATGGTCATCATATGTAAATACGCGCTTTATAAAGTGACTCAGGTTGTGCAATATTATACCTGTAGTGCAAGTTTACAGTGAGGTAATTGTGCTTATAAGTACAAACAGTTCTATAAGGAGCAATTGATTGAGTGCATTTATAGTTCTTGGGATGAAACTGTTTCTGAACCGCGAGGTCCGTACAGGAAAGGCTTTGAAACGTTTTGCCATGGCTGAGACAGCTGCTGCTGTGATTCACACTCAGATACAGTGATATAAATACTCTGAGTGCTGCAGTGAGAGTAATATGGAAAAAGATGATCTATTGTGGCAACTCCTAACGGGAGCAGCTGAAAGAAGAATAAGGTGAAGTGACAGTAACAACGCTGAAGCAGTTATGATATTTGGAATATTATGGCTATTCTCTGGACCATTATATTGTTACAAGTTAATTATAATCAGATGCATTACACTAATAAACAATATGCGGTTAGTTTCAGTGTATTTATAAAGCCACGTCAGGAAAATAAGGAGTAACCACTGACAGGGATGCCAGGGGCGACGACCCGGCCGGGATGCCTTAAGGGACCGGAAGTGGGCGTGCACCCATCTGGGATCATGTGGGGGCCGCCACCCTCATTGCTTTGGGGGCCACGGGTAGAGGGCTTGGAAGCCCAACCCTGTAGGGGCCCGTGGTCACCGCCAGGGTGCGCCCCGATGCCTTGGGAACCCTGGACCTCAGCACTTCTGCCACACCAGGAAGTGCTGGGGGGAAGAGAAGCAGGGACACCCGGAGAGCTTCCAGGAGAACAGCCGGCACTTCCGCCACACTAGGGCGTGTCAGCGGGAGATTGCCGGGGAGCACCTGGAGTTCCTCCGGGTGTGGATAAAAGGGTCCGCCTCCCTTCATTCGGGGCGAGAGTCGGGAGTGAAGTGGACTGAGCCTACAGGAGAAGGCAAGGAGGTGGCCTGAAGAAGGAAGTAAGGCATTGTGGCCAGGACTTTGGGGGTTTGTGGTGCACCTTGAACTGTATATAGTGTAAATAAACGTGTTTGTGGGTGAAATGAACGTGTCCGCCTGTCTGTGTCTGGGCCAGTCTCCACACCACAGAGGAACAGTAGCATTGCTTTGACGCTGGGTGCCGCCAGTCTGCAAAACTGAGCGGAGAACTTGCGTACGACAAGGTTTGAGGTACCGTGGAAAAGTGCGTGGCTTTACACCAAGTGTAGGTTTTATACATCGCGATTTGAACGTGGAAAAGCCATTCATCCTGGCCAATACCCCCAGGCCGCCAGGGGGATCCCTCCCTGCAGCATGGAGGTGCCCCGAATGCCAGCAGGGAATTATGGACAATGGAGTTTTTATCCACAGCCCTGCTGGATACCACGGGGGCCGCTAGAAGGCGCTGCAGGGAGGAACAACAATGGTTTTCCCTACAACCCGGAAATATGTCCTAGTCACATGGACAGAGGAAATGATGTGCTTCCGGGTTGAAGAAGAGGAGTTTTTATCTGACCCGGAAGTGTTACCAGTCACATGGACAGAGAGAGAAAACACTTCCTGGACACGGACTATATAAAGGACTGTGGGAGATTCCAGGGTTGAGCTGAGTCGGAAGGAAGGGTGGCAACGCGTCTGGGAGTAGGAGGATTAATTATTGGTTATTGTATTGTAATTTGTATGAGTATTGTGAAGTGTCGGGTGCTTTGTGCACTTATTAGTTATAATAAACTCAATTATTGGACTTTTACCTGGTGTCTGGCTTCTGGTCTGAGGCTTCAAGAGGACGACAGCAGACTTCTATCTGTCACAACACATACATTTGATTTGCATCTGTGACAGCAGGTGTAAATTTATAGTACTTGTAAAAGTTAGTGTTTTTTTTTTAAATTTTATTCTCTCTGTCACGAATCACGATACAACCCCCCAACACCACCGCCACCCCAGATCTGACACTGTTAGTTTTATTTGAAACTGGGAGTAACTGTAGATGTGAGTGGTGTTTTGAGATAATGGAACTGGAAATTTTCTTATCTGGAGGGATAAAAGCTGTCACACAAATGCTGGTGAATCTGTCTTCTTCATATCTCACCGTCACTTGATTTTTTTTATTCAGTTTTATTGAGTGTTCCTGGTCACGCTGAATTAGTATGCACCTTATGGTCCTTGATGTCAAAGCCACACTGACAAAAAAACAGAGACATAGGTATATATGATATTTGGAATAATTCATTTTATGACCTGTATAGTACATTTCGGAAAACATTGTGGCACGGATGCAACATTATTCATCCATCCATCCATTATCCAACCCGCTATATCCTAACTACAGGGTCACGGGGGTCTGCTGGAGCCAATCCCTCCCAACACAGGGCCTAAGGCAGGAAACAAATCCTGGGCAGGGAGCCAACCCACCACAAGGCACACACACACACCAAGGACAATTTAGAATTGCCAATGCACCTACCCTGCATGTCTTTGGACTGTGGGAGGAAACCGGAGTACCATGAGGAAACCAATGTAGACACGGGGAGAACATGCAAACTCCACGCAGGGAGGACCCAGGAAGCGAACCTGGGTCTCCCAACTGCGTGGCATCAGCGCTACCCACTGCGCCACCGTGCCGCCCAACATTATTCATATTCATTCGCATGCCTTTTTGTAATCAGTGACCGTGTTTTTTTTCGATCTTGCCCAATCTCCACAATTTGATGCATGGTGGTGTTTCTTTTGTACTCCAGGACATGCAGAAGAAAGAATAGTACAGAGAGGTCAGTTCTGCGCTATATACAATCATCAAATTTAAATATTAACAGTTCCCACACACCCAAGAACCGTCTTTCCTACATTTACGACATGTGTACCTGTTGCAGTGTACACATTTTCTCTATGCTGTGGTTCCTATTACACTGAAGGTGCACCTGACATTGACTGAGTTTGCTTTCCTGGGGTAGCGGCGGTCTTGGAACAGAAGTTTGTCGATGTTGTAACCTCTTTTTCTTTTTCCATCGCCTTTTTTTGTAAGAAGCAATGATGAAGTTCCTCTGCAAGGTGAGCCAAGAATGCTCTTCTTTTCTTAGTGGACCTTGTGCATGCCTTGAACAGTACATGTGCGTTGATCGCCGCCAGGTCAAGCATGTTGTAGCACACAGCAACCGGCTACCTGCATGCTCTTGCTCGCACTGAATAAGCTCATGTCTTCTGGTGCACGATGTCAATGCAGTACTGGGAAAAAAAGAAAGAGACAAATATATGTGACATTTTGAAGAAATCATTTTATGACCTGAATGGTACCAATCAGAAAACATTGTTGCACTAATGCAATAATATTTGAAAACGAACAATGTCAGATTGGGTGTAAAGTTATGGTACTTGTAAAAGTTAGCTTTTTTCAGTTTTATTCTCTCAGTCCTGTTCATGCTCTAATCTGTCTCCGACCCCCCACCCCGGATCTGATCCTAACTAACAGCGTCAGCATAAATTTACACCCGATCTGATGGTGTTCGTTTTCAAATAATATTGCATTAGTGCGATGATGTTTTCTGATTGCACAGATTTAAATCACTAAGTACAAAGTATGATGAACTCTCATATCACCTTTTCTTAATGCTATGTTAGATAACACCTACATTTGGAAATCAGCAACATAGCACAGAGCACCACAGAACAAACACTGCAGAGCTTTTCTACACACTTCTCTTCCAGTGCCATTCAATGTGATAATGATATCATATTTACAGTAAGAAGAATTACACTGAAATCTGATTGCACAGATTTCAATCACTAAGTACAAAGTATGATGAACTCTCATATCACCTTTTCTTAATGCTATGTTAGAAAACACCTATATTTAGAAATCAGCAACATAGCACAGAGCTCCACAGAACAAACACTGAAGAGCTTTTCTACACACTTCTCTACCAGTGCCATTCAATGTGATAATGATATCATATTTACAGTAAGAAGCATTAGACTGAAAAGAAAAAAAAACAAATATATAAAGGTGGCAACAAACCACCAGGCCCACAAGGTACATGGTCAAATATATACTATAATGTTAACGAAAAGCTACCACTGTACACATGTACACTGCACACAATACATAACAGTTCCTTCAGAGTGTCCATATACACTATTGCCAATGTAATATTGTCCAAGCACAGAAGAGGATTGTGTTTGCTGACTTTGGGGAACTGGGGGTTTGGTGGTGGTGCACTTGACTTTGTATAAATAAACGTGTGGTGATAGAGCAAACAGTGTCCGCCTGTGTGTGTCCGGACCGCTATATTTCACAGTGGCGTAGCCGGCAGGATGCTCCACCTGGGTGAAGGTGGGGACCTGCATCCCCTAAAATGTCTGTGAAAGGCCCGGTACAACAGGGGAACTCACCCACATGCCGCAGGGGCGGCGTGCACCCAACCCCACAGCAACGAAGTGCTGCATGGACCTATGGGGGTCCATTGACAGACTTTGTTTTTAAGGGGCGGCTCACCGACGCGGAGCTCAGGAAAGGGGCTGCCGAGAAGGAGAGGCTGTGGTTGCGGAAGCCGCAGCAGCAGCGGAGCTGCCCGGAAAGACGCTCTCCAGTGAGAGAGGAAAGCGAGAAGCTCGACCTCAATACAGGCACGGGATTGGACAGCGTGTCCTGTTCTCTCGCCAGCGGTTGGCCGAAGGCGAGAGCAGGGAATGTCCGTCCCGTGCACCCAGGAAACCCAAGTGGGTCGCAGGGAAAGGCACATAGAGAGCAGTCGGTCGGTGGAACCCCTCACAAGGTAAGCCCACTGCCGGCTGTGTTACAGGAGCTGCAAGAAGAACTGTGCATTGTGCTGTCACCACCGGCCGAGCAATGTGTCCTTCGGGCGGAGACGCTGGACTCAGGAGGGATGGCAGTGGCGTCGGATCGAGAGCCGCAGGCAAGAAAGGATTGGCGCACTGCAGGAGCTCCTGGACGGAGAGGTACAGCGGGGAAGGTAGGTGAGACCGACCCCGTGAAGCTCCTGATGCCAGCCGGGTCTGCCCTCTTACAATGAGCAGATCCAAACCGCCATGGCGTCCTAAAGTAAGCGGAGGAAGCGGCTTGGGGAAGCCAGTTTCTCCGACATGGGAGGACGTGTCGCTGGGTGCACACGCCCCGCGAAGGGCCGTCCTCTGCGGAGGCAGAGGAAAACCCCACAGTGTGGGAGGTGAACACAACGCCTGAGCCCACTGGTGGTTCCGTGGCAGGGACTGCCAACTTACCGTATGGGGAAGCCGAACGGGGAAGCATCAGAGGGCCGATCGGAGTGGAGAACGTTGGCCCAGCTGAGAGGACGAGCCAAGGGGCTGCATCAGGGCAACGTCCCCGCCCCTTGTTTTTCTGTTTTATTTACAGGCTCGGGCCCTACCCTGCAATGTGTCGGCTTGGCACCGAGGGGTCTTCGTCCTGGCGGAATGGTCCGCTGGTCCCAGGAGGTCCCAGCTAGCAGGGAAGTATTGTCGCAGGAGGCTGGAGTCGGGTGAGGAGGAGGACAAGGTCGAGGCAGAGGAGGCGAAGAGAGGCCTGAGTATCGTGTGAAGAGGATTGTGTTTGTTGACTTTGGGGAACTGGGGGTTTGGTGGTGGTGCACTTGACTTTGTATAAATAAACGTGTGGTGATGGAGCAAATGGTGTCTGCCTGTGTGTGTCCGGGCCGCTATATTTCACTATATATATATATATATATATATATATATATATATATATATATATATACATATGCATATGTATATTTTGACCTAAAATTGGGTTTGGCCTGTAATATATATATAGGGCAAAGCCACACAATGTCAGGCAGGGTTCAGCCAATGAGTTTCTACATTATTATTCAGCCTGAGCAGTGAACTGAATACAAAGGCAAGTGATGAAGCTTCTGTGCCTACCTGCTACCCAACGGAGTGCCATGGAAGCAACTGAGGGAGTAGAGGAGAAGGTAGAGACACAGAGCAAGAGGAAGGTCTTGTTGAAGGAGACAAAGGGTCTCAAATGAGATGCAGGCAACACTAGTTGACCATGTCATCAACCATGGCTTGAACATGAGAGAAGCAGGTCAACATGTGTGGGCAAATGTGTCACATTTTACCATGGCTGACATAATGTAATAATTTGGAAATGAAGATGGGTACAGTAACTGTGGCCTCTGCAGTGCAATACTTATAGTACCTGTAGATTTAGATATGGTACATGGGACGATGGTGGTCCCCTACAGACTCCCTCTTCCCACATGGGAGTCTGTTGAACCAACACCGTCGATAGTAATGACTGAGATGAGCTGACAAATGAGGAAAAAATCTCATTGACGCCAGGGGATGGTGTAAAATGCTCAGGTGCTTTTATAAAAAAAAAATCAAAAACAAAAGTAAAACCAAAAAAATCCATAAAATCAGTGAAATGTGGTGATAAAATCCTTAATAAATAAATCTGTTGAAACAGAGGTTAAAATTCACTCTCTCTTGACCCGATCACAGCCTAACACCTTCTGTCACCCCGGCTCACACATCACAGGCGTTGCCAGCGGAGCCCCTGCAACACGAACTCCCTTCTGCCGACACCCATCTTGGCTGCCACTACAGTGCGCAGCCAGACCGTCCGAGGTCAGCACACCTCCTGTCTTCCTTCGCGCTCATGCAGTCACTCCTCAGATCCACTGGGAGGTCTTACGTCTCGCTCGCCCCACTCTACACGCTTAGTCAGTGGGGCGAACCAGCCCTTAGAGCACCTCAACCTGCGTTTCCTTCCGGAGCCCCAGCCCAAGCTGCCTTCTCCAAACAGGTGGCCTGATCGTCTCTCTCTGACTGCCCTTCACCATTTATTAACCTCCATCATCCATCCCGTTCTTTCTCCTCTCTTTCTCTTACATCTTTTATCTCTCTCTCTCCCCTTGTGCCGGCCCGTATACAGGGTGGTCCATATCTAATTATGCAATTATGAAAAGGCAAAAACATTGCACCTGCTGTTCGACTGACAACTGTCTCCCTGCCATTTTGGAATGCAGGGCAGGTGCTGCCATCTATTGGCAGAAAAAAGATTTTTTTGTGAATTCTCTATGTAATAAACTTAATAAGTTATAGCGTGATGAAAATTGCATAATTAGATCCGGACCACCATATATATACACCCGTCACTGTGGGCACAGCACCTTAATCACACACCCAAGGAGACTGACACGGCTTTATGGATTTAAAACCTGACCATATTTTGTTATAGCCGCAGACCTGCTATACCACAGCACATTTCACAAAAAATACACAAAGATGAGTAAATGTGTGTTTTTTCAGAAGTGCAAAAAGACTCTGAAAGAGGGAGAGTCAGCTTGTATTTAATCCATAAACAGCAGACTGTGGAGTTAAACGTGGATACCAACAATTTCACTGCACTCTGAAAAGCAAAATGGATTGCATTGTTTTACATTTTCCTATTAGTTTGTAGTTAGTGTTTAGAATTAGCTATTCACGTGATGTTTTGATGTAGAGTTTTGATATAGAAATACCATTTTTAGAAGAGTTAGTATGGTTTGAATGAAGTGTATGATTTACATGAGATGTCTGACTTGTTTTGGTGTGTGTGAGTGTTTATGGGTGTTATGTATAAAGATAAAATGAGCTGTAGTTTCAGAAATAAAGTGTAAGCAGTCAGAAAGAACTGTAAAAGAATGTGAATCGAGCAGCACTCAGAATAATGTTCAGAGACACTGTACTCGAGGTGTTACCATACACATGCATTTCATTCTGGAAGTGATATCATTTCAATTGTAAATCTTAGCTTTTTAAATCCTGAGAAAATGTAATGACATTAATTTAATATGTTTAGTTTGGTGATCACTGTTTGCCAATTTCTGTGGGCGCAAGAGGTGTCCAACTTAAGGAACTCTTAGTGACTGCTGATTGGGTTGAGCAGTGTGGAGATAATGGAAGAGCATGCCACTTTTGTAACAATAGGATTTTGGAATTGGTTCAGTGGTGAGATTCACATAACGGGTGCACCCTTTGTGCAGTGTCCATGCTTTCATGCATGGGTTTTCTCCAGGTGGTCTGGTTTCCTCTCACAGTCCAGAGATGAGCATGTTACTTGGATTGCTAAATTGTCCCTTGATTTGTGTGTAGCTGGTCCCCTTTCCAAGAATTGTTTCTTGTGCCCAAGACTTTCTGGGATAGACTCCAGTTTCTCTGCATTTCTATTCTGGATAAGCAGGGTTAAGGATTGATTTCAGGAAACACTTGTAAATTAGTGACTTGCCTAAAGATTACATTCATGAGGTATGGATGGTGGCATAAGAAGTGTGCTGGTGCTGATTTTTAAGAATAAGGGGGATGTGCAGAGCTCTAGTAACTACAGGGGGATAAAAATGATGAGCCACGACACAAAGCTATGGGAAAGAGTACTGGAAGCTAAATTAAGAAGGGAGGTGATGATTAGTGAGCAGCAGTATGGTTTCATGCCAGGAAAGAGCACCGCAGATGCGATGTTTGCTCTGAGGGTGTTGATAGAGAAGTATAGAGAAGGCCAGAAAGAGTTGCATTACGTCTTTGTGGACCTGGAGAAAGCATATGACAAGGTGCCTCGAGTGGAGTTGTGGTATTGCATGTAGAAGTCGGGAGTGGCAGAGAAGTATGTAAGAGTTGTATAAGATATGTACGAGGGAAGTGTAACAGTGGTGAATTCTGTGATAAGAGTGACAGATGCATTCAAGGTCGAGGTTAGATCACATCAGGGATCAGCTCTGAGCCCTTTCTTATTTGCAATGGTGATGGGCAGGTTGATAGACGAGGTTAGACAGGAGTCCTAGTGGACTATGATGTTTGCTGATGACATTGTGAGTAGGGAGCAGGTTGAAGAGACCCTAGAGAGGTGGAGATATGCTCTAGAGAGGAAAGGAATGAAGGTGAGTAGGAACCAGACAGACTATGTGTGTGAATGAGATGGAGGTCAGAGGAATGGTGAGGATGCAGGGAGTAGAACTGGTGAAGGTGGATGAGTTTAAATACTTGGGATCAACAGTACAGAGAAACAAGTATGGTGGAAGAGAGGTGAAGAAGAGAGTACAGGAAGGGTGGAATGGGTGGAGAAGAGTGTCAGGAGTAATTTGTGGCAGACGGGTATCAGCAAGAGTGAAAGGGAAGGTGTACTGGATGGTAGTAAGATCAGCTATGTTATATGGGTTGGAGATGGTGGCACTAACCAGAAAAAAGGAGACAGAGCTGGAGGTGGCAGAGTAAAAGATGCTAGGATTTGCAATAGGTGTGACAAGGATGGACAGGATTAGAAATAAGGACATTAGAGGGTTTGGAAGAATAATTTTAGGGTAATGTAGCATTCTTCTTAAAGAAATAGCATAAAAGGTTAATAAATGTGGGAAACCAAATAAAGGTCAAGTGAATAACAAAATGTACACTAAAATATAAGATTTGGTTTAGGAAAAATACTGAGATGGTCAAGTAAATAAAGAATGTACCAGAAGAAAGGTTGATGTAATATACAAAATGTACTGAAGGATGACTAAGAGATGACTAAGAAATCAGCAGATGTCCTATAAACTAGAATGGGCAGTCGTTATATGCACAGAAATTTCAAGGGTGGTGTCTAATCTCAAAAGGAATAAGAAGAACCAAAATATAATATAAAAGACTTTTATTTTATATAAATCATTTGGGTGTAAACCAACAAACCAACCAGAGTAAAATATATGCATTGATTGACACTGTATGTAAATTCAACAGTTTATAAAATGAACTTCTATGCTTTTGTTACTCTGACCATTCTGACCATGCTGTAACGGACTGCTTTTGAAGAATGCTTCCTCCAATGCATTTTGCAGAGGAGTAATTAAAAGATACAATGAACAGCTTTTATCCTGCCTGATTACTGAATTGTCCTGTTAGAGGACATTTCTTTCTTTAATAAGACGTTAAATTACAACCACAAGGGTCAGCTCAGGTTGGTCGGTTGGGAGACAAAGTCAAAGAGGTGAGATTGCATTGGTTTGGACATGTGCAGAGGAGAGATGCTGGGTATATTGTGAGAAGGATGTTAAAGATAGAGGTGCCAGGTAAAAGGAAAAGAGGAAGGCCTAAGAGAAGGTTTATGGATGTGGTGAGAGAGGACATGCAGGTGATGGTGAAATAGAGCATGATGCAGAAGACAGGACAATATGAAAAATAATTATCTGCTGTTGCAACCCCTAACGAGAGCAGCTGAAAGAAAAAGAAGGTATGGATGGTGGCAGAGCATGGGGTCATCCAACAGGAGACAGACTGTACAGTTGTAGGTGACCAGAGAGAAGAGTGCATGAGAGGAAAAGCCAGAAAAAAGCAACATGTGAAATTGTATTCTCTTTTGAATTTGGGGGAAAATCTTACTTTATTACAGTCTTAATAAGAAAAATGAAAAGCTGCTGTGTTTGTCAAATGTGCATGTATCATGCAAGAACTGAACCCTGTCCCCCAAATTAACAACTGTGTTCCCGTTCCACTATGCTATTTAAGCTGGTTTATTTATGAACATGAAGTTATGAAAGTAATCACTGAAGAAGTTAAAATCATGCAGAGAAGGATGGAAGAAGGTTACAAGAATACTATTTCTTGATCAACTGCTGAAATATTGTCTTCTAATATATACCAATTAAATAAAGCTGTAATGTTTATCAAGTTGGACTATAATACAACATGGATTCCAGCAGCTTGACAGTTAATGTCACAGGTGTTTAAACTGAACATATTGCACTTTGCTGTGCTTTTTGAACTATGAGAGATGTTAGTGATGATTTGTTCTTGTGGCTTCTTAATGTGAATATCAGGAGTGTACACATAAATGTGGATTAGTGAAGTCTTTAATGAAGAACATATTTTGTGTGTGGAATTGGAATTGACTAAGCCTTGACTAGAAAACAAAGCATAATCACATCTTTCTCAGATGATACTATACATTATACTGTATAATTAGAACAAAGAGCATTACACTGAGATGAAAGTTAATAATGTAATAATGTAATATTACCTTATATACAGTCATATGAAAAAGTTTGGGAACCCCTCTCAGCCTGTATAATAATTTTCTCTACTTTCAACAAAAAAGATAACAGTGGTATGTCTTTCATTTGCTAGGAACATCTGAGTACTGGGGTGTTTTCTGAATAAACACTAATAATGGCAATTATTGAGACACAAAAACTTGACCAATGTCTGAAAGTCAAAATAGTAAGACTGCAACTGGCAGTCTGGTCTTTCTTTTAATTATTATTATTATTATTAAATAATTCCTCCCGTATAAGTAACATTTCTCGGACTTCTTTCTTCCATCTCGGAAACATTTCTAGACTGTTCTTACGCAACACAGTACTAAAGTATTGGTTAATGCCCGAGTCACCTCACATATAGATTACTGTAATGGTATTCTATCTCTCATCCCACAAAAACATATCCATCGCTTACAATTTATTCAAAATTCTGCTGCCAGGATAATAACCTGCTGTTCTAAATCCACTGAACATATCACACCTATTCTCTCTCAACTTCACTGGCTCCCTGTTAACTACAGAATACAATACTAAATACCGCTCTTAATATTTAAAGCTCTCCACAACCTAACTGATCTTCTGAGCTCCTATGGGAGCTCGAGCGTCTCTCATTGTGCTCCTCAACTTGGGAATTCTCTTCTCTCTCATATACATCAGCCCGATTCAATAACACATTTTAAAACTACCATCAAAACTTATCTTTTCAAACTGGCATACAAATTGTGAATTTTGCACTGTTACTGCCAGTTATCTTTGTTTGTTTGCTAATTATTGCTGTTTGATTGAGAGCAAAGGTGGACGCGGAAGTAGGATTAGAGATGGCGGGCGGGGCTCTGTCGTGCGTATCCCATGGTCTTAGAGTTGGTGGGTGGGGCTCTGTGAGTTGGCGAGCGTGGCGCTCTGTCTTGCGTGCGCTTTCTGTCTTGCTTGCCCTTAGTTAGAGTTGGCGGGCGGGCTTTGGCAGGCGTGGCTCTCTGTCTTGCATGCGCTCTGTGTCTTGCGTGTGCTCTCTGTCTTCCTTGCCTTTAGTTAGAGTTGGCGGGCGGAGCTCTGTGAATTGGTGATCGTGGCTCTCTGTCTTGCGTGCGGTGTAAAGTCAACGTGGCTCAGAGGTGCATGTGGACTTTTGCAGAGACGAAATCGACTGAGGCTGTATTTGGTGAGTTGTTGCGTGCCTCAAGAGCGACGCTGGACTCGGGAAGACAGTTACAGTTGGCATTTGTGGCTCTGTCGTGCGTATCCCATGACGCGGTAGAAGGGTTAGAGTTTGCGGGCGGGGCTCTGTGGAGCGTATCCCATGGTCTTAGAGTTGGCGGGCGGGGCTCTGTCTTGCGTGCCCTCAGTGAATTATATATATAGATAGTCATATGAAAAAGTTTGGGAACCCCTCTCAGCCTGTATAATAATTTCCTCTACTTTCAACAAAAAAGATAACAGTGGTATGTCTTTCATTTCCTAGGAACATCTGAGTACAGGGGTGTTTTCCGAACAAAGATTTTTAGTGAAGCAGTATTTAGTTGTATGAAATAAAATCAAATGTGAAAAACTGGCTGTGCAAAAATTAGGATACCCTTGTAATATTGCTGATTTGAATGCATGTAACTGCTCAATACTGATTACTTACAACACCAAATTGGTTGGATTAGCTCGTTAAGCCTTGAACTTCATAGACAGGTGTGTCCACTCATGAGAAAAGGTATTTAAGGTGGTCAATTGCAAGTTGTGCTTCCCTTTGACGCTCCTCTGAAGAGTGACAGCATGGGATCCTCAAAGCAACTCTCAAAAGATCTGAAAACAAAGATTGTTCAGTATCATGGTTTAGGGGAAGGCTATAAAAAGCTATCTCAGAGGTTTAAACTGTCAGTTTCAACTGTAAGGAATATAATCAGGAAATGGAAGGCTACAGGCACTGCTGCTGTTAAACCCAGGTCTGGCAGGCCAAGAAAAATACAGGAACGGCATATGCGCAGGATTGTGAGAATGGTTACAGACAACCCACAGATCACTTCCAAAGACCTGCAAGAACATCTTGCTGCATATGGTGTATCTATACATCGTTCTACAATTCAGCGCAATTTGCACAAAGAACATCTGTATGGCAGGGTGATGAGAAAGAAGCCCTTTCTGCACTCACGCCACAGAGTCGCTTGTTGTATGCAAATGCTCATTTAGACAAACCAGATTCATTGTGGAACAAAGTGCTTTGGACTGATGAGACAAATATTGAGTTTTTGTCAAGAAAAACACCTGCTACCTACTGTCAAATTTAGTGGAGGTTCCATCATGCTGTGGGGCTGTGTGGCTAGTTCAGGGACTGGGGCCCTTGTTAAAGTCGAGGGTCGGATGAATTCAACCTAATATCAATGAATTCTTCAGGATAATGTTCAAGCATCAGTCACAAAGTTGAAGTTACACAGGGGCTGGATATTCCAACAAGACAATGACCCAAAACACAGTTCAAAATCAACAAAGGCATTCATGCAGAGGGAGAAGTACAGTGTTCCGGAATGGCTGTCACAGTCCCCTGACTTGAATATCATCGAAAATCTATGGGATGATTTGAAGCAGGCTGTCCATGCACGGCAGCCATCATATTTAACTGAACTGGAGAGATTTTGTATGGAACAATGGTCAAAAATACCTCCATCCAGAATCCAGATACTCATCAAAGGCTATAGGAGGTATCTAGAGGCTGTTATATTTGCAAAAGGAGGCTCAACTAAGTATTGATGTAATATCTCTGTTGGGGTGCCCAAATTTATGCACCTGTCTAATTTTGTTATGATGCATATTGCATATTTTCTGCTAATCCAATAAACTTAATGTCACTGCTGAAATACTACTGTTTCCAAAAGACATGTCATATATTAAAAGGAAGTTGCTACTTTGAAAGCTCAGCCAATGATAAACAAAAATCCAAAGAATTAAGAGGGGATCCCAAGCTTTTTCATATGACTGTATAGTATATAATAAGTTGTAAAAGTCACTTTTCATTATTTTTTGGGAGCAGGTGGAAGGCACCATATGATTATCAAGAAATAGTAAAGTTTTATCTGTACCAAAAATTTGCCATCAATTTGTGGTGTAGTGGTTAGCAGATCTATGTGGTCACTATGTGGTCACATCCTGCCCACGAAGGATTTTTATTTTAAAATCCGTCATTGGTTGTTCTGTATGTGGGTGGGGTCATAATTTCTCAGGCATTACCTAAAGTTACTTGGGAAGCAGGTACAAGGTGGCAGTATGAAAAAAATGTCTTTTTGCACTCATTAACTATGAGAGATGTAAACTGACAAGCAGTGGCCAACAATTATGACAGATATATGGAAATAATTGTTGATCATTAAAGGAAAAAGTAAAGGTGATAAATGGGAATTGAACTGTAATGGTTGAGAGGCATGCATGCTAACCACTACACTACCAGTAAGACTGGTCTACAGTTCTTTCTCAGTTGACACTGTATATCAGACTGTATTATTTGAACAAAGGGCAAAAGATAGGGGTGAAAGCAAATAATGGAACTGTTCCTCATATGTGGATTGAGTTCTAAATCTCACTATTACTCTGTGGGCAGCAAGGTGGCGCAGTGGTAGCACTGCTACCTCGCAGTAAGGAGACCTGGGTTTGCTTCCCGGGTCCTTCCTGTGTGCAATTTGCTTGTCCTCCCCCTGTCTGCGTGGGTTTCCCCCCACAGTCCAAAGACATGCAGGTTAGGTGCATTGGTGATCCTAAATTGTACCTAGTGTGTCTGTGTGCCCTGTGGTGGGCTGGTGCCCTTCCCAGGATTTGTTCCTGCCTTGACAATGTGTTAGAATATAGCGGGTTAGATAATGACTGACTGACTTTTACTCTGTTTTGGAGGCAGGAGGAGGGCATTGTTTGACTTAGAATAATTAGAAAGGTGTATAACGTTTCCAAAGAAATTGGGGTGTAGTGGTTAGCATAACTGCCCTAAAAAGAAATGTTTTGGGTTCAAATCCTGGCCATGATGTATTCATTTTTATCATTATGAAATATTTCGTAATGTATACTTGCATAATTGTATTTTCTCAGGTATTACCCATTGTTATTTGGGGAGCAGCTACAAGGTGTCAACATGAAAACATTTCAATATCCTAGTGACAAGGTAAATATAGAGTAATGTGTTGAAATCTGGATTTTCAACAGGTGTAGTTGTGTGTCTGGGCCTTAAAAATTGGAAATTTTGAAAATGGTATGTGTCCATTGCTCTATGGTGTGTTTCTGTGAAAATAACAAGGAACTGTAGCTGTGGGAAAAATATGAAAAATTCAGTTAGGGTTGCCACACTCAGACAGCTAGTGTAGTGGTTAGTGGTAGTTGTGTGTTAATAATTTCTGTGATGTCACCCTACGGGTTCCTGAGTCATGGAGGAGCAGTAAATTCAGGTAACCACACATATCAAATGCTTCTTCATGAGATTCCAAAAAGGATCATTTTATGCATTCCTCTGACATCGCTAAACCCAGGTACAATATTCAATTAAACTCAACAGCATGGAAAAAATAAAAATCTTTTTTGTTTCTGCATAGGTAAATGTGCCACTTTGTTATGAAACCTGCAATTGCTTGCATTGTCTGTGTGATAATAAATGGCCAGTGCAAGTGCTTGGGTGACTAGTATTACTGTTTGCGATCACTGGTGTTGATTGGACACATTTGCCAAAGTGTTTCTCACAGCAAATATGCCATGTTCGCCGGTGACCTTGTTTGTAGAGTAATTTCCTGAAAATTTATTGTGTGGCCTGCTTAGACCCACTTTCATCTCCTAATACCCCATTGTGATATAACAGAGCTTTAGCAGCCAATGTTGATGTTGGATGGGCCAGTCCCTCAAGTATCCTAATAGTTCACTAAATATATTGTAAATGTAGTGTAAAAATTGTACACTAAATCGAGCATCCTAATAGCACACTAAAAATGACTGGAAAACTTGCAATAATTTGTAAACACTAAACATTCAATCGAAGGAAAATTGGAAATGTGTTGGTGTATTTGTGTCTTGATGGCTGTGTGTTTTGTATAGACATATATGTGAGCTGTGTTGAATATGTATGCGTAGCCCTTTAATAGTATTACCCAGGGTGCTGTGCAGTTGATCAACCAGGAAGAAGTGAAGAGTCAATATGCTTTAGTGTTGTGCCTATTTGGTAGCAGCAGCAGTGAGCAAGCAAGTCTATAAGGGAAAACCAAACAAACTGAATATTTGAGTTTGAAAGAGGTGAGTACCTGCTAACAAATCTGTTGAGGGTATAACTTAGTGAATTCATTCTTTCTGCCCTCATAAACTTTTTCTCTTCTGAAATTAGATTCTATCAATTTTATCTCCAGGGGTGCCTGGTGGTGCAGTAGTTGGCACTGCAGCCTCATAATTCAGGTCACATTTTTGGACACAGTTTTTGGTGCAGAATAATTTACAAACACTTCTGTAGACTTCAGAAACTCTTAAAAGACTATTGCACCTTCATAATCCACTCAAGTTTAATTTCTTCTTGCCCACTGACTTCAATGCATTTGACTGAATTCTGCAAAGTTCCCGAATATTTCCTCAATTTCACTGAACTTAAGAAAAAAACAATTCAGCCAGATTCGCGCATCACTAGTGAGCACAAACAACACATTGCTGATGCCAAACAAACAGAATAAGTACAAACATATTGTACTAAAAATGCAATATGAGATGTATATAAGAAGGATTTGGGTCCAAACACAGCTTAGTAAAGAAACGTTAGTCTGAGTGAATCTGCCATTCTGAGGAGATTTTCAGGAGCTAATATTTTTCTTGAGACTCCTTTTGAGGAACAATGGGCACAATGATATCACACTTTTCAAATTCACACTATCTGGATGGCATGTCCGGCCATGGTCATTGGAGCCTGGAAGATAATGGGACATCACCAGACAGACAGAAAAATGTGAAAAACAATGATAATAAATTATACAATTTTGTAAAAATTGAACTCAATTGTTTTTAGAACCAGATTATTTTCAAAGCAGAGAAAACTAGGACTCGATTTTGTGCCAGAAGTAAGGTGTCTGTAAGTTTGATTTCTGAATTTAGCACAGATGAGGAGGTCCCACTTGGAGTGTAGAGCATTGTGATATTCTTACATTAAATTGGGGTAGAGGTTTCTCCCCCTTAAAGTTTCAAGCACAAACATATATGTAGTGTTTTATGTATGGTATTGTATATTATATTGGGTTTGACTCATTGTTTGGGTTTGTGCATATTTGTCTTGTGATGAACAGGCACCTTGTCCTGCTTTGTGCTGTTTGCTTTCTGCAACAGGCTGCAGCTGCCCCGTGACCCTGCCCTGGAAAAGCTTAGGAAGCTTAGGTTTGGAAGAGGAATGGATGGATAAATGGAGGAATGGATGTTATGGTAATACGAGGTCCCAATCACATAGTATCTGTGATCTCTTAACCTATGAAAAGAGTAGACAAAAACTTCAACTAACAAAAGTGAACAGGATTCATGGAGAAAATAAACCTATTGGGATTCCATGATTGGTAATGTTAGGAGAAATGCTCCGTAAATAAAGAATAGTCATGAGCCGCTGTTAAAAATGAATCCAAAGATTAATGTTCTTGTGTTACTATAAAAAATGGTGTCTTCAAACAGACCTATCTCTTGAGCATTATATCAAAGTTACAAATAGTTATACAGAATAAAACTCTGCTAAATATCTGGTTCATAGAATGACTTTTTATTTGTAAACTAGCTCTATTTTGTAGCTTTGCCTAGGATGTTTGATAAGAGAGTGGGTGTTAGTTCTAGTGCTGTTAATCAAAAGATTCAGAAGTGCTGTAAAAGTAAGAACTTTTCTTTATACAATGTTTCTAGATTTTGTTTTTTTAATTTTTACCATTAGGCAAGTATTATTGTTTCTGCGTCTACTTTTCTCTTCCTCCCCTTTTTTGCTTCTACTGAAAAAATGTCTACACTTACAACCACAGCACGAACCCTGGAGCTTTACAGTGAGTACTAACCTTTGCGCTTTGTGTCTTCCTTGTGCTTCCCTGAACTTTGTCCTTCCATTTCACACCTCACTGTACATGCCAATCATGATCCTGTCTCTTTATTCCTGTCAGGAGCACTGCCCCCTTCTTAGTTTTGATTCCAAACAATTGGTTAGTGGTGCTATTTATGTGGCCTATCCATTGCTTCATTTGCATGGATAGGCCCATTCTGAGAGCTGCACAAAGCACGTACATTAACACCATAATAAAAAATATTAAAATAAAAATGACATTTGAGTTTAAGCGGTGGAATCTGCATGTTCACCCTTAGTGTTCATTGGTGAACTTTAGCAAAGCATTTTTCGAATGAATATGCAGCATTTTACGGAGACCTTGTTCATTGAATATATTCCTGGAAATACATCCTGTGGCCAGTTTAGGCAAACATTTTGTTTCTAAGCGTTCCTGGTGTAGTTGATGGCAATTGTGCTATGAGGATGCCTCAATGATTGTCTATTAGTCAGAACAGATGCCACTTGCTGTTGGTTTGGCAGTTATTGTACTGGAGAATTGTGTGGTGGTTCTAGTGGCAAAGAAGGACAATTGTACACTTGTATTATTTTTATAATAGTACATATAGTTTTGTTTTGTCACTAAATATGATCCACTTTGTAATTGAAGATTTGCCTGTAAAACTGAAGATCTCATTCCAAAACGGGGAAGTGTGGTCTGGTACTGGCAGAGATGACTTTCATACAGATGGCTCTGGTCACATAAAATGCATAGCAAACCATTGTGCATGGTCTGCCCATTTTTTGAAAATCCTTGAGGAACCTTAGACTGTCCTTAAGAAATATTGTTACAGTCATGGAAAATCCCAGAAGAAGTGACGTAGAGTAATGACAAGTATATGTAAGGTAATTTTCTATTTACGAAAAATTTGTCAGTCATGGATGGGAATTGAACTTACACCTTCTGGTTGAGAGATGTGTATCCAACCCACTACACTACCATACCTGGCCTGGGTTACTGTCTCAGTTGATACTGTGGTACTTGAACAAAGAACAAGAAGAGATTGAGGTGGACGCTAATTGTGAAATGAACTTTACCTCATATTTGTGTTAAGTTCTTACTCAACTCCATTTCAGTCTGTTTGAGAGCAGACGGAGGCTTTTCTGTGTTTTAAAAAAATTAGAAATGTATCAAATATCCCTACCCAAGCCAGCATTGAGATATGGTGTAGTGGGCAGAATATCTGCCCTTAAAGTAGTGGTAATGGGGTCATTTCCCAGCCATGATGTAAAAACTTGTTTTTGTTTAAGATGTTTTTATGATTGTCTATATTATAAGTGAGTAAGGCCATGTTCTATCAGGAATTGCATATTGTTACTTGTGGAGCAGGTATGACGTTTCTTTTGGACACTAGGTAACTAAAGACTAAATTTGTATCACTTGGATTTTCAATAGAATCTCTGTGATCCTGGACTATTATCAAAATGTGATATGAAAATGTGACATGTACTGTGTGCTTTAATGTGTGGTGTGCTTCTCTTCAAATTACATTAAATATACTTAATAGATATGGAGAAATAGTAAAAAATCATGCTGTCCAGGTCAGGTGGTGTAGAGGGAAGTAGTCATTGATTCTCAGTGATTCATGCAGTCTCATCCTACAGGTTCAAGTCCAGGAGGAGTCACTCCTTGAGGCCTGGAAGAGCAGAGGAGGGTAAGCAGAGACAAGAGACTCATTCCACAGTTGTGTTTGATAATGAAAGTTTTTTTAATAGGTTGTACCATCTGAGTATATATATATATATATATATATATATATATATATATATATATGGGGCAAAGCCACACAAACATGCTTGTCAATGTAAGTTTTCATGGGACTACTTCTCTGGCCAAACAGGCACTAAACGCTGCATAACTTTTAACTTAAAATGTGTTTCCTTTTCTATGCAAACTGTACATATATTTTTTCTTTATTTGCTGAATGTCTCTGCATGGCTGTAGCTGTTTCCTAAACTGTTGGTTTGGATGTTGCAGTTGTTCTTAGACATGCTTGTCAATGTAACTTTTATGGGACAGCAGACGTTGAGGTTTGCTTTCTGGAACACCTTCTCTGTTGTTGACATTCCACCATATTCTCACTTTCTGAATCTCATTAATGAGTTCTTTTCCTGATACCAATCAAATACAGTAAGAGTCATATGACTGAAATAAAAAAAAGAATTAACCATCAAGTGTCAGAAGAGGGGACTGAACCCATGACTTCCAGGGTTACAATGTACATGGCCAACCATTTTTACAGTATTTTGACCACTTGGCTACAGGAACTTCTGTTACAACCCCACTATCACAACAGAGTGTATCTTTGGAGTGTACATATACAGTTTAAGGGGAAATGGCACACAATGGATGAATTAGACACGCTTGTCAGATAGGGTTCCACCAATAAGTTTCCACACTGTTACTCCACTTAAGCAGTCAACTGAATATAAAGGAAACCGAAAAGGGTTCTTTATATTTAGTTGACTGCTACACAATGGAGCACCACTAAGGCAACAGACGGTGTTGGAGAGGAAGGGGACAGGACAGAGGCAGAGAGGAAAAGGAAAGGCTATTTTGGTAACAGCAGGATTTTGAAATCCATTCAGTGGTGAGGTTCAAATACTGGTTGTGCCATTTGTGGAGTTTGCATGTTTTCATGTGTCAGTTTTCTCCAGATTCTCTTGCTTCTTCTCACAGTCCATAGACATGCAGGTTCATTGAACTGTTGATGCTAAATTGTTCTTTGATGTGTGTGTCCACATTGGGAATGGCTGGTGCCTTGTTCAGTGATTGTTCCTTGTTCCCATTACTTGTGTGGTTACACACCATCTTCTCTGAATCCCTGTTTCTGGATAAGTAGGGTTAGAAGGAGGATTTCTAATTTGTGAAAATTAAATTAAACTGCAAACCCTTTCAAGTTGTACTGTAGAACATCAATGATCCCATCAGCTTTATACTTAACATCTCAAGTACTCCCATCTGTACGTTTTGTGGTCTATTCTGATTTTTGAACTATAAGAGATATTCTTGATGATTGGTTCTGGTGGCTGTTCACCATGAATATCATGATTGTGCTGATAAATGTGAATGGTCCACTTTTGCTTTGAGCTAACGAGAATCACATTTTGATTGTGGAAGTCATTGAGCCTTGTCTTTAGCATGAGGCTTATTCAAGTGATATTTACACAGATAAGTGTGTATCATGGGAAAAAGTACCAGACTTGGTGTGGACTAATAGAAGATGCATTTGTGGACATTTGTTATTAAAGAGAAATTTGTCTGTCTTGCATTGGAATTGAACTCACACTTCCTGGTTGATAACCATTTATGCTAACCACTGCACTACCATAACTGGCCTAGGTTTCTGTCTGAGTTGATATAGTACATCAGACTATCGCACTTGAATAAAGAACAAGAGATTAAAGTGGCAGCTAATTGTTTAACTTTACCTCATATTTGTGTTGAGTTCTTTCCTCACTTTTAGTCTATGTGGGTGTAGATGGAGGCCATTTTATGATTGACAAAATTTTGAAGGTTGTAATGTTGGTGTAGTGAGTAGGGTACCTGCCCTTAAAGCAGTGGTAATGGGTTCAGTTCCTAGCCATGTAATACTTGTTTCTGTTTATATTTATTATTGTCTATATTATCAGTGGATGGGGCCTAATCTATCAGCAGGAGCAGGTATGAGGTGTCAGTGTGAACGTATCATTTGTAATCCTTCAGACACCAAGTAAATGGTAGATTTTTTTATCACTTGGATTTTAAATAGGTGCCCTGCGGTGGGCTGGCGCCCTGCCCGGGGTTTGTTTCCTGCCTTGTGCCCTGTGTTGGCTGGGATTGGCTCGATCAGACCCCCGTGACCCTGTAGTTAGGATATAGTGGGTTGGGTAATGGATGGATGGATTTTAAATAGATTGGCTGTGATCCTGGGCTATTCCTAAACTGTAAAATGGAATGTATGCTCTCATGTGTGGTGTGCTTATATAGAAATGACATTAAATATATTTAATGGAGAAATAGTGAAAAAACATACATTGATAAGTATTTTTACAGTATTTTAACCACTAGGTTATGGCTACTGCTGCTACAACCCCGCTATCACAACAGATTGTATGTTTGAAGTGTACATGTATGGTATTGGAGGAAAAGGCACACAATGGATGAATTAGACACACTTGTCAGATAGGGTTCAACCAATGAGTTTCCACATTGTTACTCCACATGTGTAGTCAGCTTAACATAAAGAAAACTGAAGAGGCCTCAGTGACTACCTGCTACCCTATGTAGCACCATGGAGGCAAGTGGGGTGGGGTTCATAGACAGAGCAAGAGGAAGGGCTCTTTGAAGGAGATAAACAGTGTGAAATGAGATACAGGCAACATTAGTTGGCTATGTCATCAACCATGACCTGAACATGAGAGAAGCAGGTCAACGTGTGTGGCCCCATGTGTCACATTTCACAGTGGCTGGTATAAGGTAATGTTTTGAAAATTAAAACGGGTACAGTAATAGTAGAGCAAAACTTAAGCTAAATGTAGATCAAGATATGGCACATTTCACAAGAAATACAATAAGATGAGTAAATGTGTGTATTTTCAAAATTGCAAAAAGACCCTGAAAGAGGGAGAGGCAGCCTGTCTTTGCTCCTGACCATCAGATTGCAATAGTAAGTATGGTACGGGCCAACAATGCCACTGCACACTGAAATAGCAAAATGGATTGCAGTGTTTATCATTTATCCTATCAGTGTTTAGGACAAGCTATTCGTGTGATGGTTTGCGTGTACAGTTCTGATGCAAAAATAACCTTTTTTTTTTTTTTTAGAAGAGAATGGTTTTTAATGCAGTGTGTACTTTGTTGTCAGGTGTGTGACATGTATTGGGTTGTATGAGTGTTTGTGGGTATTCTGTATAACGTTTGTATAAGATGAGCTGTAGTTTCAGAAAATATATGTAAAAAATGAGAATGAAGTGTAAACGAATGTGAATGGAGCCACACAGCAGAATAATGCACAGAGCCACTGTACTGTTTGTATTATCACACACATGCATTTCATCCTGGAAACTGTATCAATTCAAGTGCAAGTCTGAGCTTTTTAAATATTGAGAAAACGTAATGACATGAATTTAATAGTCCCTGTTTGGTGACTACTATCTTCCATCTTCTATCAGCCCAAGTAGTTTCTAGTTTATAGAACTCTTAGTGAGAGATGCTATAGAGAATGCGTTTCTTTAGCCTCTCACTTTGAATATCAAGAGTTTAGATATAAATGTCAAATATTTAAGTCTTTAGTGAAATAATTAGAATTACATTGTTGTTGACTCAAGTAAAGATTATGCAGCAAAGTGTGCATCATTGAAAACCTGATGAGCTTCAGCGTACAATATTGACAAATATTAATTTTATTTTGTTATTTTTCTTAGAGGAAATTTTTAAGGTCATAAATGGGAATTGAACTCAGGCTTCTTGGTTGATGGACATGTATGGTATCCATTATGCTACCATCTAATCTGGTCAGGAGGTCTTTCTCAGTTGATACTGTACATCATACTGTATGATTTGAACAAGATCAAGGGTTTCAGGTGGAAGATGAATGTTGAAGTGGACCTCATGTGTGGAATAACTTTACAAACGATGGTATAATTTTATTTTGCCCAGCGTGTAACTCTGAAGAAATAGAAAGGTGTGATATTTTTTCTAAAGAAGTAACAAGAAGTGTTGGTGTAGTGGTTAGCATATCTCCCCTTAACGGAGAAGTTGTGGGTTCAGTTCCTGGGCATGATGTATGTATATTCTATTTTGTTTTTGAAGTATCTATCAATTTCTATAGTAAATTTGTATTGTTCTTTGTTATCAGGCATTGTCTATTATTCTAGTGTAAGCATCTAAAAGGTGTTTGTTTGGAAAAAATAGGAATGCCAAGAGACAAAGTAAAATATTGAGGTATATATTAACATTTGGAATGTAATCAGGTTTCGGCGTGATCCTGGGTTATAAAAAAAATGGAAATGTGTGAAATGGAATGTGTCCATTGATGTACAGTGTACTTATACTGAAATTTACAGTACAGTGAGTGATCTGTAGAAAAGCTGAAAAATTATTTGGGTAGATGGTGTAGAGGCAAGTGCAGGTTGACTGTCAGTTAATCATGTGATATCATCACACAGGTTCAAATCCAGGAGGAGGACATTCCTGCAGCATCAAGTAGAAAGAAAAGGAAGAGTGGTAAGAAACAAATTCTTACAGGAAAAATGTTATTATGGCTCAGGAAAAAGAACAAAAGTTACATATTGGTGTAACAATATTTATAAATAACATGGGTAATGACTCAACATTCACCCCTTTGAAATGACTGTTATACATTTCTATGGACAAGTAACACCAAAGGTGACATGTTTAACACTTGTCCTAACCATTACTACTTGTACATTGATATCCTCGTTTAAGCCAGGTTTGCCTCTTAGGATTAACATAACCTTTACAGTTTTAAATTAAATTATGCTTTTTAAACTATGGTGCTAGACACAGGTTAAATTTTATTTCACTACAACAGAGACTATCAAAGATGATTAGACACAGTAGCCTTCCAGCAGTATTTAAAAATTACCTTTTAATCTTTCTATGAAACAGAAACTGTTAAAAAAAGTCCAGTTTTATTTTACTAGATATGTGTCCTTCAGTGCAGCAAAGCATTAAATCATACAAAACAATCAAAGGAATAATTTGACACATCAAAATACTGTACAAATAAATATTTAGAGTATATAACACCACTGTATTTGTTACAATTCAGAACTTAAAGACCAACATCAAACAGATGTATTTTGCCCAGAGGGGACTGGGTGGTCTCTTGGTCTGGAATCCCTACAGATTTTATTTTTTTTTCTCCAGCCTCTGGAGTTTTTTTTTTGTTTTTTCTGTCCACCCTGTCCATCGGACCTTACTTATTCTATGTTAACTAATGTTGACTTATGTTTATTTTTTATTGTGTCTTCTATTTTTCTGTTCTTCATTTTGTAAAGCACTTTGAGCTACATTTTTTGTATGAAAATGTGCTATATAAATAAATGTTGTTGTTGTTGTTGACTAGATTTCTTTATTGTATATACTGTATTTATTGTATATATCCATTAATATTTTATTAGTGCCCTTCAAATCAAAATTTTGTTTCACTTGTTTGCACCAAGAGTTGAATCAGCCCTATAAAAGTATAATAAGTATTCACTGGTTATGTGTTTCAATTTGCCATTTTCAGATCTTTACTATTCTTATTTATGAAAAACATGTCAGATTGAAACAATAACTAAATTATACTTATTGTGGCTGTGTTTACAGTAGGTATTAGATAAAATCCTTTTATTTGAATATCATTTCATTTCAGGGAAAATATTCTGGAGATCATTAGCAAGTTAACTTTACTCATGGGCATCACTGTTTGGTGATTTGTATGCTAACCCTGGTTGTAATTACTATTGCAAATCCAATATTGTAATTTATTTCCTGCTTTCATTAGTAAACAAGACACATTTAAATACAGATGTTTATTAATATTAACTTTGATATTATAAGGTAAAGTATACTTGACATTGCCAACAACTCTCATCTATCCTGCATGTATTTATTCCATTTAAATACAAATTTTGCAGCCTTTTAAATCAAAAATTGTACATTTTGGGCTTCTGTATTTTTTAAGTGCCACAGAAAAGAAAGCCTTCATGGCTATTCAGGCTTCACAATGTAGTATTTGGTTTACCTGCATAAGAGTTGTATGTCCTTTGGAGTAGATGTCTGATTAAGAGAGATTTTTTTCCCATTCTTCTTAACCCTCTTTCGAGTTTCAAGAACCACACTTGTGGTCCACAATTTTCAAGTTATGACACAAATTCTTGAAGTTGACGTTGGCTTTTACTTAATGAAAATAGCTTTTCTTCCGCAAGTGCCTCTAGGGAGATTTTGGCTCTCTGCTTTATTCATATTATCCTGCTGAAATATTAATCTCCTGCCAAGCCTAGGTTAGCTAGCAGACTAAAACTAGCTATCCTCACAATATTTTCTAGTGCTATGCTCAGTCCGTTTTCTCTTCAGCTCCCATACTGTTTCTTTTTTCAGTCGCCTCTGATGAAAAGCATTCCCACAGCAGGACACTGCCACTGCCATATGTTACTGTGAGGAAAGGTGTTTCTCAGGGCATGGACAGTGTTAAATTTGTTAAACAGCGCATATACCATATGCCAACAATTGATTTTCATTTGTTTTGCTAAAATTGCAGAAAAGTACCTGGGTGTCTAATGGAATAAAACATTAGCTGGCTGCAAAGGAATCTGTAATACCATTGCATTTCTCTTAAGACATATTCTACTAAGAGGTAGTCTTGATTGTTTTGTAGTTGTGGCATTCAGTTCATTGGACATTTATTCTAAAAGTTTCACGGGACAAGACTAGACCAACCAGAAATGTCAGTTGAGATTCAGCTGATAGAGGCAGCTTTGTTTCACTTCTGTTCTTTTAGAAATTTGTGAATACATTTTATTATATAAACTGTCTTATTCCATATTTTTAGATATATATCCACTTCCTTAAACCACTGTTACGGCTCTAGGTTTTCTGGAACCTGGAGCGAAAAACCTTTACATTTTTCAGTCTATTGAGCTTTTAAGCTATATTGCTTTATATCTAATTGCTCAAAGTAGGGTGAGTTCATTCAGATAGATAGATAGATAGATAAATAGATAGATAGATTGATAGATAGATAGATAGATAGATACTTTATTAATCCTAAGGGGAAATTCACATACTCCAGCAGCAGCATACTGATAAAAAAACAATATTAAATTAAAGATTGATAAAAATGCAGGTATATCAGACAATAACTTTGTATAATGTTAACGTTTACCCCCCCGTGTGGAACTGAAGAGTCACATAGTGTGGGGGAGAAACGATCTCCTCAGTCTGTCAATGGAGCAGGACAGTGACAGCAGTCTGTCGCTGAAGCTGCTCCTCTGTCTGGAGATGATACTGTTTAGTGGATGCAGTGGATTCTCCATGATTGACAGGAGCCTGCTCAGCACCCATCACTCTGCCATGGATGTCAAACTGTCCATCTATGATATGAATATATATATATAGATATGAAGACCCTGAAGGTTACCCTGGACTTGGAATAAAGCATCATGTATATCCCTTCTACGTAGCGTAATACAGGATGATCTAATACCCCATATATGGACCAATTTATATTAGATCAACACGTTATCAGCTTGTATATTCTGTTTCTCTTGTATTTTCTCTGTCTTCACAATTCCAGCATAATTCTGATCACTGAATAAGTGCGAAGTGTGCTCCAAAGGTGTCTTTGTTTATATAAATTTCTTGTACTTATATATTGCTCGAAACTGAAGAACATTTTTATGTAAGTAGAAACGGGACCAGGATTTTGTTAATCCCCAAACTTCAGAGATGACTTGACCCAATGCAAAGCCAACCTTCTATTTCTGAAACCGCATAAAACAAATCAGATTTCTCCTGCAATATCCAATTGAGACAAAGAGACAGAGAAGCTTAATAAAAGATGGGCATTTTTGGTTTGGTTTCTGGTTGGTGAGAGGGAATTTGATTACATATAATGAATCTAGAAAGGCAGCATATGTCAAATTCTGGGTGCTGAAGGAGTTAAGTGGAAGGGTAATTTGTATATAGTCTTTTAATAAATGTTTTATTTCCCACCAGGTCTGCTTTCTCCAACTATATTTCCCATGCAACCTTTTAGCATTCCAATCTACAGCAGTTCCGGAGGTATGCTGCCACCCAGTGTACTGGGAGAATATATTGCCCTAACGGGCTGTCTTACATTGCCACTCCCTTACAATGGCTTCCATGTGGAAGAGGTACCACCAACCACCCCAACCCGCTACAGGACTATGTAAAATAATTAATGAAACTTAAAAAAAACATGAAAATTGTTATTTAGAAATGATCTTAAATAAAGCAATTAGTGTAAAAGAGTTCTATGGCTGCAAAGGACTCTATTTTTTGAGTCAGGGTTTTTGTCATTCTGGAATTCATATGGGTGCCATCTGATTTTATAATATTTATATTGAGATGTTTAAAAAATGATTTCATTTACATTATAATCTCATTTTGAAACCATCATAGATGTTGTTTTGCCGATTCAGGTTCATGGCCATGGCCTTGCTGTTAGCAATAGTGCATCATTGCTGTTCATATAATCCCCATGCTGTTATTATTGTGTAGTTATCGAAGATGTCTGTTTAGACTGACAACACAGTTACTCTTGCACGTCCATATTAGATTGAAGACCTCTCTCTTCTCAAATCGTTGTTATTTTGCCCTTCTAGTATTATAGGTAGCTAAGATGGAAGTGTTAACACCTTTGCTTTGATGTTTTTTTTCTTATTTAGATTTTATTTTAATATGATTTTTGGATGACCTCTGTCTGTTTACAAACCCTGCCTTTTCTTGCTCCTTAAAGTAAAATTCAATTCCAGGTCATCCATCTGCTGTGCTTCACAGTATCTGCCACTAGCAATGTGTAATGCTCCAATTATAAAAGTACTTTCCCTCACAAATAGCCCAATTGTTTTTTAAGATAATAATGGCATTAATACTTTAGGCTGTGTTGCTGCTGGTGTGTAAGGCAGGATCAAGCACGGGTTAAACGTGTGCCGAATGAAATCTCTCAATCCAAAAGTTCATATTAAAAGATTTAGTGAAACTTCAAAGCAAATTGTCCACACAAGAATAAAGAAAAAAGCTAGTTACAAACATAGATTAAAAGGCAAAAAAAGTCTCTTTTCTAAACTTAGCTTTTAATATCTAACTTTAGTTGTTTCTATACTTAAAGATGCTTTACTTCGTCATCAGTACGCTGCAAACGTACAGCACTGCAAATTCAATAGAGCACGTTGTCGTTCATGATACTGGGCATGTAAGGCATGGTTTAAAACCATGTGCCCTCCATGCCTTACACTCGGCAAGGCAGGTCACTAACTGAGGCTAATCTCTAGTCAGAGAGGCTTGAAATAGTTAGAATACACCAATTCAATTCAACTTGGGGGGGGGGGGGGGTTGTAAGAACCTCCCATAGACTAGGCACTAATATATAGGCAAACATTTAATATAACTTAAATAACTAGTATATGGCTCTTACAGGCTGCTCTGAGCAATATCTGAGTTTACTGTTACACGTTCTTTTTTAAAAAGTATTTGAATAATGTTCTCAATACTATGATACATTTTGTTCCTCATCTCTGCAGAACATCTACAGTAGCTTTGCTCTGTCTTTTTTTGTTTTGTGGTGACAAGAATTGTACAGAGTCCTCAGGGTGTAGTCTCATTAGCAAAAAATAACTCTGAGCATAACATTCCTTGATTTATATTCAACAATTTTTAAAATACAACCTAACATTTGATTTGCCTTTTTAATTGCTTCTGCACATTTCCTAGGTGATGGGAATGTTACATCATAAACATCTGTAGGTCAGTGTTGCCCATCTTGTATTTATAATTAATATTTTCTTTTGCCTGCATGGAGTAGTTTCCACTCGTCTACATTAAACTGAATTTTTCAAGTGTTCCCCCATTTTCTGATGACTATCTAGGTCAGGATTGCCAACTCCGGTCCTGGAGGACCACTGTGGCTGTGGGTTTTCTTTTCAACCCTTCTAACCCTTTTCTTAATGAGTGACATGTTTTTGCTGCTAATTAACTTCTTTTGAACTAATTTTAATTGACTTGCTCTTGAAGACTCAGGCCCCTTAATTGTTTCTTTTTCCTTAATTAGCAGCCAAACAATAAACAGACTGCGGTGGGTTGGCACCCTGCCCGGGATTGGTTCCTGCCTTGTGCCCTGTGTTGGCTGAGATTGGCTCCAGCAGACCCCCATGACCCTGTGTTCAGATTCAGCGGGTTGGAAAATGGATGGTTGGACAATAAACAGATACAAAATGAGTCAAAACAACTGGTGTCCATCATACAGTATCTGAAAATAAAGAAACATGAAGGTCTCTGGCATGTTGATTTGCTCAGGTCCACAAAACTTTTTTTTTTTTTTTTTAAGTTTTATTAATTTTATTGCAATCCATACAAATCAATCAATTTTTTACAAAAAGAAAAATTGACTTAAGACAAATCGACCCCCACCCCTTGTAGAGTCTTGCTTGGTAGTCTGGCATGTTCTTCATCTATTCTAGTAATTTTGCTTTTTATCTCTGCTTTGGTTTCTAATTTATTTCTGTGGGAAAGATATGAGATAATCTGTCCTCTTAAGAAGGCCTTAAGAGTTTCCCAGAGTATTCCTGCAGAAATCTCTGAGGATGTATTTGTCTCTAGGAAGAAATTGATTTGTTTGGATATGAATTCTGTACAATTCTCGTCTGCTAATAGAAGCGGGTTGAGACGCCATCTGCAAGGTGAGTGTATGGGGCATAGTAACTTTAGCTCCAAGATCAGAGGTGTGTGATCAGAAATCGTATTTGCAAGATTTAATCATAGGCAAGAAGTTATTATCTATAAAGAGATAATCAATCCTTGAGCAGCAATGATGTACTGGTGAGTAGAAAGAATATGTTCTCGAGTTTGGGTTTAAAAACCTCCAGGGGTCTGATAAGTTGTGATCAGTTATAAACTTTGTAATTATCTTTGTGGTGTTAGATGCCGTTGCCCCTGTGGAAGAAGTTCTATCTAAGAGTGGATTTAAAACACAATTAAAGTCCCCAGCCATTATATTTTTATGATTGTTCAGATTGGGAATGGATGCAAATAAATTTTGTATAATTCCTTATCATCAGCATTAGGTGCATAAACATTTATCAAAATCATTTTACAGTTAGATAAGTCTCCCATGACCAATACATATCTCCCTTCAGGATCCAATACTACATCTGATGCTACAAATGAGACTGTTCTATGTATGAAAATTCCCACACCTCTAGTTTTCTTTGTAAAACTAGAATGGAACATTTGGCCAGTCCAGTCTTTTTGCAGCCGGAACTGATCCTTGTTTAGTAAATGGGTCTCCTGTAAAAATACTATTTTAGCGTTTAGACCTATTAGGTGAGAGAGTACTTTCTTTCTCTTTAATTCGTGATTCGGGCCTTTAACATTCCAGCTCACGAAGTTAATTGTCCCATCATGGACACATTGATTCTGAGTTTTTGATGTCATTTTATAAAAATTACAAAACTTTTTAACAGTGCTCTTAGAATGAGAAAATCAACAATTTTGGAAAAGTCTGCTATTGCACAATGAGAGCAGAAACAAGCCACAGATTTAAAGAAAGGGTTTAATTAACAACAAGAATCAGCACATCATTAAGCAGTTGATTGGAGTGAAACTGGTTGGAGTTTGAGGCCCTGACTTAGTTGGTCTTCTGTTGGCTCACTCACTTCACATTTCTCTTCTGTTTGGGTGCCATTTAAGGAAAGAAATGAAGCAATTCAGAGGAACAATGAAGAAATTCATGGGAACAAATCTTAAAAAAGCAATTGAATTAAAATGAAGTCAGAAGAAGTTAATTAGCCGCACAAATAGGGCACTCGTTAAAAAAAGGGTTAGAATGAAAATCTGAAGCCATGGTGGTCCTCCAGGACCAGTGTTGGGGACCCCTGACTAGGTAATTTTGAATTGTTTTACTACATTCTACATCATTAGAGTGTACATCATTAATATAAACTACAAACAGTAACAATTCTAGCACATATCCATGTATGACTTCACCAACATTCTTCTGTTATCTGTGCCCTTTGTCTCCTTAACCCCTGAATTCCAATGTTCTACGTTTCTTCAGGCAATGACTTTCAGTTTCAAATGACCTACAATGACATCACACCAGTGGTTTCCAGAACTCCACCGAACTCCCTGGATTGTGTGTCTGATCACGTGAGGAGAGAGCTAGAAAAACTATGCATAAACAAGGCTTCAGGGTCGAATGGAATCAGTCCAGGGTGCTGAAAACATATGCCAGCCAGCTCTGTGGGGTCCTTTAGCATCTGTTCTCTCTTTACCTGAATTTACAGAAGGTTCCCAAGCAGTGGAAAACATCCTATATGTCCCAGTGCAAAAGAAAGGACATTCCATTGATCCTAAGGACTTCAGCCCAGTTGCTCTTATTTTATATATCATGAAAACATTTGAGAGTCTGGTCCTAACACAGCTACAACCTCTGATTTCAGAACATCTGGATCCTCTGCAATTTGCCCATCCGGCACTTAGGTGTGGAGAATGCTCTCATCTACATGCTCCACAGAGCCTACTTCCACTTGGACAAAGCCAGAACCACAGTTAGGATTATTTTCTTTTACTTTTCCAGTCCCTTTAACACCATTCTGTCTCATCGATGCACAATAAAAGCTTAAATCTTGATGCCTCCACAATATCCTGGATCACTGACTAACTTGCAAACAGATAGCAGTTTGTAAGGTTGTCGGACTTTACAGTATGTCAGCAATGGTGGTGTGTAATAGTGAAGCACCTCAGGCACCCAGTCACCATTCAGGGGAAGGATGTGGAAGTGTTGCAGAGTTACAAGTACCTGGGGGTTTACATAAACAACAAACTGGACTGGTCTGACAACACGGTAGCATTGTACAAGAAAGGCCAGAGCAGACTGTACTTGCTAAGGAGACTTGGGTCTTTTCATTTGTGCAGCAAGCTGCTGGAAATGTTCTACTGGTCCAGAGTGGCCATTGTGCTGTTCTATGCTGCAGTTTCCTCGTGAAGCAACCTGAGCACAAAAGAAGACAAGGCCTGAACAAACTAATCAAGAAAGGCTTCCATCACAGGGTAAACCCTGGAAGCGCTGGAAGCTGTTGTGGAAAAGAGGATGATGGCAAAATTAGGTGCCACCATGAAAAATTATGTCCATCCCCTCCAGGTGTCGCTCTCTTAGAGAACTTTTAGCCATAGGCTCATTCCAACACCGGGTGATAAAAAGTGCCTCTAGGGGGTCTTTGCTGCCCACTGCTATCATGCAATTCAATATAGTACTTGGTACTTGTAATAAACTTGAAAATAAACTTTTAATTATATTTTCATTTAGATAGATAGATAGATAGATAGATACTTTATTAATCACAAGGGGAAATTCACATTTATTTATTTATTTATTGACTGAATGATTGGATGTATTACCTGTTCTGTGAGTCTATATGCTTGTTTTTTATTTTTTCTGCTGTATGAATTTGAGTTTCCCCATGGGATTAATAATGTTTACCTAATCTAATCTAATCTGTGGCATGGAACTATATCAAAAGCTTTTGTAAATCTAAGGAAATTATGCTGCATGCTTTATTCTACTCCAATTGCCTTAAGTATGCAAATTGATGGGTTAGGCAGAACTGTTCACTCATGACATCTTGCTGACTGACATGTAGTATATTTTTTATTCATAAAAGAAGTTTGCTAATTTGTTTCTAAATATAGTTTCCATTATTTTGTACAAGATGGAATATATTATGTTTCCCTTCTTGGAGACTGGAGTCACACTGTTAACTTTCTAGTCATCAGGCACTTTTCCCATCTGAAGTGATTATAGAATAAGCCTGGAAAAAGTTGAAAAAAATATTTTTTTTCAATATGTTTCTTAAAAATCAATAGGCACAGGAATTTTATTTATCTTCACTATATCATGACCCTGAATCAAATATGACTTGTGGAGGTTGTCCCGGACACAAACAGGCAGACACGTTCATTGTCACCCAAACACACGTTTATTTACACTAATATTTACAATAAGTGCACCACAAAACCCCCAAAGTCCTGGCCACACAATGCGTTTCTCTCACTCTCTTCAGGCCGCCTCCTTGCCTTCTCCAGCTCAGTCCTCTCCGCTCCCGAATCTCGCCCTGAATGAAGGGAGGCGGCCCCTTTTATCCGCACCCGGATGAGCTCCAGGTGCTCCCCGGCAATCTCCCGCTAACACGCCCCAGTGTGGCGGAAATGCCGGCTCTTCTCCCAGAAGCTCTCCGGGTGTCCCTGCTTCTCTTCCCCCCAGCACTTCCTGGTGTGGCGGAAGTGCTGGGGTCCAGGGTCCCCAAGGCATTGGGGCGCCTCCTGGCGGTGACCACGGGCCCCTGCAGGGTGGGGCTTCCACGTCCTGAACCCGTGGCCCCCAAAGCAACCAGGAAGGTGGCCCCCACGTGATCCTAGATGAGCACACACCCACTTCCGGTCCTCCAAGGCATCCCGGCCGGGTCGTGGCCCCTGGCACCCTCAACAACTCTTCTACATTTTATAAAAGAGTTTGGTGAAGAATCTATTTAGTTCATTTCTATTTATTGCTTTTGATAATTTTTACTTCCACATGTCAGACTCTGTGATCTTTTAAATTCTCTCGTACTGCTTTTTTAACGTGTGTCTTAGTGTTAATAGTTATTCTCTTTTAACCATTTTTTAACATTTCCTGAAGTTTCTGGTATTCCTCTATGTTTTTTTTTTAATAATTCTTACTGTTCGCATAAAATTACCTTTTTAGTCTTAAAATATGCTTTTAATATGTTTATTTACTGAGGCCATTTTCATTTTATTTACACATGCTTGTACACAAAGTGTGAACAGCCAAATAAGTTTACGAAGAACAGTCAACTGCATGATATGGACACGCAGCAAGCTGTGAAGCAGTTTGTGTTCTTAAGCATTTTTCAGCAATTTGTGCTACAGTAGCTCTTCTGAATTCAGACTGGGCAGGCTAGCTTTCACTTCCCGTGAGCATCAATAAGCCTTGGGCACCCATGACCCCTTTGCTGGTTCACTGATTGTCCTTCCTTGGACCACTTTTGGTAGGTACTAACCTCTACATACTGGGAACACCACACGAGACCTGCCATTATGGAGATGCTCTGACCCAGTCATCTAGCCATCACAATCTGGCCCTTGTCAAAGTTAATCAGATCCTTCCACTTCCCATTTTTCCTGCTTCCAACACATCACCTTCAAGAACTGACTGTTCACTTACTGCTAGTATATCCTAACCCTTAACAGGTGCCACTGTAACAAGATAATCAATGTCATTCACTTCACCTGCCAGTGATTTGAATGTTGTGGTTGAATGGTGTATGTTAAACCGATTTTTAATTTAACAAGCACTGCAGGAACTTGCATTACTACTACTTAATTTTAACCAGATTAATCAAAATACATGTGTTGGAGTCCCCACAAAATGTTCTTAATGCAACTGCATTTACTTAGCCTTTACCCACCATAAATTGTGTCAGTGTGGTAACTCATTTAATTTTGCTTTACACATCATTTTTACATGCTTTAAATCATATGGTCCACTTTCAGTATTTGAATCTAAATTACTATGTTTAATACAAGAAGCAAACAAACATCCAGGCAAAAAAAAAAGGAATAACTATTGCCAAGAAATAATTATAGGCTGTTTCAAGGAAAATATGACAATCTGCCATCATTAAAATTTAGTAGAAAATAAGGGAATCAAACAATGTGTGCAGATTTCTATGCCCAAAAAGTGAGATATCAATTACAATGTTAACAAAAAAATAATTATAATCTACAAATAAATTCTATAATTACAACTCACTATAGATACAGTTGAATTACGACATCACGGCAAACAACAAAATAATAAGTACTACAGATTAGAATGTCTTGAGATTTATTATATTAAAGGCTAGAACAGATTAATATTTAAAAAAGAAGATATCAGCATTTCAGACTGAAGAACAAAAGTGCATCAAGTATTAGTTGATTGTTTTTAATAAAAGCTTAGGTAGGATAGAAAGAAGAGAATCCCAATTTTCACTTTACATCAATAATTTGTCAAGTTAAATAATGATGAATTCCTCATCTCATTACCTATAGTACCTCTTACAGTTAAGGACAGCACTGTGACATATTTGTATGGACTACATAACCACTGCCTCTAACAGTTATTCAAAATTATAAGTGATGATTTATACTCAGCTATGGCATAGGTTAGTTTCCTCAGTATAAGATAAAAATAGATTTGTAAAAGGTAACTATGACATTCGCTGGTTATGTAGTTTGAATGCACATAATTTATGTTTCCAATTTTTTTATAATGTTGTATTGCAAATTAATGTTAGTTCACCTTATTATTCATTACTGGTTGATGATCACATGGCATAATGTGAGGTAACAAAGGTACAATGAGTTTGGAAATTGATCAGTGTCATGTAAAATAATTATCTTTTTCATTGATTGTTTCATTGTTAATACGATATTTATGAGATATTAACCAAGTGTCAGGATGTATGTAAAATGTTTGATTTGCATTTAGGACGCTTTTTTATATTTGACCTCCAAATTACCTTTAGTAAAGACACAGCTTATAAATTGTGTTATGTCAGTTTTGGTAGATATAAAATGCATCATATCAATAGGACGTAACAGAATGAGTCAGTGCACTATGCATAACAATGCATGGTTAACAATAATAACAAACGTTTTTTAGTGGTATAATGTAGCATAACATATAGCTAGTTTCTTTATTTCTTTTCCTCATCTCTCTTATCAATAAAGAAATATTTTTTTCAAAATGTCACAGACAATTCAGAAAGGAATCCTTGTCCCATTTATCACCACCTTCAAGTCTGTATAGAACCTTCAAGCCAGTAAAGAACTTACGCATTATAATGAATTAAGATCTTAACTTTAAATTGCATATTAACTATACTATTAACACTGTGTTTTTCATTTAAGAAATATTGAAAAGGATAGACTCCTTACAGTATAACATCTCAAGATGCTTAAATATGAGTTCACATTTCCTAAGAAGAATATAAATCGACTGCAGTTAGTTCAGACTGCAGCAGTAAGAATCTTAACCAACAGAATGTTTCAGCACATCATACAGATCTTAGTATCATTACATTGGACAACCTGTGTCCTTTAGATCTGAATTTAAAACACACTTTATTGTATATAAACCTCTGAATAATCTTGCCCTCCTTATTTTTTGGAGTGCCCGTCCCTTTACATTTCCTGTCATAATTTTTGATCCTCAAAAACAAGTTTGCTTATTATTCCAAGAGCTAAGCATTAGAGAAGTGGTGAAACAGCATTTTGCTTTTATACTCCAAAAATCTGAAATGCTCTACCAACAGAAATATGCTAGTCTAACACAGGTGAACATTAAAAAAATAAAAACTCCTAAAAAAACCACTTACTTAAATTAACTTTTTTACAGTTGCTTTTTTGTGCCAGTTTTAATAAATGATACTATATACTGAAATATCATGTACTTTAATGATCAACAATCATTACTAACCTCTACTTCTTTCAGTTTTATTTACTGGATTTCTGCGATGGTGTCTAACGCTACAGCCACCTGATAAAAGCTTCTCACGATTTCTATTTATTTATTGTTTTACTCTTCTTTGATTACGCACATTTTTAATTTTTTACAGCACTCAGGTGCATTTTCTGCAGACTCACATTATCTCACATTATTTGAATTCTCAAGAAGCACACCTTTATCTCGTATGCCATTAAGAATTAATGTCTTGTCCGCCTTATGCTTTTTTTGTCAAAGGCACTGGAATATACATGTACAGTGGGAGCCACGTCAAACAGCCGCCTGGAGCATGACAGGACCATGACAGGATCATGCACGATCCGTGCGCGGAATGTGATCCCCCGCGATGACGCAGTTAACGATGCCCCGCCCCATAAACGCCCCCATGCGCTTTCTAAAAAGATGGTTGCAATGCTGTATAATCCCGCCAGATGGAGCATTGACTGCTTCAGTTAACTGCAGTGTCCAGGAAGCCCTATACCGTATCTTTAATATACTGTACAGGCAGTTCTTGTATTGTCAACATACTGTAGTTTCATAAATAGATGACGTGGTAAAAAAAACAACAACAAACCGATTAATAAAACAGATTTGTTAAATCACTCAATACACAACTCATGATGAAGCGTATTAGGGCCACGGTGAAAAAAAAAATACGGACACAGTGAAGAAAAAAAAATCAAAATGTCGAGATTAAAGTCGACATGTTGACTTTATTCTCGACATTTCCACTTTATTCTCGCCATTTATGTCGAGATTAAAGTCGACATTTCCACTTTATTCTAGTAGTTTATTTTGTCAGTAGAATGTCGCAAACTAAACTTCATCTTAAAATGAATGTTTAATTTACTAGATTTTCTCAAACCCCCGTCATAAATTAATGTAGCACATTAAATGCTTTTTATTAAGTGTTCCCGACCTAGTTTTTAATCTCCATGCGCTTCTTAAACTGACTTCCTCTTGCACACAGACAGCAGACAGCGATCGCCGCACATTGACTTCATGATATTCCTGCTCTATGAACATTCAGAATACTAACATACAGTGCATGATATCTTCTTCACGATGAAATGCATTAAAGCATGTATTAAACACGGGTGGCGGGGGGCACGGTGGCGTGGCTGTAGTGCTGCTCCCTTGCATTACGGGGTCCCCAGGTTTATATTCAGTGTAGTGAACTTTATGACAGGTGTGACGAGGCTCCAAAAAACTGGATATATGAATGGGTATCGCACAGGTTTAACTTAAATATTGTGTAAATATTGGGCTCGTGATGTGGTGGTCGGAGACACGAAAGCAGAATTCAATGGATGTTCTTCTGAGCGGGCTTTCTTTATTGCATGCGCGCTGTCTCTATCTGACGTACTAAACCTCCAGTTCCTATCATTGCTTTTTCTTTCTGCACATAACCAATCACCACATGATAAACGTCTTTGTGAAATTAAAACAAGTTATAAACTTAGACCTCAGAGTTTTCAGAACTTAAAATGTATTAAAGCATGTGGGGGCACGGTGGCGTGGTGGTTGCGCTGCTGCTTCGCAGCAAGGGGGTCCCGGGTGTTCCCTGCCTTGAGTTTGCATGTTTTTTTCTGGTGGGTCTACTCGGCGTGCTTCAGTTTCCTTTCAAAGACATGTAGGTTGTGGGGTTTTGTTATGTATTATTGACCCTGCTACTTTATGTGTTCCACGTATTCACTCTGCGATGTGTTGGCACCGCATTCAGGATTTACTCCTGCCTCACACAAGATGCTTGCTGGGATGGGCGCAACCCTGAATGGATGGCATAATTAAACATGTATAATGAAGATTTTTTTTTAATTTCTGAAAACTCCTTTCCAGCAAGCACCGTGCCCCCACATGCTTTAATAATTTAAAGTTCTGAAAACTCCGAGGTCCAAGTTTATAACTTGTTTTAATTTCACAAAGACGTTTATCGTGTGGTGATTGGTTATGTGCAGAAAGAAAAAGCAAGGATAGGGACTGGAGGTTTAGTACGTCAGATAGAGACAGCACGCATGCAATAAAGAAAGCCCGCTCAGAAGAACATCCATTGAATTCTGCGTTCGTGTCTCCGACCACCACATCACGAGCCCAATATTTAAGTTAAACCTGTGCGATACCCATTCATATATCCAGTTTTTTGGAGCCTCGTCACACCTGCCATAAAGTTCACTACACTGAACATACAACTGGGGACCCCTTAATGCAAGGGAGCAGCTCTATAGCCACGCCACCGTGCCCCCGCCACCCATGTTTAATACATGCTTTAATGCATTTCATCGTGAAGAAGATATCAAGCATTTCTCTTAGTATTCTGAATGTTCTTAGAGCAGGATTATCATGAAGTGCGGCGATCGCTGTCTGCGCCTCTAAGTGCAAGAGGAAGTCAGTTTAAGAAGCGCTCTGAGAGTAACAACTGGGTCGAGGAACACTTAATATAAAGCATTTAATGTGCTACATTAATTAATGACGGGGTTTGAGAAAATCTAGTAAATTAAACATTCATTTTAAGATGAAGTTTAGTTTGCGACATTCTACTGACAAAATAAACTATTAGAATAAAGTGGAAATGTCGACTTTAATCTCGACGTAAATGTCGAGAATAAAGTGGAAATGTCGAGAAAACTAGTTAGTAAAATATTTTTTAAGACATCCTTAATAATCCTTAAAGACAAACGCCCTCTGCCAGACATCTGCCAGATGAAAAAGATGACGTCGCATAGACGTCTCCGCGATGTGTGTGTGCTATCTGGGTTAACAATCCTTAAAGACACGGTACGTCTGTAATTTATCTATACCGATCATTGTAGGTACGGAATACAAATGCAGGCTATGTACAGTATTTTACATTACGGTGTATTTTACCTAGTTCCATTTAATATACTGATGAATTATATTTTGCTGCAAAGCGTCTTTTTGATTAAAAGAGGAGTGACATTGTGAGTTTGTGACACTGACAGTAAGCTGTAATGTTAACTCCAGACTTGGTAAACAGACCATTAAGTTATCTAAAGTTATATCTGACCGCTGCTGTTGCTGCCAGTGATTTTCAAAACTGCCAATAAAAAACTAAACAGGGAAATAATCTGTAAACTACCCCAAACAAATTTTATAAAAATAAATAAATAAATAAATAAAGTCACCACTTACCGCGAATAGTCCATTAACACTAGAATTACCAGAGCCTACGAAAAAACTCTTAGATCCGTCCCACCTTAAATCGCTTCTTAAAACCGTTCTTACCTCTCCGCCAGCGTCTTTTGTTAATCTAAATGTGTTGATAAAGAAAAGTTGCAAGTAGCCGGCTATTCCATCCCCCCATC
>JANRMT010062808.1:14163468-14178951 GCA_026402145.1 Polypterus bichir lapradei
CAGTTGCTTGCACCCCAAAGAGTGTATATATATATATATATATATATGTGTGTGTATGTATGTAGATATGTATGTATACGTTTATATATGTGTATGTGTATGTATATATATATATGTATTTGTGTGTATATATGTGTGTGTGTGTATGTATGTGTGTATGTATATGTATGTGTATATATGTAGATATATATATATGTATGTATATATGTGTGTGTGTATATATATATGTGTATATGTGTATATGTATAGATATGTATATATATATGTTTATATGTTTGTGTATATATATATATATATATATATATATATATATATATATATATATGTGACAGCAACATTCATCACTCACAACAGTGACAAAACAATTACATTGACAATCATGTTACGTTATTTTCAAAATGTTTCATTTTCTCTTTCATTACTTCTTTAACAACGGGTATTTTGCTAGTACTGTATAAAAAACAGTCATTAACAGAAAAAAATTAGTCATTAAAAAGATCTATAAGGATCACCTGAGAAGTCAGTTGAATGCTTTCAAGGTTGTTTTGAATGTACTGACTGGTCTGTTTTGAGACACAGGCTATTGGTACATTGACTAACAGTATAAGCAGTTACCATTTACTCTACAAAGACATTATAAGCATTACTGTCATGGTATATCCTAACAAGAAGGCAAAGATTACTAAGGATTTAAAGACATTGCTGAATAAAAAATTCTTCAAGGAAGTATAACTGAACAGAAAGAGATGAAATGTGAAAACATGCAAAAGTGACAACAGGACAGGGTGGAGAGTAAACTCTGGACTGAAAATCTGGACTTGTTTTAAACTGGTTGGAAAATGATGGCTGGCAGGTATAATAAAAAGAATTCTCAATAAGAACTGATAGGGGTTAGACCTGATTATCAACTGAATCCATCTATGGTTTAAGACAAACTAATTCACCTAAGATTATGGATAAAAGACAAAAACTCTGAACTACAGGTGGAATTAGCATTTTATTGTTCATGGTGCTTTTAAAAAGCTCTCCAATAAACTAAAGTAAAAAAAAAAAAAACCTCTGGACCAGACAAAATAATGGATGCCGATTTCATTCCTACACATAACAAGTCTGCCCAATATTAATATCAACTGCTCTACAAAGGAAAATGTGGAGAATGCCACTCACCTACATTTTTGCATTTGCTATATGAGTACTTGGAAACTTCCAAAACCCACGCAAAATTATTTATTGATTATTTTCAAATGACTTTAACAACACCCATCATCATATTTTAGAAACTGAGAAGCTGATATTTTCAGTTTGAAATTTTAGAATTCAGAGAATGTAAGTGGATGGCTTGTTTTCCGTTGAGGTTTCCTTATTAAGCAGACCACCTCAATGCTGCTGTCTGTTTCCTCTTTTGTTTGATCTGTATGCAAATGACTGCTAGAGTTTACACAAAGCCAGGTTTATCGTTAAATCTGTGGATGACTTTCATTTTTAATAAATATTGATGACTATTTTATTAGGTGGTTAAATAGTAATTTCTTATAATGGCTAAATATCTCTAACACTAAAGATATGATTGTTTCCCATCCATCCTCTCTTTCAATAAAATTAAGGTTAGACTGTTGAAATAGTGGAACACTGCAAATATTAGAGACAATCATTGATAGGCTGACTTTTGGCCTTAATGTAGTACAAGCCAGTAGATTCAGTAGTGGAAAGGAGGGATGGATGGGTGTTTAATCTCTCAAGCTGGGTAGTAGGTCAGAAACAACAAGTACAGTGGTGTTCCTCTTTCTGATGACAGTGACTCTAATGCAGTGAGTAAGCTTAAAAAACTTGCAGATGACAACAAATCTGAAAAAGCAGCAAATACTGAGGAGGTAGTATTCTGTGCCTCCCTTTATCCATTAGATGGTCAAGTGGTACTGTGTTTACTGCTACTGTCTAATCGATCTAGTATGCTGGACTTGAAAACCATCTGTGTGGATGTGGGTGCATCAATGTGCACTGCAATGTCCAGGTCTGGTTTTGTGCCCAGTGCTGACGTGAAAAACAACCCTAACCACACTCATGACCTTCAGGTGGACTTGGCAGGCTGGAGAATATTATGCATTTATATTAGCTACGCTAACATTCAAATTCATTAGTTTGTATTTCAAAGGCTTGGATTTCTGCCAGTGATCCATAATAACCCCTCAGCCAATAAGATGGACAACACTAATGCAGCAGAACCACATACGAAAATTGTATTGACTTCTTAAGTAACTGCAACACTTAAGTGCTTTAAGTGTTGAATTACCACTTCAAGTATATGTGGAAGCACTCGTTCTCCATATAGTCTTTTAAGAGTTAGTTTAACACTTTAAGAGTCAATTTAGTAATGATGAATAAATTGTGCAGAATGCATCATTTGCTGCATGGCTTTAAGTGATTACCCTTGGCAGGGGTGGCAGATGTCAAGATGTATTAAAATAGAGGCCCATGTAGTAACTGGAAATGGTGAGAGACTGAAAGTTTAAAATTTGTGGAGAGAGGATGACACACAGAGAGACGTATTATCACTACAAATAGTGAGGAGTGGAATGGTTGAAATTCAAGTTAAAGTTATTACCATTCACAAGGCAGTCAGATAGAATCTTCTGTAGGGATTGTTTTAGAGCACTTCTCTCTTGCTCTAGCTGACAAGTTTACTGATGAGTCTAGATGTTTGTAATAAATAAATACAGTGGAACCTCGAGTCACGACTGTAATTCATTCCAAAACTCTGGTCGCAACCCGATTTGGTCGTGACCCGAAGTAATTTCCCCCATAGGATTGTATGTAAATACAATTAATCCGCTCCGGACCATACGAGCTGTATGTAAATATATTTTTTTTTTAAGATTTGTAAGCACAAAAATAGTTAATTATACCATAGAATGCACAGTGTAATAGTAAACTAAATGTAAAAACATTGAATAACACTGAGAAAACCTTGAACAGAGAAAACTAACTAAAAACAAGCCCAGTGCATTCTTTAACTGCCTTCTTGGCCTTGCTGCCTTCTCGCGCTCTCTCTCTCTCTCTCTCTCTCTTTCTCGCGCTCGCTGCACAGGGAGAGACTGAACACGTGCGGAAATGATCGGCACATACGAACCGGAAGGGAAACTGGCTTGTTCGTCACCCGAGTGTGTGGTCGTGAACAGATGCAAAAGTTTGGCGAACTTTTTGGTCGTAACCCGATTTGTATGTGGTCTGAGATGTTCGTGACCCGAGTTTCCACTGTATGCCTGAGTGACAAAGGGTTAAACTGGCATGTTTATGGGCTATCACATTTTCTACTTTCATTGCTGATTACAATATTATTAAGTCAATTAAACTGACTTCTAAAGTTGGATAGTAATATTAGATAATTCAAACTCTACTTATGTAAGTAATGTCCAGCTGTGAAAGAGTACTTAAATCAAAACATGAACGACAGTAGATGTAACAATATGAATTGTGAGTTAATACTGGAGTTGAGGGGACATCTCAAATATACTATATCTCAAATGTTCTAAGTCACCTTGGATAAAGGAATCAGGCACTTAAGTAACAATAACATTAATGGAAATCGTAAGAGAGAGAGAGAGAGAAGTAACTAGGAGTGGTGTTGGTGAAGTAGTGGCTAGCATCAGCTAAACAACATACAAACAGTATAGCTCAAAATGCTTTACAAAATGAAATAAAAGGAGGTTAATACAGTATAAAATATAAACAAACAAGATTAGTCAATAATATTATACAGTATGTAACAAAGTAAAAGGTAAGGTCGCATAGCCAACAGGACAGAAAAAACAAAACAAAAAAAAAATCCACTTCAGCTGGAGAAAAAAAAAACAAAAAAAGGTGGATATAGTAATTATAATTGTTGTTTTAGAGGGAGTTTGTAGGCTCGGGAGCAGTTTAATTTTAATGACGTAATAAATAAGCCCGAATAATAAAACAGTTAATTTTTTGTGCTGTACCATATTTTTTTATCTTAATGCTCACTACAGTATTTTATGGTGATATAAACAGTTCACATAAAATTAAAACAAGAATTAATTGCAAAAGTTTTGATGGCACAAAAATGTGAGTGGTTTGGGTCTCTAAGGCTAGGGATCTGCGCCGGAAATCAGAAGGTTGCCAGTTTGAATTCTGTAAACGCCAGATGTGACTCTACCCCGTTGGGCCCTTGAGCAATTGCTTCGTCCTGGGTATGACGTTAATCTGCATCCAGCCCTGTAAGCAGGTCCTCCAACTTACAGGAAAAATTTGGGACCTGGTGGCAGGATTGGCACTCCAGCCCCCATTAAAACCTCACACTGTTCCAGCGTGGTGCTGAGTTATCACCCAATGCACTCGGGTCCCAATCCAGGTGGTTGGTCGTGTGGTGGGTGTGGCGCTGCACTATCAGCACATGCTCCCAACCTCTATGACACACATGAGTAGGCAAGTGTCTTATGTGAGCATACCTGTTTAAACTAATATATCTAAATAAAGTAAATGTCACTGCTCTGATATGATTACTGGGATGGGTAATGTCAGTGTCATTTGGGTTTACAGTAATGGTATGTGTTATAAGTTTGAAGGAGAGATATTCAACCTGGACTGCTGGCGAATTTCTTAGCGTAGTTGGCTTATCCTCTGTTTGAAGAAGACCACTGGAGAAGGAAATGAGTGCTTGGAAGCAGGCACTTTTAGGTCACTGCTGCTGCAATTGTTTGGAGCAGATAAGATGGCCATTTAAGAGAAAGATGGGGTCTAGAATAGTAAGGACACCCTGAAGCTGCTTGGAGGACAGACCGGAGATTGGCCGTTCGGAAATCAGAGACTATTCCAGACCCTGAAAGTTAAAAGCCCCTTGCAGTCATTAATGGGAAGAGGAGCAGTGCAGTGCTTTGGTGGAAATGTGTAGATAGCACTGCAGCTGGTAAACAAAATTGCAAACATTGTCTAAGAAAGACATTTTTGTTCTATTTGTTTATTTGTAGTGTATGTTACTCTATGTGTTTTACTGTGTCTTGTGATGTTGATTTTTTTGAGTTTGGATTGAATTTGAAAGTGTCTTTTTTCACCCACAGTATCTTACATTTACCTATACATACATTTACAAAAAAAAAAGTCAGTGCGCTTAAAATATATTTAGTCACTAAAGGATATAAGGGAAATAAGAATCTGCATTTTGCCTTTTAGACTAACATGTTAATTACAAGCATGTGATTTATGCTACAGAAAGTGTTCTGTGTTGAAGGGAACAACAGAATTAAATGTAAAGAAGTGGTCGACAATGAAAATGAAACTTTTTTACCCTCATGCTTCTTATTCTAAATATACTTTGGTGCTATCCTTGATGCAAGTTTGTGTTAGCTGCTGTTGTCCAATAAATTCTTGACAAGTTGCATTTGCAGGGATTGCTATTTACTTGTCTTTGTTTAAAGTGGTTACAGTCTAAAACCATCGGTTGATCCCAGTATAACATCAGTGTCAGATTTATAATCCTGTGGTCCTCAGTTTCCAAAGACAAATGAATCTCCTGCCTTCAGATGTTATCACCTTATCATTTATAGAGGATTTAATATCTTTTGTGGATTGATTAAGATACTGTATGCATTCGGTTTCAGGCGGTCTTTTTTTATCCTTGAAATTATCAGTTTGTCAACTCTGGATATATAGAAAATCTGATACAGTTACTGATGTATAACAGAGCCCAGCAGAGTACTATATTACCTTACAAGATAAAAATGTTAAATGTAACAATACTTCAAAATATACATTTTAGCTGTATCTGTTTATAACTGTTTATTAGAATTCTTTTATTCTATTGATTTCGATTCACATCTATGATTAATATACATTGAGAGCTGTGTCCTGTAATAGACATCAAGTCAGTAATCCTCAATCATTCACAGCCAAATATTGTGATCCTTTTTTGGAATTAGTTTAATTCTTGATGTGACATACATTTCTTATTGTTCTTTTCTGCAGTGTGTCCTAGTGGCAAAGGCATTTGGCTTTATATCATATTGTCGCCCAGTTTTCCCCTCTAACTCACCCCAAGCAGATCACTTAAATTGCTTCTCCCCTGACTGCAATATTATGTGTAAGGATGTAATGCCACTATAGCTATGCTATAGCTGGTCAATAAGAGGAGCCACTGTATTTTTACATTCTGTACACACTTCATGAAAAATTTATTTTTTTGTATTAAACCTAAAAAACCAAACCAACACACACATTAAAGCAAACAGTAAAGAATAAACCACTAAAGTGATAATGAAAAATAGCACTTAGTTGACTTTTAATTTTGATGTGGAATAAACATCTGTAAAAGCATGATACTGATGTGACGATGCGGGTTCTCTTCCATGCTCTCATCTTCTGTTCGGGAACCCTGAACCCAACACCGTCGATAATGTCACCGAGATGAGCTGACAAATAGGGACAAATCTCTCAAGGCCAGGGGATATTCCATAAAGTGCTTTTATTTAAAACAATAATCAAATCAAAAAGTGCAAAATGCAGTGTCAAAGTTCAATAAATAAATCCATAAAATCAAGTGTCCAGTGGGGTTAAAACCAACTGTAAATCCTTAAAAACACAAGGTTAATATATGCAGCAATTAAAACGCAATCTTTCTCTCCGTTTACTCTCCAGCCCACCTCTGTCTCTTTCTCCCCGGCTCTCCATTACTCGCGGCCAGCAGAGACCAACAACCACGAGCTCCTTCAGTTAACCTCCATCTTAGCCTTCATCAGGAAGTCACTGCCAGACCGCCGAAGTCAACTCTCCTCCCTCGATCCTTTGCACACCTGCAGTCGCTCCTCAGATCCTTCGGGAGGGCACCTCTCCTGCTCACCCCACTCACTGGTACATTCAGTGGGGCGAACTAGCCCCTAGAGCGCAACAGAATAACACTCCTTCGCGGGACCCCAGCTCATGGCGTTTCCACCTTCCAGGTGGCCGGCTCATCACCACCTGACTGCTGTTTTCCGACCTCTTACTGCATCCGCTTTTCTCTCTCCATCAACCTTTCGCCTTTCTCTCTCTTCCTGTCCGATTTCTCTTCTCTTTCTACGATCCTCCCTTCCCTCTCTGGTGTACCTTCGTTTATATATACACATATACCCCTCTGCCTCCGTGGGCACAGCATCTTAATTACACGACCGCAGGAAGTCAATGAGGCAAACAAGAACGACCGCACCCACACGTTCAGGTGCGACTCACTCCAATTACCTCATTAACTCCCCGCGGTCGTGCAATCGCGCCACGATACGGCTATGCAGATTTTAAAAAACCTGACTTTTTTTCGAAAGCCGCGGACCCGCTATACCACAACTGAATATGATTAAAAAAGAGTTTTACTACTGCAGAAACAACGGCAAACATCTTCTCAAAGACCAGCATTTAATCCCTCCAGGTGTGTTTAGGCAGCCTGGTTCAGAGAAGCGTCCAAAGATCAGATGACTTGATGAAATCCAACAAAGCAACACTCAGATATTATACCATGAAGACCAAGTGGATTGTAGCAAAAACATGTATTAGCTTCAGCCTTTAACCATCTAATTCAAATATTACTTAGAACAGTTGCTCACTAAGTGAGACAACTCTATACACTCAATGAACAAATTATTAGGAACATCTGTAAACCTGCTTATCATAGTTATCTAATTAGCCAATCATATGCCTGTAGTACAATGAATATAATCTTGTAGATATACATCAGGACTTTCAGATAATGTTCACTTCAAACAGCATAATGGAGAAAAACGTGAACTCAGTCATTTTAACAATGATTGTGGGCATCATACTGGCTATTTTAGTATGTCAGTTACTGCTGATCTCCAGGGATTTTCACACACAACAGTCTATACAGTTACTCAGACAAACAAAAACATCTAGTAAGCAGCAGTTCTGCAGACAGACATGCCTTGTAAATGAGGGAGGTCAGAGGCGAATGACCAGACTGTTTCAGCCTGACAGAAATGATATGGTAACTCAGATAATCACTCTGTACAACTGTGGTGAGCAGAATAGCATCTCCTGATGCACAATATGTCAAAACATGGGTTACAACAGCGGACGATCATGTTGGATTCCACTCCTGTCAGCCAAGAGCAGCAAACCAAGGCTGCGGTGGGCATAGACTCACCAAAACTAGACAGCCGAAGACTGGAAAAATATAGACTGGTCTGATGCATCTCAGCCTGCATTGTATGAAAGGTCCTGACTGCTGGTGGTGTAATGGGTGGGATGTGTTTTCTTGGTACACGTTGGGCCCATTAATACTAATCAATTACTGTTTGAATGCCATAGCCAATTTGAGTATTGTTGCTGACCATGTAGATCCCCTAACGGTCACAATTTACCCATGGTCTAATGCTGTGTTTCTCAACCACTAGTGGGTCGCTGTGGCATAGCGGGTTCTAGCTCAGAAAAAGTGGCCATTTTAAATAGCTAATTGGACACACGTGCTGGGGAGTGGAACACGTGTGATCGATCTGCCAAGAAGATGGCTTGTCTCCGGGTTGGTGCGAGGTGGTCAGCCATCCATGTGTTGCCTTGCCAGCATGTGTGGATGGTCTGATTGTCTCATTATCAGCCTGGAGTGGCGATCAGGCAATCACACCTGCAACTGCTCCCCAGCACATAAAAGAGGAGCTCAAGAGACTGACAAAAAGGAGAAAAAAGGAGGATATTAGAGTATAGGTTAAAGAAAGAAGAAGGCAGGAGGCAGAAGGAGCTGGTGCAAGCTCAAGAGTGGGAGAAGGCAGGCAGCTGGGAAGGGGAGAGTCACTTGAGGAGAGCAAGTAGCTGACGCCCAGGGGCTGAAGAAGTGATCACTCTGGCTGAGCAACTTTGGGAGTTCAATGAGTTTCAGATTGGGAGCCCCAATGTGAGCACCATTGCTTTTGGGGACCAAGCCTAGGTCTGGAGTGGGAGCCTTGCTATAGCCATTCAGCAGCAGGGACCTGGACCCATGGAAGGTTGGCTGTGTCTGTCGGGAGGACGACTCCTCTGCTATGAAGACCATATGGGATAAGCAGAGGAGATGTCAGTTTTAAAAGAGATGCACTGGGTTTTTAGAAAAGGAGAGTTTCCTGTCAGATGGTTTTAAATCTTGTTTCTAATGGATTTATTTATTTGAATTTTAACCTCCACAGCTCACTTTTTATTGGATTATTTATTTACTGAACTTTGCACTGCACTTTCTGCACTGTTTTTTAATAAAAGGACGAGTACTGTTTACCTTCCCCTTCCTTTGTATGGTGTCCTCATTTGCTTGGCTCATCCCTCAGAAACGTCATCGGCAGTGGAGGGCTCTGGAGGCTCCTGATGGGTTCTGGTAGCATGGGGCCGACTTGCACTGTCACAGTTGTGGGCTTCCAGTGGGTCTCAAGTTGCAGTGGTTTGTAATCGAAGTATGTTACACAGTGGCTTGCCACTGCAACAGTCACACTCGTCTCCCATCCATAATTCACCAAGATGGAAACCCACTCTGATGATCACTCTTGATTCATCAAATAATTAAACTCTGATGATCACACTCACCAAGGGTGAAATCTCTAATAATCGGGCTTGATTGACCAAGGGGAGAAGGTCTGATAATTGTGTTTAACTCACCCCCTTCCCACTCTGACAATCTTGTTTGAATCATCACAGGGGTAAAGGTGGGTTGCGAATATACTTACATAGGAAAAAGTATGTCACAACAACAGACAGGTTGAGAAACATTGTTCTAATAGTTACTTCCACCATAATGATGTACCATGGTACAAAGAAAAATTAATCACAAACTGGTCTCATCAACGTAATAATGAGTTCAAGTATTCTAAAGTGTCTTTCCTTATCACTTGATGTATTTGGGACATAGGAGAAAAGAAGATCTCAAAGGAATGTTTCCAATATCTTTCGGAATTCATGCCATGAAGAACTGAGGCTGTTCTGAGAGCAAAAGGAGGACCTAACCAATATTAGTACAGTGTGCCCAATAATCTGTTCAGTGAATCTTTGTGTTCCTTTTTCTCACAATATTCTGAAATCCTGGAAGTTTTTTAGGCTTGTAACTCTAATTCTGTTTCCTAATTTCTCACTGACTGATTATATTTCAAAAACTCTTGGGCCTTATCTATAAAAAGATTTAAGATTTGATCTTAAATTCCACAGATTTGATCTTATATGAAAATGTAATTACAAACTAGCTTTCATAAGAGCCAAAACTGATATTGTACAAATGAAAAAACTCACATTGTACAGATGCAAATTGAAAAGCACACATACAAACTTTGTCAATGTGCACTAGTATGCAACCATTATCTTTTTCTACTCTGATATGAGATTTAGCAATAACAAGCAAACAAAAAAAAATAACACACTAGGATAAGCTAACTTGAAGAGTGAAAACCTTAAAACCAGCAGAATGAGAATAGCATTAACACAATTATATATGCCAGCAAAAGGGTAATGGGTAAAGACTACTGAGAGCAAGCTATAGAAGAACTGTTTAATCCTATTTAAATAATAAACATTAAAATGCCTGCGGTGGGCTGACACCCTGCCCGGGGTTTGTTTCCTGCCTTGCACACTGTGTTGGCTGGGATTGGCTCCAGAAGACCCCCGTGACCCTGTAGTTAGGATATAGTGGGTTGGATAATGGATGGATGGATGGATATTAAAATGCATTGCAGTATTTTTTTCTTGAGTGGCTTAATAACAAAACACCAACAGTTTGTGCCTCACTATTTTAAATTAAACTTAGTTAAAATAAGGCATTCACCATCCAGTTATACAGAGAGTGCGTTTCAGAACATTGGTTGATTTTTTTCCTTGTGATGAGGAATGGCTTTTGAGTCCATGAGAGCTTTACTACACACAACAATGCCATTTTAGTCGTAGCTTAAGTTCTCTATGTGCTTAGGTTTCATGCAATTTAGGGTTTTCAGGCTTAATAATATATCAGCTTCCTCTCACGTTATCCTTACACACTTGTCAGATTCTGAATACCTGCTTTATTGATTGCCATTGTCACAGCCATTTGTTGTTGCCAAACAACATATTTTTATTTTCCAGTAACTCCAGTGCGTATGGTTTGTTTTGCTTCTGTCTCTATGATCAGAACCTCTACCTCATTTTGAAAGAAATGTTCTATTTGATATAAACTTGGCATTCATGTAATCGTGCATGATATATAAGGGCAATATATGTGGGGGGAGACAACATACTCATACTCCTGCCACAAATTTATAATGGTTTATAGTTTATAAATAGGTTTGACAGGAAAATGATTTATTTGTAAATAGACATTTTAAAAATTGGTTATAAAACTTTTCCTGAATTACCATATATTCCAATATTTTATTCTATGTAAATTTTTAGAAACAAAGTTTAGAAACAAGGTTTCTTGTTCTGCAGATTCTATAGTGTCTGATATTCCCAGTGTAGTTAAAATACATACTGTGTATTTATGTGTAATTGCTAGCTAAATCTATACATAAAACCATGGAAATATAGCAAAACATCTTGTACATGTTTGCATAACCATTTAAAACATAAATCATAGAAACATAACTATTGATTCTGACTTTGCTTAGAGCGTTAATTTGTACTTTGTAGAATTAATGTTGTCTTTCAGTGGAAGTGTTCTTCTTATGGTGATTTCATTTGCCAAAAACAATGATACTAAGCATGACAAATCTACAATATGCAATAGATGTAGTCAATTATTTTCTGATCCAGTTTAGTACATAGCAGCATCTTAATAGCACAGGAACTGACACCATCTCAGGAATACACAGGCATACACCCAAAATAGGCCACTTCAGAGACACCGATTAGCCTAATGTGCACTTTGGGATGAGCAGGAAAATGTGAATATGAGAGGAAAGACATGCAAAATGGACAATGACTAGGCTGAGAATGGATCACAGATCCCTGAAGCTGTAAGACCAATTTTCTAACAAGTATATCACAATCATACCTACAGTGGAGCCATGCCAACTACAAATCTTTTGAAATAAGGTTTGCTGACTACATTCGTCTTTATTTAAAAATGCCTTTGTGCATTTACATCCAGTAAGCATACTCATGGTGAGATAAGAATATTTAAATTAGCAAATGAATGGTGAGACCGATAACTTTTTTTAAACACAATTTTTTGCCATAACTGTAATTTGTATATTGTGTAGGCACAATTTATTAGTCTGCCAAATATTGTCCATTTTTATACAACTCAAAGGCAGCAAATACTATGAAGTGTAAAGCTTAATAATGATTATACCTGTTAGAATATGTACTCATTTATCCATTCTAATACTAGCCCTAATGTTATTCTCTACGTCGCCACAGTTACTGTCAATAATGAATAATGAGAATAAGCAATGATGTCTGTGTTGTTTTTAAAAGTGGGCCCACCATATGATAATATTAATTCCTATACAGCCAAAGCCAGTAACGGGTTTATATGTCCTGCCAGTGTTTCCCCAAAGTTCTTTCTTTTTCTTCCAACGATATGTGTGTTACATTAATTGATGACTGTAAATTGGCCAAGTATAAAACAGTTTGGTGGACATGTATATGAATTTTAGTAATGAACTGGTGTGTATCAGCATGGCTTGGATCCTGTCTAGCATGTGAAAAATGTATTGATTAAATCCATCTTTTGCATGGTCCTCACTCAGCTTCATTTTTTGTGTGTTATGTTTTTACCTGTTTATTTTTCTTTCATTGCCTAATGATTGTAATTTAGGTCAAAGGCCATGAACCTGAAGCATAGACTCCTAGGTGCTGTGGTGGTTAGGCAGTTACCTGAGAGGACTATAAAAGACTTCTATTGAATACAACACTTCAGTGTGGCTATGCACTCATTCTAGTAGACTTTGGATTTGGTGTTATACTCATCTGTTCACATTTATTTTGCAGTTATTTGGTGCATATCTCTTTGGAGACACTTTACTGTGGACCTTGTTTGGCTTTGGAATGTTTTGTAACAGTGTAGTTTATTGTGCTCTTGTGTTTCTCTTAAGATACTGTACTTTTCATATCATTATTTCATTATTAGTTTTCATAGTTTTACTGTTCATTACTTTTAGCAGTTTTCTGTTATTTAACACTAGAATTATCAGAGCCTACGAAAAAACTGAAAAATCTGTCCCACCTTAAATGGCTTCTTAAATCTGTTCGCACCTCTCCGCCAGCGTCTTTTGTCCTCTAAATGTGCTGATAAAGACAAGCTGCAAGCAGCCGGCTATTCCATCCCCCCACCGACTTAGAATGTGCACGAACTTCTCCCAGCTCATGCCTTGATTGATTATCTGGAAGTGAAGTGGAGTTTTAGAGTGGAAATAATAGATCGTTATTTGGAACACACACATTTCATGTGTGTTCTGTTTCTACAGTAATCTGATCAGATAATCAATCAAGGCATGAGCTGGGAGAAGCTCGTGCACATTCTAAGTTGGTGGGGGGATGGAATAGCCGGCTGCTTGCAGCTTGTCTTTATTGGCATATTTAGAGGACAAAAGATGCTGGGGGAGAGGTGTGAATGGATTTAAGAAGTGATTTAAGGTGGGACGGATCTACAAGTTTTTTCGTAGGCTCTGGTAATTCTAATGTTAAGTAAATTGTTTCAATAAATAATAGATTAATTCGTTTGTTAAGTTTTTTGATTTTGACCTCCCATTACTTGAAGTAAACCATAAAACTTAGAAATTTGTCATATTTTTAGAATTATGAAATTGAATGCTTCATGGGCCTATGATAGTATAATGTAGCAGTAAAGAGGAAGACTAAAAGGAAGTTTGAGGGAATTTTTTCACAAAATGTGAAAGATCAAAATAAGATTGTTTAACTTTTTTAGTATACAAAGAATGGTCAGAGAGGAGGTGAAGCATATTAAGAACCACAAGGGCAAGCTCTAAATTTGCATTCTTCTGATGTTTTCACATCTGAAGAAGTCAGTAACTTCTAAGCAGCTACAGGTACTAATATGTAGAAACTATGACTTTTGGCAATCATAGAGAGAAGTGCTGCTAAGACTAAATAGGCTGAAATCAAACAAATCGCTAGAGCTGGATAACAAATCACTACAGCTGGCTTTATCCTGGAGTGGTTAAGGAGAATAGTAAATACATATATAAACCCTTGGTGTGTGTTTTTCAAAACTCACTACATTACACTACACTCTGAGAAATTTCCTAGAAAATTTCTTAGGATTGGAAGGTAAGAAATCCTACATAAAAAGGTGATCAATGCAATTTAAGTAATTATAGGCTAGTAAGTATATAGTTATAGCATATATTATGCATCACAAGCAGTAAATAGAAGAAATTTTAATGATAAGATTGAGCTTCATATGGTAAGAACATAAGAATTAAATTGTAAATGAACTGATTTGTAGTTTTTGTCAGCTATACAACATGGCTGGCAGGAAGACTAACATTGTACTATAATTTCAGGGTACCTAACAATCATATTATTATGGCAACTCTTCTAAAAAAAGATTCTGTTACTGAGCTCAAGGACATAATGTTCTAAGCATTGTAGTAGGGCTAACCTAATGGCTAAAAAAACATCTTTCATAATAGTATATCATGAGCAATGACAGACAAAAACATTTTTAGAATATACTGTTAATAAACTGAAAAGCAACAAATAGTACAGTATTGATGTATTTTTTAACATAAGTAAAATACTGAAGTACTATTCTGAATATCTGCATAGTATTCATAAACAAAAAATACTGAAATAAAATTAAACTTGTCTTTCTTTTTTTATTGTCATAGTGTACAAATGTGAGATGATTTTTTTAAACCATCCTTACTTAACAAAGACCTTTCTTTTAAGCCCGATGTTATTACTTTTGCAAACCCCAGTAATTGCAACACCTTTCTGGCATTACTATGTGAATTGGTCTGTTAATGATACAAGTTATCAAGCAGATGGGATTTCTATATCAAAGCAATCTGAACTGATGCAATGAAATGGAATGCAATTTATTCTACACCTGTAACTCCATTACCCCTACAAAAAAGGGTAACACACACACCACATAGTGAACACAATTTCTATTACACATAAAATACAAAAGAAAATAGACTTTTTCTGTGCTTAGTTTGACTCTCCACACATGTCCAGTATGGCATAAAGTGATACATGTGTGGAAAAAGGTCTTAGTTCATTCTGAGCATGTGGTATGTTAAACATCATAATTATTTCCAAAGCAAGAAACATGCCCTGAAAGCAGGTGAAAATAGACACCTTTTATATATACTATTTCTGATTTTCTGTTTATACCGGAATATACCCTGTACTACTCATATATTTCAAGTCTACTAAGACAGTTGATTCTAGCTTTATTCTGGTGTATGTTTTGTGTACCTATTTATATATTTATTCATTTAAAGAGCTTCTTTAAAAAGCCAACTTTCTCTATGGGGACAAATGAAGTTCTATCTATCTATCTATCTATCTATCTATCTATCTATCTATCTATCT
>JANRMT010062808.1:14178961-14195359 GCA_026402145.1 Polypterus bichir lapradei
TCTATCTATCTATCTATCTATCTATCTATCTATCTATCTATCTATCTATCTATCTATCTATCTATCTATCTGTATGGCACTTGATTCAGAAATAGAAATGGATGAATACTGAGTTCTTAGAAATAGAGGAAAAGTGGTTATGCTAAAGAATTTGGACTCCATGAAAGGATATCATATTGAGCCTGCTATCCTGACCAAACCAACCCTATTAAATGGCTCTAATACCACACCCCCGAAACAATCTATACTTATAAAAGGCAAAGCCCTCACTGACTCATCACTAATTCTCACACTTTCCATATAGGTGGGAAGCTGAAATTTCACATGCTCATTCCTTGCAGTGTACTTACAAAAGTTAGGTATGTTTCATGTCCTATTGCAACACCCAAGGGGGGGAAACAGGTGTACCCCCTAAACTGTATATATAGATAGGGGAAACCACTCCTCACTATTTCTGTGACTTCCAATATACGTAGGAAGCCCAAATTTCATATGCTCATCCTTTACACTGTACTAACAAACGTTATGTATGTTTCATTTCATGCCGTACCCCATCACGAACTTTTGAAAATAGCGTCTTCTTTTTGGCAGTTCTCACCATTATGCCGTAAGGAACTTTTGAAACTGACCTCTCCTTTTGGTGGTTTCATTCCTTATTTCCATTAACAGATGATTTATTTCACAGCAGTGATGCACAAGAGCCGCCCCCAGTCCCCCTTCCTTTTTCCGCATGGCCACTGTCCGCACACCTACCACATGGTTGGCTCCCTGCCTATATACATTAACAACATCTCTCGCTCATTTGCCTCCTCACTCGCTTCCTTACTTTCCTTAGCTGTCCATCGTGCTCACTGCTCCCTTCTTCTTTTCTTCACCGCTTCATGGGTGAAAGGACTGCTCATTCTTCTTTCAGGCTACCTCTAAACCTCACCCATACTGATTCCAATTCAAACACCTCCAATTTTCAGTAACGGTCTGTTTCGCTATGACAAACAATAAGTCACAGGGCCAGACTCTAAAAAAGGTCGCCATTGACTTGACACAAGATTGCTTCAAACATGGCCAACTGTACGCTGCATGCTCAAGAGTAAGCTCAGCAGACAGCTTGGTCATTTTACAGCCCGAGGGCAGAACTGCAAACATTGTTTACAAAGAGATCCTTACATCCTAAAAATGTGCATTTCTCACACACAACATTTACAATCATAAATTAAACTCTTTACAATCATCAAATTCACTCTCAATACTAAAATAAGCCTACGACAATTACATTGACAATCATGTTACATTATTTTTAAAATGTTTCCTTTTCTTTTTCATAACTTCCTTAACACACTACTTCTCCGCTGCGAAGCGTGGGTATTTTCCTAGTATTATATATAATAACATCAACATAATTTCAGTTACTACCATAACTAGCTACATTTGGTTTCAAAATAAATATTTATCTTAAAAATTAAATTATACTAATTCTTTTCTTAATTTTAAGCAATTTTCAACACTTCAATTATTCTACCTGTTGGTTTTATTTCATTAGTTCCACAGTGAGCTATGTGTGAAAATCACCAAGTAAAAAAAACTGTCTAACATAAATGCTGCTTCAGGTGGGAGATGAGTTAAGAGTGGGGGTGACAAAAAGGATACTGAAGGTACATCTGTCCCCAGAGCAGCAATGATTTGGCAAGGTGCATGAACAACGCTAGCTCACAGGCACTTTTATAACAAAGCTGGTTAACATTAAAATCATTAGCAACAGAAATGTGTTGTTTTCTATTTACAGATCATTCTTTATGGACTGTTTAATAATAAACATATGTCTGCACGACTTATTCAAACCAGCTTCTAATCAGATTTTTTTTAGTCTTTAGTAGGTTCATTTGCAGCACATGTAGAGAATGAACTAACATTAATAAACTGGCTTTTCTTTGAGGAAAACTATGTGGCCAACTGTCACCCACTTCTCTCATTCAAGCTGCTCTTTTCTTTTGTTTTGTTTTGTTTTCTATTCTAGATCTCAGTTTTAGGCCTTAAAATTTCAATTTAAGCTAAACAAAACTTCATCCAACATTGACTAGCAATTATATAGATTACTGCTTTGTGATTCAAGGTTCGTGAGGACCAGGCTGAACCTTTTTAACTAGAAGATATTGGAGAAATACAATTTTTAGAGTCTCTCTGGATGAATACCTTTGGTCAAAAAAATGACAAGATGCCAAAGCTATTAGTTTCTAAATAAAAAGTAAATGAATCTTTTAAAGGTGACAGAGTGGTTCCTTGCAGTAAGGAGGTCATGGATTCATATCCCAGGTCCCTCCTGCATGCAGAGCGCTTTGATAGTGAGAAAAGCATTATGCAAACGTATAGAATTATTTACTGGCAATAAATACTAATAAAATTCTGTTCCCTGTCGGTCAGGAGCCCTTGGGGCCATCCTAACTTTTCCACCCTTTAATATACCCATGTGAATGAGTAATGAGTTCTAAGAACCTAGATTGTTTTTACTGTTTAAATATACTGCATTTTGGGTATAGTAAGCATGTTCCTTTAACATAAAGTCCTCACAATTTGCTGCAGAAAACAATGTCATATAAGAAATAATTATGTTAGATTAATTTTCACTTGTAAGAAAATGAAAGACATCAGCATGTTGAAGATAGAAGGACACAATAATGCTTGATGAACCATTGTGTAGTTTAAAGACTACTGTGATCTATAACTGTCTGGTTAGCTCTTTTATTTCAGCCCCTCACTTTTTATTCAGATTTATAGGGAACATTTAAGTAAACAGTTTAGCACTGCTCCAATCACTTTGGTTCAATTCCATACCCATTTGCGTGATTAGCCGCAGCAAATTCCACAGCAATGGGATCTGCCATCCCTTTTTTGAGGAGTAGGATGATTGTTTAAATGCAACTTTTACTTTTATTTTTTTTTAGTGAGTGGTAAACACATGGCCTATTTCTCAAAAATAATGGTATGGATTGAACCCATTGCACGTGTTAGGCAAGTATTAGTTTCAAATCCATGTGGCTCGTATTGCTTACACTGTCATACAGTGTGTATTTCTTTCTGTCTCAAATTTTTTCTAATTTCAAATTCTTTATTGCTGTGTTTCTTTCTTCAAAAATGTGTGCAGTACAATCTTTAGCAGTCATTATTTTCTGACATGGGGTCACATTTGTACAAGTAGACTAGACCAAGATCTCAGCTGATATTAAGGTACGTTTTATTTCATGCAGTCACTCAGTGACTTGGTACTGGATAAAGTGAGTTAAGAATACAGTTAGATGGATTAATTGCCATGATTTAACTGTCTTAATTTTTCCTTAAGGTTCTTGAGACTGTAAAAAAATAACATACATCCTTTTAGGGTTTTTGAAACCAATAAATCCAATGGTCACATTTATTGCTTTGCACCCTCCCCCACCATAACCTATTGTCTGTGAGGGAGAAGCGAAATCTTTAGATTTATCAAAAATGTTTCTCTCAAATTTTTGACGGATCTTGATGTTTTAAGGTCCGCTGATACTGAAAACATTGATATCTTGATGATGTGTGTGTGTGTGTCTGTGTGCCACAGTTTTTTGAGGATGGTCTAGAGCTAAAAGGGCTGGATGGAAATCACCAAACTCAAAATTTAAGCCCTTTATGAGATGACGATGGGCTGATTAGTTTTTGAGCCAAATCGTGCAAGAGAAAGAAGCACTAAAGAGGAACCCTCAAATACCATAATTCTGCAATTAATTATGAATAATTCTCGTCAATTGCTATTGTAATGACCTATTTTTTGATCATAAAGATCAGCATCAAAGAGATAAATAATGACTGAAATGTTCCAGAATAGTTCAGGTAACTTGGTTTCTAGGGCACAAAGCCTACTGAAGCTTACATCCAATTTTTTTTTGTACTACCCCACAGCACCATTTGTTTATTCTATGTTTGGACTCTAATGTTGATGGTTACTATGTAGTTTTTACGGAAAATATCAGCATGACATTGTTGGTCAAATGGTATAAAGGTCTTCACATTGAACTTCTACATTTGTCCCAAGTTTGTGGATTCAACCTAAAACTGTGATATTATTATTGTTCGTTAAAAGGCTCCCATGTTACAAATTGTCTTTTGGGGTTTGATTGCGATTATTGTCTTACATCTTAGCCTTGTTTCTTGGGACTTGTTTACTAGATTCTTCGTCTTCCAGTTACAACCTTGGCTTGTTTTTTACAAACTCCCCAATTCTGATTTCTTAAATCAACATTCCATTCTGTGCAGCTCAGTTCTTTGAAGGCTGAATAAGTTTCTGTTGATACTTTTCTGGCTGTTTTTAGCCACCTAATATTTTAGGGACAGTCAGGAATATTTTTAAAACTGCATTTATTTATGATTGAACTTTGGCTTCCAGGTAACTGGAGCAATAAGGATAATACAATTTTCAAATTAATATAATGCATGTTCATTAAGAAAAAAATGGATCAGATATTCTATTTGAATAAATTGCAATCAATTATCCTAAGTGTGATGCATTGCTGTTTCATACACAGAGCATGCTGGGATTGAATCCCATACCTAGCCATAATTTGTGTGGCATTTGCACATTGTATCCATAGCTCTCTGGCTTCTCCCACATCCCGACAATTGGCCCCATTTGGCTGTGAGTGTGGTTGGTTGTGTTAGTGGACCCTATGAACTGGTGCCTTGTCCATGACTAGTTCTTACATTTCCTCCAATGCTATTGGGATGAGCTCAGTTGAATTACTCAGGTTGGAGAATGTTAAATCTTTTTTTAATAAGAACATATTGTAGTGGAAAAGTGGCAAAATGCAAGTATCAGATGTAAATCTTTTCTACTACAGTTACAAGTCAAGTAAAAAATTCCTGCTGTGAAGGCACCAGTCCATAAAGGTACAGCTGGCCAGTGTAACAAAATGAGTCAGGGCCAAAAGTTTACTTTTTTAAAGTTTATTATATAACATTCTGTCAGATTGGAATGTCAGTTTCAGTGGTCACTAGCAATACATAACCTGGATAAAATAAAAAAAATATATGTTACTTTAGATTTTTAAGAATAAAAATTTTCAGTGGGCTGATTCTTAAAAACCTTTGCAAAGCACAAGATGTTGTATAAAGATAAACAGATTCTTTGAGGAAACCTAGACCCAAACAAGTAAACATGAATGTGTGTGTGGCATGAACTCCAGCTCAATCCTTGTGTAATGGGGAAAGCAGGTTTTTTAAATAGCCAGATGGCTATAACTAAACATCCATCCATCCATCCATTATCCAACCCGCCGAATCCAAACACAGGGTCACGGGGGTCTGCTGGAGCCAATCCCAGCCAACACAGGGCACAAGGCAGGAACCAATCCTGGGCAGGGTGCCAACCCACCGCAGTATAACTAAACAAAACACGTTAAATGAAGTCCTGATTTCAATAAGAATTTGAAGATATAGTGGCAAGGTTAGAAAATTGTAAATTTAACTTTGAACAGTTTTATGAAGTAACAGACCCAATAAATGTTACTGTGACAATTGATTTATTTACATAGTAAAGCCTGATTTTTTTAATTCCTAATTTAGTTAATTAAAGGTGTGCTTCATGACTATTTTTTTCCTACCAATATCTTTCTAGCTTACATCTTAGCAGCAGACAACAGTCAGTACTCTGACAGCCTGCTTACACTAAAGTTTTGCCAACTTTTTCCTTTTCTAAAGATCATAACTGCAGGATGCCAAAAATTACTTACTTCCTCACAGCAAAATGAGATTCCATAGCATTTATTTTACAGATGAAGGATTGTTTGCTTACAACTGAAGAAGCTGAAAGATCCTTCATATAGTGAAATGTGTAATATTTAGATGAAAAACAAAATTTCTTGGAGACTTGAGCAAACAAGCAAAACAAATGAAAAAATAAAAGGTAAATGCATCAAACTGAGTCAACCAATTTAAACTGGAAACCTATAAAATAAATTAGTTTTACAAAGTCATACAAAACATTACTAGACAACTGTTTCAGATAGCCACACACCAAAACAAGCAGTATGTCAGTGTTTGTTGCTTAATATAAAAGATATGAGGTGTGCCTGGCTTGGAAAACATTACCACGGGCAAGCACACCCCCCATATGGCACAAAGCGTAAAGGAGGCTCTACAGAGTGGCATGCCTTGTTTGTCTGCCTTGCACCCTAGCAGAGTATTAAGCAGGTGCACCAGTCAGCATAATAAAAAGGCGGATAGAGAGAAAGGTGCAGACCAAGTGGAGGTATAGAATACTTATCCAGGTCAGCAAGAGACTGGCTCACTCAGACTAACAATAATGTGGGGCCAGGAAGAAAATGTCAGAATTGACACCAGTTTCTGGACATTTGGAGACAACCATTTACAGAACGAAGCATGGATATCAATTCTGTGTTTCTAATAAAGAGAGTAGCTGGGGAGCTTGGGGTGCGTGGACACTATGAACCACATTTCTAGCTTGAGATCCCTGGAGTAATTAGAAGGTCATCCCTAACTGTAGAAGTAATTCTGGGACTTGACTTAACAGCCACATGCTCATTTGCTGCTAAGTTGAAAAGAGAGTTGGCAACATGTAACTGACAGGAGAATGAACATTCAGAGTATGGAAAAAAAGAAAGAGAGAGAGAGAGACAAATAAAACATGTAAATGGGATAAAGAGAGGCTATGGTCAACAAAGGCAAAGACAGAGGGAAAAAAGATAAGAAGGAGAGGATGGAGAGAATCAGAGAGAGAGTGGGAGAAAAGTGCTTTCATGTTATATCGTGCTGACAAATGTGTGAGCCACCCTGCCACACAGATAGGCATACAGAGGTTTGTTGTTTTCCTGTGTATTTGTACCATGAGGTTACAAAACATTCCTGATCTAACCTCATGGATGTCTCTGTCTCACTCACTCTTTCTCCCTATAACCAGATTTCACTTTTGTGGTTCCTATCATGAATGATTCACAATTGACTGTGAACCACTCCAGTGTACTCAAAGAATCACAGTCAGTTGAGCCTAAAAGAAGAAAACCACACAAATAGCAGTAAATTTAACCTTCAGGACTCAATATAGAATACTGTCCAAACTTTGTGATAAGTGGTCTGTAATCATGTCCCAAGAGCATGCAGGCTCAGAACAGGTGTAGGTGTACGTGTGATAGTAATGCTCCTGGGTTAATTATAGTACTTGGCTGATCACGCACTCATGTGCAATTGTGAGTGGATCAGTCAGGTGCCTCATTCACATCTCGGAGTAGGCAGAAGGTCACATCTGCACCCCATCAGGCTATATAAAAAAGCCTGCATGGCAGACAGATGGGAGAGAGATAACAATAAAAGGAAGAAGAGAAAGGAGAAAGAATGGACGTTAAGTGAAAGCAAAAGAAAGAGAGAACAAGAAATAGGTTTGAGACAGCCCATGTGAAAAAGAAATGAAGGCAGATGGTCAGGGACAAGCCTCAGTGCGAGGGGCATGGGGTTGAAGATTTCAAAGTGACATTATTTTTACAACCAACAGGTGCCTAGGAACCAATCACATACCAATTGAAAAAGGGGGGTCATAGAGTTTCTGACTGTCATTGGAAGATGGCTCCCTTCAGTCTGTGCATTTTTCAACAACAACCTCCCTCATCGCTGGATTGGCCCCCAAGATCACCAGATCTCATGCCGTGTGACTTTGTTTTGTGGGAGTACATTAAGGATTCTGTTTATGTGACACCACTCCCAACATTGGATGATATCCGAAATCGCATTGAAAGAGCTGTGAGTATAGTGACACCCAACATGTCCAATTGAGTATGGTATAAATGTAAGTATCACGTTGATAGTTATGTTGTCTGTACAGCTGGAGGAGGTCATATCCCCATCCTTTCCTCTGGACAAGAGATCGATATGATAACTAAAAGAATGAGATCGCTAGAACAAGCAGCAATATAATGTTCTTGACAAGAATTTCTCAGTGACAGGATAGAATAAGAATCTGAACAATACAAGATGACTTCAATGCAGAATGGCTGTTCTGTCCAATAAGAAAAGCTAGTTGAGGTGTTCTAGGAATGTAGTTAGGCCATGGTCACCTCCTACATGGAATGTACCAGGTATGTCCAAATTGGAGAAAACCTATTAGCAAAGTCCGGACACACTGCAAGGACTATACTACCTCTTCACAGGCCTGGTAGTGACTGGGATAGCTCAGTAAGGGCTGAATGTATTCATTGAGGAGAAAAAGTGAACACAAATAATTAATAAAGATAATGTAAGAATAACAAGGTTTCTCATCTTTAGTATACCTGTAAGTTTTTAAGTTGTGATTGTTATTCCTTCAGAGGTTCCGTTTGTGTTTTGGAATGGGTTATGTATAACCTTGCATTGTAGTGAGCTGTGCCTATCTGACAGTTAAGTCAAATAATTTTCAATAGAAAATACAGTTGGCTGATTTTAATCAAACATCTGGCCTACTCATCATACATATGTGTCTCTCCTTTTGACTGCAAACATAGCTAATGTGATTAAAAGAGAAAACTGTATACAAAGTTGATGAATCATATTAGCTTAATAACCAGCCATCGTTCCTATTGTCAGATTCTGCTATTGTGGTTATAATGGAAAACCATTTAAATACAGAGTGCAATAAACCTGAATTTGTTGTAAGTAAAATATGTTGAATATGCTAAAACTACACATTAAGTAATTTAAATAATCAATACAACAGTTATACATTTATTGTACCATACAAGTTAAGAGAAAGTGCATATTCCAACAACAGTGGACACAAACTAGAAACATTCACACTGTAAAACACTAATTTATAACAAAACATGTACAAACAAAGCTTCACACACATTTTTGCAAAAATATGTCTTGGAATTCCTTCCTGCAAACATTTATGGCCTACCTCCTGTTTTAGCTGGTCTGACCAGGTTTTGACCAGGCATGATTTTACGGTAAGTAGACTTTAATTTGATTTTGAATATTTTCCTATATCTGTATAATAGCAGTAATATATCAGTGGAAGTGAAAATTGTACTTGATGTAAATGGCTATATATGAGTATTAGTAATGGTAGCTGAAACTGGAAATAGAGAGGTTGCTCCTGCTTTGTGCCCTGTGCTACAAGCATATACTGTCTTCACACTAAATTAAACAGGTTTTTGAAGTGAATGGGTGGATGGATGTATTAGCACAAAATGTCTAGTCAGCTATTGAATGTTTTGTTGAGTCCAGTTTAGTTCCTTAAATGCCACTTTCACCCCTTCTTCTATTAATAGCAGTTAGAAAAAATAAAATCCAATTGGAGCAGCCATTAGGCATTAGCAAGCATCAACAAAACTTCCACATTTTGTACATTTTTATTTCTTCTGTTTCTCACTCTCCAACAACAGACCTGTGGTGTTCTGCTCTAATTCCGATGTGACTTAACACTAAACAACATTTTATTATTTATTAATTACTGTCAAAATAAACTATCCTCAGAAGCTTTACAAAATTATTCACCCCTTTGGATGGTTCCTCGGTTTAGTTATTGTTTTATATTGAATAACCCTAAAAACTTTAAAGTCAAATCTAAAACAAAATTCTATTTTTTATAAATTATCAGTTAAACAAAAAAGAAATGAAGATTCCATACATATTTCTTTGCAATGTCAAGTTCTTAGGCTTTGGTGCAACTAACGTTACTTACAAGTTGCATCATTACCCGAATGAAGGTCACGTGTGTGTAATTACTCATCAGAGTTTAAGATTACCCAAGACCCACTTTCTATAGCTCAGAAACACTGCAAAAAATGAAGTAGCTACCTAAAAGGCAGGGTACAGAATAGCTACTTTATTCATCTTTATAGTACTGTACAGTATTGCTTTAATGTTAGTCTGTTCAAATCGTTTGATTACAGCTTCATAGTTGATTTAAAGCTCTGCTGAGAGAACCATTTTTTGTTAGTTTAGTTGTAAATGTCATAGTTGGTTAGCACATGTCTTAACAAACCTGCATCTAAAAAATTAATATCCAAAGCAAATTAAATATAATATGGCTATAAAACATCAGTTTTGGGAAGGAGAATATTTTAAGGCATTAAAATAAAACTTTGAAAATCCTATAGTGACTGTATAGGGGTTATTTTAACATCATATTCAACTAACAGTTTTTATGTAAATGGCCAAGGCCTGAAAGTACTTTCAGGAGTGAAATGTATTCTGGGAACGTAGAAAGGAAAGGGCAATAGAATGTTTTGAAAAGCCTGTCTGTTTGCTGCAGGAATTGACCTTGAGCTTGTGTGATAACTTTCCTGTGTTTTGTGAAACTGTAAAAGTGTTAGCCACTTTGGTAGTGGACAATAAACCAAGTGTATGCGCTTAATTTGGGTAAGAAGGTGGTGAGAGAGTGGCTGCTTTTTTCAGTAACAGTCTCAGTTCAGTTTTCAGTTTAGTTCAGATGGTGTTTTGTTGCAAGAATGGTGTGTTTGATTCATTTGCTGCCTTTCTGACACAGTGAGCAGAGCCAGAGTCTTTTAGATAAAGCTTGCTTGCTGTGGACACTTTACCGAAGACCTCGGTCCATGGTAAGAAATCTTTCTTATATTTTTTTGATAAAGAATATATATACTATAACTAAGGAACTGAACCATCTGGGAATTGTCATCTTAAACTAAAATGAAAACTGTATGAACCCACCCAGGTTGTATAATTCTTTGCATTGCTTATATTTGCTGCTATTGGTTAGTATTCAAATACATTTAATTATTAAGCAAAAGTTTAATCTCAATGTCTCTTTGTAATTATTGATTACTAACATTGCCAGGCACGATGGTTGTTCATTCTTTGTCTAACTGTGATCCCTTAAGGACACACAAAGGATGATTTGTGTAATCCTTCATTGATGATAAACTGGTTGAACGGGTTGAAGTAGAGGTGTGAAAAAAGACACTCCCAGTCAGCGTGCAGCCTGCCATTAGAAGTTCCTAATGTTTAATATGTGGGGGAGAATAAGAACATTGAGACAAGTAAGCTGGTTTTGACATTTGCTATCCCCCATTAAGAACAGAACTTAAGAGGTATGTTGGAACTTTTCATGCTAGATGAACATCGCAGGTACCCTGTTAACAACATAAAACAGTGTGTCATGCTATTGGAATACTTCTGTGACAAGAAATGCTTATGCAGTTTCAAGGCAAGGAAGTAAAGAAAAATCATTCTGGAAGAATGTTAATCTTATTACCAAACAATGATCCAAAGCCAAAAGTCAAATTCAGAGTACAGTTGCTTGAAAACAATAATGTCAAAATTCAAGGACAATCCCTTTGAGAAAATTTTATAAAGGCTAAATATTGTTGCCTTGTAAACACTGGGTGTCCATTAAATTAAGTCACAATGCCTGGAACAATGGCCTAAGATGTCTGGGATTTTTTCTCCATAGTCTGATGGATCCCATCCTGGAGTGTAGCCTGGGCAACACTTCATTAAGCTGTTGAGGGAATTTTAGAAATACATTGAATGTCTGAGGTGCCATGAGGGGAGATGGGGAACCAAAGATCTTTTGTCTTATCTATTTCACAAGATATTAAAACGTTTTGGAAAACTTTTTTTTGTTACTTTTTATTGTATCCATGTTTATTTGTATTTACCCTAATTGTATATACTGTTTTCACAAGTAAATAAATACTTACTACCCAGATAACTACTTTATCTTTAAAGCGTCTCTGCCGCTTGCGTATGTGGATTTCACTTTCACCAAACACTACTTTTCCCTGATGGCAACACAAATTAGACGATCTACAAGTCTCCGATTTAAAGTTTAAAGCCAAACAATATCTACATACTTCTGTCCTATCACCTATGTCCATATATTCGATCTCTTTTTGCTTTTACCTTTTCGTCAATATCGCATTGAATTTTAATTCTGTGTTTGGAACATATAACTGCCCATGAGTGAATATCGTTTCTTTCTCTTTACACAAACTGTGTCTGACAATAGTATTCACACAAATGAGAAATGATTGAACTGTATGTGCATGGCTGTAAATGTTTTAGATGTGGGGAGGACTTTTCCAAATCTCTTTGCATAAAGTCTTGTCTCGCGGGGCTTGAAATTTTCTCCTACGGGATTTCACTTTCACCAAACAACAAATCTTTTAATTCTCGCGGATTCGCGTCTTCGTTTGGGAGAAACATTACTTTTCCCTGATGGCAACATGAATTAGACAATCTACAAGTCTCCAACTTAAAGTTTAAATCCGAACAATATATTCAATCTCTTTTCTCTGTTCCGTTATTTCACCAAGTAATAATTTCTGTTTGTTTGCATTAATGCTATTTTTACTATCATTTTTTGAGACTTTTGAATTTCTGTACTTCCATTATCTGTAACCTGCTCTGCATGTGTATCGTGCCAACATTTTTGAATTTCTTTACGGCATTCTACTTTGTCATCTGCTCTTTGTCTTTTATTTCCGGCCCCGGGCACAAAGTCTCATCTCGCAGGATGTGAAAGTGTCTCTCTGAGTAAGTCATGTTTCCTCTTTCTTCCCAAGAGTTTTTTATTATAATAGAGAGATTTATCTGGGTGACCCAAGACTTTTTGCACATTTCTATGTACACCATGTATCTTTATCTATATATTGTGACACACATGTGCTTGGGAGGCAACTGAAGGGCTCAAAAAGGGATAATTCCATGCCAGACCAGGGAGTGGCAGAGTGCACTTATCCATCTTTCTTTTCATCAGCAAACAACCACAAGAAATTTCGCCTGGACTTGATGACGTAACTTCCGGTTCCAGGCCTGATGATGTCACTTCTGGTTCCAGCCCCGATGACATTAGTTCCCTTGGTCGAGTTTAAAACTGCCATGTTTGCCTGTTTGTTTGTTTTATTGTTGGGCTGAAGTCTGTTGAGACCTGTTTAATTTGAACCAAACTTTCATCTTTGGCAGCCTATTTCAAGTATACAGGCGGCTATCCCCAATCCCTTTCCTGTGTTTGTCAATCCTTTCACAACAGTATACAGTGCATCCGGAAAGTATTCACAGCGCATCACTTTTTCCACATTTTGTTATGTTACAGCCTTATTCCAAAATGGATTAAATTCATTTTTTTTCTCAGAATTCTACACACAACACCCCATAACGACAACGTGAAAAAAGTTTACTTGAGGTTTTTGCAAATTTATTAAAAATAAAAAACTGAGAAATCACATGTAAATAAGTATTCACAGCCTTTGCTCAATACTTTGTCGATGCACCTTTGGAAGCAATTACAGCCTCAAGTCTTTTTGAATATGATGCCACAAGCTTGGCACACCTATCCTTGGCCAGTTTCGCCCATTCCTCTTTGCAGCACCTCTCAAGCTCCATCAGGTTAGATGGGAAGCATCGGTGCACAGCCATTTTAAGATCTCTCCAGAGATGTTCAGTCGGATTCAAGTCTGGGCTCTGGCTGGGCCACTCAAGGACATTCACAGAGTTGTCCTGAAGCCACTCCTTTGATATCTTGGCTGTGTGCTTAGGGTCGTCGTCCTGCTGAAAGATGAACTGTCGCCCCAGTCTGAGGTCAAGAGCGCTCTGGAGCAGGTTTTCATCCAGGATGTCTCTGTACATTGCTACAGTCATCTTTCCCTTTATCCTGACTAGTCTCCCAGTTCCTGCCGCTGAAAAACATCCCCACAGCATGCTGCTGCCACCACCATACTTCACTGTAGGGATGGTATTGGCCTGGTGATGAGCAGTTCCTGGTTTCCTCCAAATGTGATGCCTGGCATTCACACCAAAGAGTTCAATCTTTGTCTCATCAGACCAGAGAATTTTGTTTCTCATGGTCTGAGAGTCCTTCAGGTGCCTTTTGGCAAACTCCAGGCGGGCTGCCATGTGCCTTTTACTAAGGAGTAGCTTCCGTCTGGCCACTCTACCATACAGGCCTGATTGGTGGATTGCTGCAGAGATGGTTGTCCTTCTGGAAGGTTCTCCTCTCTCCACAGAGGACCTCTGGAGCTCTGAAAGAGTGACCATCGGGTTCTTGGTCACCTCCCTGACTAAGGCCCTTCTCCCCCGATCGCTCAGTTTACAGTTTACAGCTCTAGGAAGAGTCTTGGTGGTTTTGAACTTCTTCAACTTACGGATGATGGAGGCCACTGTGCTCATTGGGACCTTCAAAGCAGCAGAAATATTTCTGTAACCTTCCCCAGATTTGTGCCTCGAGACAATCCTGTTTTGGTGGTCTACAGACAATTCATTTGACTTCATGCTTGGTTTGTGAGCTGACATGAACTGTCAACTGTGGGACCTTATATAGACAGGTGTGTGCCTTTCCAAATCATGTCCAATCAACTGAATTTACCACAGGTGGACTCCAATTAAGCTGCAGAAACATCTCGAGGATGATCAGGGGAAACAGGATGCACCTGAGCTCAATTTTGAGCTTCATGGCAAAGGCTGTGAATACTTATGTACATGTGCTTTCTCAATTTTTTTTATTTTTAATAAATTTGCAAAAACTTCAAGTAAACTTTTTTCACGTTGTCATTATGGGGTGTTGTGTATAGAATTCTGAGGAAAAAAATGAATTTAATCCATTTTGGAATAAGGCTGTAACATAACAAAATGTGGAAAAAGTGATGTGCTCTGAATTCTTTCCGAATGCACTGTACATATTGTCAAGAGAATGATCTTTTTAACTGACAGATTAAATACAACAATAGGTAAAGGTTTCGAAAAAAGCTGGAACAATCAGGACATGTATCTGTCTTTTCTGTTCGGACCAAAAGAACCTTTGGTTAAGGAGACTGTTGTTTTAATCACAATGTCCATTATTGGTGGCTCCTTATTGGTGGTGTCCTTGTTTACTTCAACTGTAACCTATCCCTTATTAAGCTGGGCATTCCCATCTGTGTCCCCAATCATTTTTCAGTTTTTCTGTGTGTTCATGTAATATCATGTAATACGTAATACAGGTATATATAGCATATAAATAACTTACTCTGCGGTGGGCTGGCGCCCTGCCCGGGGTTTGTTTCCTGCTTTGCGCCCTGTGTTGGCTGGGATTGGCTCCAGCAGACCCCCGTGACCCTGTAGTTAGGATATAGCGGGTTGGATAATGGATGAATGGATGAATAACTTACTTAACATATAGTATATGAACAACTTATGCAGTAGTTACAGTGCTATTTGTAAGTACTGTTATGTTGAATGATAAATTCTATAATAAAACATACAAAAAAAAGTCAAATTGAAACATCTGTTAACAGATGGTTAATGCTTAGCTCAGGCATGTCAAACTCGCTACCTTTGGTGGGTCGCTTCAACTGCCATACGTGTGTTAGCGGGCTGCACTGTAACAAATATTATTATACTATTATAACAAAGTTACTGTAGCTTGCTTTCCAATGCCGAAAACTTTAAAAAATGTGACCAAGTTTAAAGTTTGAAGAAAAGCAATTTATTTCCATACACTCTCCGTACAATAGCGTACAATTAGAGTCTTAGCCTCTTAGCTAGGTCCTTATATTATTATATTATATTCATTGTTTATATAGGAGTCTTACAGTGTGAGATCTATTTCTTTTGTCCTGACACTTGGCATCTCTTGTTAATAACCAGTTCGTCAATATCAGGCTTGAAATCTTGTTCAGCTGCAACTTTTATGAGGGATGAAAGGTGCTCGACAGTAAGTCTTGAGCGATGTGAGGTTTTGGTAGCTTTCATTAACGAAAACAATTTCTCACAAAGGTAAGTGCTTTTGAACATAGACAGTACTCTCGATGCCAACTTACGGATCTGCACATATGAGGGTGGCAGGTAAGCATACAAGCCTGGCACACCAACTTCGTTGTATTTTGCCTTCAGAATAGAATCTGACTGCAGTTCAATCAATTCCATTTGGATATTCTCAGGTGCATTCCCAACGTTGTAAGAGAACAGCGCAAAGTCCTGTTCGTCTGAACTGAAATCATGCAAATGCTCACTGAATTCATTGCTCAGTAATTCAAGTTAAAAAACAAATCCTCCAAAAATCAAATTATACTTTAATAAGTTTACTTCAAAGTTTATATTGTAAAATAAGCTGATATGCAAAAAGCCACCTGACCTACACTAATTTTACAAACTCAAAATCATAAAAATATGTTAATAAACAACTCACCAACTTCTCGCGTCCACTTCAGATCTTCAGCTGTAGTCTGAATAACTGTTCGTTACAATACTAGCACAAAATTACATAAAACTAGAGCAAAAAAATGTGAAATATGCGGGCTATTACTACTCGTGATGGTCAGTTCTGCCCAGTGGCCAGTCTCAGCAGCCCAGCCAGTAGTGTAGGCTGCAAGGGGTGGCTCTAGGCTCGTGGCGGCCCTGGGCAGAGAAAGAATCGGTGGCCCCTTCGCCCGCCAATGTCAATATGGTATTTTATGCACG
>JANRMT010062808.1:14205359-14219329 GCA_026402145.1 Polypterus bichir lapradei
ATATTACATACACTTTTTCTGTAGCTAATTTTTCCCTTAAAGGAAATTAAATTTTTAAATTCTCATGGTTAGAAAGAAGTTGTGACTGATTTGGAAATCAAACCAGCATCTCTGGAGCTTCAAGGCAGGAGAGCCAACCTCTGCATTCTCTAACTTATGTAAAGATCATTAGCTTCATGAATTTAAAATATTTCTTAGCCAAAGCTCAAATAACTTAGCAGATTCTTTGATGACAGAACAACATCATAGGCATGGGATGTAAACAATTTCCACACAATTTCTCCAGGCTTTAAATTAAAAATCATAAAAGGCAAAAACACTTATTCTCAACAACAAAATTATCTTTGTTATCATTTAGAACAAACATACTTCAATCTTTACTTGCGACTATGAAGGAACGGGGTAGAACCTGATGACAAAATAGATTGTTTCATAATTTGTTTACACTAAAGTGCATTATTTATTTGCCAAGGTTGGTTCCTGCTCTGACTGATTAATTATGACACCAAATTGATTAATTGTGATTCTGAAAGGATTTCCCATAATGTAGCTGTAGGCAGTAGCAGAAAAAATCCATGTGTGTGTGCTTATTTTGGGTAAGAAGAGAAGAGGAATGATGCCTGCCTTTTAATAGACTTTTTTCAAAGAGAGTTCTCTTGGATTCGATTCCTGTTATGGTGTGGTTAGTCATGCTATGACGAAAGTGTTTGCATGTGTGTATAAAGTGTGAGTATAACTACTAATAGATTTTAGTTTGATTATATTTCCAAAAGGGCACTTATCTTGAGCGTTTTAAGGTGGTGCTGACAAGCAAACTCCAGTAGTGAGAGAAAAATGGTGAGGCAGCTGCCTGTATGCTGGTTAGGATATGGGGACACATTCAGGTGTGAGGTAAAAAGCTGCAAGGGAAAGGATTAAAATTAGTGAAGCTATTTGGAGAGAGAAAAGGGCCAGAGAGAGATTGAAAGTGATTACTTGCCACAGGGTAATTGAGAGTTGAAGCATCTGTGTTAATTTGCATGCACACGAGTGTAGGCCTCCTTCTGGGCTATGCTGCAAAGAACAAACTATGTAGAGGCGCGCTAGGTAATTGGAGAAGTTTGAGGTGTATGTTGGAATTGGTGGAAGGAATCCCGTGGTCATACAAGAAGGGGAAGATGGACAGCATAAGTCATCTTCATTGGTGGTAAAGTCTGTCATTGCTGGAGCATGCACCGCAAAATCTCCTGAGCAGAATGATCAAGGATAGGAAGAAGTGTGCTTCTTATTTATCGTGTAGAACATTGAGAGGTGGGGATAAATGGACTTTAACCCCCCTGCATGGTCCCTTCTAGTAGCCTGAGTAAGGAATAACGAAGTAGAGAATGGAACCAATGACATGGAGTTTTTGTCTGTTTTTATTAATGTTTTTCCTTTTATTTCATCATATTTCTATACATTTAACAACTATACCTTTTTCCTGGAATTACAAGTGTGAATTGCTCTCAACTTCAACTTTTGCAAGAATTGATGTTTTCAAATCACCTTGTTTTTAATAAAGAGCTGTTTACTTTTTGCAACATCTCGTCTGTGTGTCTCACTCTTTTCCTCCCTTCTTAGAACAAATTCTCAAATCCCTTTGGTAAATCCATTTGCAAGGTATATGGTCAGTATGGGGTATCATATATGGACACTTTCATGGAGCTTTTATTTCACTTGCCACTTTCTCAGACATTTGTAAAGAGCTCATCTCATTTACGAAAAATGGAAACTTGCACAAAGCCTTTCAGTTAAACCAGATACTTTCATGCACACTTGGAAAAAACTTTTCCCTCCATGGCAAGAAATCTTTCTCTTCATTTTTGATTAAGGGAATGTGTAACTAAAGAACTGGGTTATTTGGAACATCATCCTGATATGAAGATTTAACTCTGGTTGTGTAATTCACTTTATTGCTTATAATTGCTGCTCTTGGTTTTCATGCAAATAGATACTGTAGATACTATTTAAGTGAAACCTTAAAATAATGTCTATGTCCACAGGGGATGCACAAACCAGTGTGTTTCTTCATGCCGGTCCCAAGCCCGGATAAATGGGGAGGGTTACGTCAGGAAGGGCATCCAGTGTAAAATTTTGCCAAATCAATATGCGAACAACAATACAAATTTCCATACCGGATCGGTCAAGCCCTGGGTTAACAAAGACCGCCACCAGTACTGTTAGCCAACAGGGTGCTGGCAGAAATTGCCTACTGTTGGCCGAAGAAGAAAAACAAGAAGGAGAAGAAGAGGTGGGAGACTTGTCCAGAGGCAGGAGGAGAGGAGGAAGGTAAAGAGAGTGGAACTAAGGGTAGGAACTTTGAATGTTGTCAGTATAATTGGTAAGGGAAGAGAGTTAGCTGATATGGTGGAGAGAAGGAAGGTTGATATATTGTGCGTGCAAGAGACTAAATGGAAGAGGAGTAAAGCCAGGTGGACCGGAGGTGGATTCAAATTGTTCTATCATGGTGTGGATAGGAGGAGAAATGGAGTTATTCTGAAGGAACAGTATGTCAAGAGTGTTTTGGAGGTGAAAAGAGTGTCAGACAGAGTAATGATTATGAAGCTGGAAATTGGAAGTGTGATGATGAATGTTGATGAACAGTGTACCCAAGGGACAGAAAGTGGTGATTGGAGCGGATTTAAATGGACATGTTGGTGAAGGGAACAGAGGAGGTGATGGGTAGGTATGATGTCAAGGAGAGGAATGAAGAAGGTCAGAGGACAGTGGTTTTGCCAAAAGGATGGACATGGCTGTGGTGAATACGTATTTTAAGAAGAGGGAGGAGCATAAGGTAACGTACAAGAGTGCAGGAAGATGAAGGAGATTGGAGACTGCAAAGTGGTGGCAGGGGAAAATTGTAGTTAAGCAGCATAGGATGGTGGTCTGTAGGATGACGTTGGAGGTCAAGAAGAAGAAGAGAGTGAGGGCAGAGCCAAGGATCAAAAAAGGAAGACTGCAAGGTTGAGTTTAGGGAGAAGGTAAAAAAGGCACTGGGTGGTAGTGAAGATTTACCAGACAGTTGGGAACTGGACCGGTTCTAGACAGACACATGGTGGCGACAGAAGCGGGAAAGGTGTGGGGTGGGGGTGGGGGTGCTCTGGATAACTGTTTTGTCATGTAATTGGATTGCACTTTGTCAGGCCTCTACCCTAAGACCTGTCCAACTTGGGTGTCCCACCTGAAGGCTAAGCTTCTGCTGGTGTAGCTCTTAGGGTCACTGAGGCACGCAAACCTCCTGACCATGATAAGGTGGCAATCCCTTAGGAGGAAAACTGAAAAATAAAACAACAAAAAATAAAATATTTCTCATCAGATTATAACAACTAAAAACATGACATTTACCTTAATTGGATGGCCTATATCAAATATATTCGAACCCAACAATAAAAACTTCTCACTATTGCCAATACTAACAAAACTAAAAAGGGTAGGCCAAGTTATATAAAAAAAAATCAATTCACCAAGTCTTGAAAAATAAAACTAAAAAATAGAATAAAACAAAAATAAAATAAAATAAAGAATAAAATAAAATATCCATTCAGATCTTTACAACCAACAACATAAAATGTATCTTAATTGGATGGCCTAATTCTCAAATAAATTTGCAAAATAAAGTAAGAGTAAAATAAGACCTCTATATATAGCTAATATTTGCAAAACTAAAAAGGGTTGGCATAGTAATTAAAAAAAAATAATTCACCATGTCTTTTCCTGCAATTCTCAAACTAATTTGTAGAACACAACAGATTTAGAACAGAATATTTTAACTTTTTTCTTCTTTTTTGTCTTTTTGTCTTGTTTTAAGTTTGTTTGTTTTGCAAGCAACTGAACTCTCTGTTTGCAGCTGAACAGCTCCACTCTCCTTTCTCCTCAATCCACTCTACAACAACAGTCTCCTGTTTCCCTTTGCAAAAACTCTTAAAAATTCATCCATATCCAAGTTATTTGTTATGGATTTCTCATGGGCCAAGATCACCAAATCCCTCTTTCTTTTATGTAACATGGTGCGACGATAGGGGGTTAGGACCCGTGACAAGGTGGATAAGGAACTCTCACACGATGCTGAAGACACACCAATTACCAGGGCTGTTACATACAATTTATGCAACTCAGGAAAGACTTCCTTGTACTCCTGCAGGAGTTTACACACAGTGGACAGGTCTGTTTCCTTTGAACATTTTTTGAGCAGCATCTGTTTTGCCACAAGAACTTCATTTTTCAGACTTACAACATCTGCTACAGTGCCAGCCATCACAGCCAGAGGGTGCAACAGGGTGGGATCTAGAAATGCGCTAGATTTGGGTGCAAGACTAGATATGGCTCTTATCAGGTCAATATTCTTGTGGGAAAATCTAGTTTCCATTTCTGAAATGGCCCAGTCAAGGATGTTGAGCAGGGATCTTTTCAGAGACTGATGGGGGAAAATGGTAGGGTCAGCAGAGTCTGTATGGCTCAAAGTTGAGAGCACAAGACTTTGACCCAGGTGTTTGCTCATTGTTCTCCTTCTCTTTGTTGGATGTGATCTCATCCTCAGCAGGAGATGACACTCCCCAACAGTCATCCTCACGGATGTTTTTAAGGAGTCCAGTGCTGCATTAACAATTTCAGAAGCACTGCACAGATCAACTGACTGAGACTGTAGAATAGCATTTGCTGGTTTCAAGACACCACAGAAGCCCCATCATAACACTGGCTAAGTATACTGTCAGTACTGTAGTCAGCATCAGAAAGGTGTAACAGTATCTCAGAGGTGATGTACTCTGCATCAAGCTGTTGCAAGTCAAGCAACCAATAAGATGCTCCTCTGGCATTGAATTTCTGACAAACTGTATTATTACAGACAAATTTTCCACATTGCATCTATCCCTGGTCCCATCACTTTTGAGCAAAGCCCTGCAGAATCAGCACTTTCATATTTTTTCCTGACCTCTCCAAGCACCATGTCAGCCAGTGTTTGGATAATTTCATTTTGGATATCCTTAGATGTGTATTTTGCATTTTTTGGGATACCCTTAGCAATGCTTGCTAGCTTCTCATGCTTCTCTAAGGTATATTCCATCAGTTTTAGAAAAATACCTGAAGCAATGTCATCATCATTACCTGCTGCATCATGTCTCAAGGTTTCTGCAGTCCCATGGAGCCCCAACTCATTTACTGTACACAGAGAAACCTTATAGCACTACCAATACTCTTGACATAGCAATGTTTTTTTTTTCAAGTTGTGTTTTACCAACCAACATTGAATCCACAGTCCCCCCCTGTGGCCTCTCTGCTTTTATGCTTAGTTCAGATGGTTGAAGCATGCACATGGTTGTGGCTGGACACATGCCTCTGTAGCCCCTTGTCTCGATCAAGTGCTGCTTTCCAGTTGTTAAAACCAGTTAAGGTAAAACCTACATCCCTCTCATTAACAGTGCTTCCATATTTCCGACAGGGGAAACAGAAACATGCGTCCTGCACAACAGGGTACTCCAGCCATGGTCGTGTGCGGTACCAGGCAGGATTGAAAGATCTTAATGTTGTACCACAAAATACACGTTTCGGGTAACTACCCAGTATTGGCTGAGATGGTGTATTGCCATTTAAGTCACTGGGTAGCTGAGTGGGTTGCTTTGGGGCAGCAATTGTTGGCAGAGGTACAGGAGAAGCAGTGCCTGTTGATGCCACAGGAGTAGACATGCTAGCTGCTGTATCTGAAGTACCAGCAGCAGCATCATTACTACTGCTATTGGTACAGGCAGGAGCAGCACCACACTTTTTAAAAGCTTGGGAAAAAGGATGCATCTCACAGTATTAACATTCCCTTTGTGAGCTGCTGGAAGCTGGGGTGGAAAGTGAATAAGCTTTACTAAAATCGCTATGATTACATTAGTATATGAAACGAGAAAACTGTTGAGTGCAGAGTTGAAAGCTGGGGCGGGGCTTTGTGTCGAGGTCTGATAGACACAGGTCCTCAAGTCGGCTCTATGCAGCAGACAGGCTCACAGCGGTGCTTGTGGGATCAAGAAAGAAACACTTCTCTATCAGACTGAAACTGTGAGAAGAACAATGGACTAGTCCCCTGTTGACTATACAAATATAGATGTATTTTTTAGTTGTTGTTAATTATCTCACGAGATGCTATGATTTTGAAGACAGAGATTTGCTGCTTCCTCAAAGCCTCCCGCTGTTGCGCAGCTCATTTTGCTCTGCCCTGCCTACTGAGAAACCTGACACCGGGTCACTTGCATACTAACAGTGATTGGATGTTTAGCTGGGGGGAGGGTGAGTGGGGGATCTCTGCCGAGTGCTGTGTGAGCCTGCGTACAGAGCACGAAGGGAAAGAGTGAACAAGAGGTGAAACCTATCATCTCATTTGTGCTTTTTCCAGTGGATTTTTCAGCTACTGTAGTAAATCTTGTAAATATTCAGTTTGTGGGTAATCTATTATTTTCTTTCTCAACTTCTAAAAGTTTGATTTCAGGGGGCAGGACATTTAAGGGGGCGTTGCCCTCTTTTTCCCCAGTGTAGAGCTGGCCCCTGATGGAAAACTACAGCAGATGTAGTAAGGGTGACAGCAAGAAGGGTGCTTGGCATGACATCTGGACAGAGGAAGGAAGAAAAGGAAACCTGGTGGTTGAATGGGGAAGTACTGGAGAGCATACAGAGGAAGAGGATGGCAAAGAAGAAGTGAGATAGTTAGAGAGATGCAGAAAGTAGACAAGAGTACAAGGAGATAAGGCATAAGGTGAAGAGAGAGGTGGCAAAGGCTAAAGAAAAAGCAAAGAGTTGTATGAGAGGTTGGCCACTAAGGAGGGAGAAAAGGACCTGTACCAATTGGCTAGACAGAGGGACCGAGCTGGGATAGATGTGCAACAGGTTAATGTGATAAAGATGGAAATTAACTCACAAGTGAGGAGAGTGTGTTGAGCAGATGAAAAGTGTACTTTAAGAGACTGATGAATGAAGAGAACGAGAAAGAGAAGAGGTTGGATGATGTACAGATAGTGAATCAGGGAGTGCAACGGATTAGCAAGCAGGAAGTAAGGACAGCTATGAAGAGGATGAAGAATGGAATAGCCGTTGGTCCAGATGACATACCTGTGGAAGCATGGAGGTGTTTAGGACAGATGGCAGTGGAGTTTTTAACCAGATTGTTTAATGGAATCTTGGAAAGTGAGAGGATGCCTGAGGAGTGGAGAAGAAGTGTACTGGTGTCAATATTTAAGAATAAGGGGGATGTTTAGGACTGTATTAACTACAGGGGGATAAAATTGATGAGCCACAGCATGAAGTTATGGGAAAGAGTAGTGGAAGTAAGGTTAAGAAGTGAGGTGATGATTAGTGAGCAGCAGTATGGTTTCATGCCAAGAAAGAGCACCACAGATGCAATGTTTGCTCTGAGGATGTTGATGGAGAAGTATAGAGAAGGCCAGAAGGAGTTGCATTGCGTCTTTGTGGACCTGGAGAAAGCATACGACAGGGTGCCTCAAGAGGAGTTGTGGTATTGTATGAGGAAGTCGGAAGTGGCAGAGAAGTATGTAAGAGTTGTACAGGATATGTACGAGGGAAGTGTGACCATGGTGAGGTCTGTGGTAGGTGTGATGGATGCATTCAAGGTCGAGGTGGGATTACATCTGGGATCGGCTCTGAGCCCTTTCTTATTTGTAATGGTGATGGACAGGTTGACAGATGAGATTAGACAGGAGTCCCCATGGACTATGATGTTTGCTGATGACATTGTGATCTGTAGTGATAGTAGGGAGCAGGTTGAAGAGACCCTGTAGAAGTGGAGATATGCTCTAAAGAGGAGAGGAATGAAAGTCAGTAGGAACAAGACAGAATATATGTGTGTAAATGAGAGGGAGGTCAGTGGAATGGTGAGGATGCAAGGAGTAGAGTTGGTGAAAGTGAATGAGTTTAAATACTTGGGATCAACAGTACAGAGGAATGGGGATTGTGGAAGAGAGGTGAAAAAGAGAGTGCAGACATGGTGAAATGGGTGGAGAAGAGTGTTAGGAGTAATCTGTGACAGACGGGTATCAGCAAGAGTGAAAGGGAAGGTCTACAGGACAGTAGTGAGACCAGCTATGTTATATGGGTTGGAGACGGTGGCACTGACCCAGGAGACAGAGCTGGAGGTAGCAGAATTAAAGATGCTAAGATTTTCATTGGGTGTGACAAGGATGGATAGGATTAGAAATGAGTACATTAGAGGATCAGCTCAAGTTGTACGGTTGGGAGACAAAGTCAGAGAGGCGAGATTGCGCTGGTTTGGACATGTGCAGAGGAGAGATGCTGAGTATATTGGGAAGATGCTAAGGACAGAGCTGCCAGGCAAGAGAAAAAGAGGAAGGGCTAAGAGAAGGTTTATGGATGTGGTGAGAGAGAACATGAAGGTGATGAGTGTAACAGAATAAGATGCAGAGGACAGAAAGATATGGAAGAAGATGATCTGCTGTGGTAACCCCTAACAGAAGTAGCCGAAAGAAGAAGAAGAAGCTGAGAAGTTAATATTGATCATTCCTTGTCTACCTGCAGTCCTTTAAGGACTCAGATGATTCTCTTGTGAAGCCCTCTGTTTGTGATAAAACGTGGTTGAAGTAAGGGTTTGGAAGGAAAGAAAGTTCCTGTCAGTAAGTGACTGCCATGAGAAGTACCTGAGGTTGAATACATGGGGTACAATTATGGACAGTGAGACAGGTAAAAGGTTACTGGTAACAGTTGTATATCTGTTTTTGATATTACCTTCTGTCCCCCATTGATAAAAGAACCTAAGAGGTTAGGTTGATGATTATAAAAACAGATTGTAGATTACATAAAAAATACACTCAGAGCGGCGCTAACAAAAATAATTTAGTTTCTGTTCCAATAACTAGTAACGCGCATAGAATTCAGCTCTGCCCCCCCGAATCATTAAATATGGCGCTATTAAATGTTAGAGCTTTAACTAACAAGACATTTTTTATCAATGATCTTATTAGTGATAGAAACATTGATTTTATTGCACTAAATGAAACGTGGCTCAGTTCAGACGGCGCAGCTGTTTTAATCGAATCTGCGCCTCCGGATTACAGTTTTACTCGTGCAGACCGCCAGGGAAAAAAGGGGGGCGGATTGGCAAACATTTACTCGAGCCGGTTAAAATGTAAAGATGTTAGTTTTGGTAAATTTAAGTCCTTTGAGTATCTCACCGTTGTTATTCATGGAGTTTCTCACGTTCTAGTTTTATCCGTGTATAGACCTCCTAAATTTAACGCGTCTTTCATTGAGGAATTCTCAGACCTAATGTCAATTTTAATTACGAATTATGACACACTCTTAATTGTAGGCGACTTTAACTTTCATATCGATAATCAGTGTGACCTAAAAGTAAAGGAATTTATGAACCTCCTAGACTCTTTTGATTTGAGACAGCTCGTTAATCAGCCTACACATAAAGCAGGTCATACGTTAGACTTAATTATCACCAAAGGACTAACAGTTGATGTGAAGCAGATCGTTGATATTGGTCTTTCAGACCACTTTCTTCTACTATTCAGTATAGAAATAATGATAGAAAACAAGCATGAGAAGCATATTCTTAAAAAACGCTTCTTTGACTCCTCAGCAGCTGTAAAACTTACAAACATTCTAAGCAATCAGTCCGGTTATAGTGCCAGCTACAATAGCAAGGATGATGTTAATAGTAAGGTGGAAAACTTTAATTCTAAAGTGAGAGCTGCTGTTGACATAGTTGCACCTGAAAAGACAATTAAAACATCTTCTAGCATTATTATACCTTGGAAGACCCAAAGAGTGTCTGACTTAAAAAGAATATGTCGTAGAGCTGAGCGTAAATGGAGGAAAACTAAACTTACTATCCATTATGAGATATTGAAGGTTAAAATAACAGAATACAATAACACAGTCCGTCTTGAGAGGCGCTGCTATTTCTCTAATATTATAAATAAAAATGCTAGTAATCCCAGAGTCCTATTTTCTACAATTGATCGTCTGCTAAACCCAGGTAACACAAAGGAATGCCCCCATAATACTTCCAGCGAAACCTGTGAGAACATTGCTATATTTTTCAATCAAAAAATTAATGATATTAGAAATAATATAGTATATCTCCCCAACACTGTGGAACCTCCTAAGCCCCAGTACTCCATTATAAACAAATTCAATTCTTTCACCAGGATAGATTTACCTGATTTACATAGAATAATCTCTCAAATGAAACCCTCCACCTGCGTCCTTGACCCAATACCAACAAGGTTTTTCAAGGAAGTATCAGACGCGCTTATTGATAATATCCTTGACATAGTAAACTCGTCATTAGATTCGGGGGTTTTCCCAGACTGTCTTAAGACTGCTGTAGTTAAACCCCTACTCAAGAAAAATAATCTTGACCCCTCTGCTTTTGAAAATTTTAGACCCATCTCTAACCTGCCCTTTTTAAGTAAAATTCTAGAGAAGGCAGTAATTATGCAGTTAAACGACCACTTAAGTAAACATGCTATTCTAGATAAATTTCAGTCAGGTTTTAGAACTAATCACAGTACAGAAACTGCACTCGTTAAAGTAGTAAATGACTTGCGATTAAATGCAGACAGAGGCCATTTATCTGTTCTCATCCTCCTCGATCTGAGTGCCGCGTTTGATACCATTGATCACAATATTCTTAGAAATCGCCTTAGTCAATGGGTGGGCCTCTCTGGTAATGTCTTAAATTGGTTTGAATCCTACCTGGCAGGGAGAAAATTCTTTGTTAATTGTGGTAATCACAACTCAAAGACGCATGATATTCTATATGGGGTTCCACAAGGCTCTATCCTGGGTCCGCTTCTTTTCTCAATCTATATGCTTCCGTTAGGTCAGATTATCTCAAGTTACAACGTGAGCTACCACAGCTATGCTGATGACACACAGCTGTACTTATCAGTAGCACCTGATGACACCGGCTCTCTCGAATCAATAACACAATGTCTTACTGGTATTTCTGAATGGATGAATAGTAATTTTCTCAAGTTAAATAAAGAGAAAACTGAAATTGTATTGATTGGCAAAAACGGATTAAGTGAGGTTATCAAAAATAATCTTGACGCATTAGGATTAGAAGTTAAGACCGAAGTAAAAAACTTAGGGGTAACCGTTGACTGTAACCTGAATTTTAAATCACATATTCTTCAGACCACTAGGACAGCATTTTTTCACTTAAGAAATATAGCAAAAGTTAGACCTCTTATATCATTGAAAGATGCTGAGAAATTAATTCACGCTTTTGTTTTTAGTCGATTAGATTACTGTAACGCACTCCTCTCAGGACTACCCAAAAAAGACATAAATCATTTGCAACGAGTGCAGAATGCAGCTGCTAGAATCCTAACTCGGAAAAGAAAATCCGAACACATCTCTCCAGTCTTAATGTCACTACACTGGTTACCTGTGTCTTTCAGAATTGACTTTAAAATTCTGCTTATAGTTTACAAAGCCTTAAATAATCTCGCTCCATCTTATATATCGGAATGTCTGACACCCTATATTCCAAATCGTAATCTTAGATCATCAAATGAGTGTCTCCTTACAATTCCAAAAGCTAAACTTAAAAGAAGTGGTGAGGCGGCCTTCTGCTGCTATGCACCTAAAATCTGGAATAGCCTGCCAATAGGAATTCGCCAGGCTAATACAGTGGAGCACTTTAAAACTCTGCTGAAAACACATTACTTTAACATGGCCTTTTCATAACTTCACTTTATCTTAATCCTGATACTCTGTATGTTCAATTCATTATAATAACTATTCATGGTGGCACTAAAATCCGTACTGACCCCTACTCTCTCTTCTGTTTCTTTTTCCGGTTTTTCTGTGGTGGCGGCCTGCGCCACCACCAACTTACTCAAAGCACCATGATGTCCCAGCATTGATGGACTAAAAGCCAGAAGTCCACGTGATCATCATCATCATCATCAAGTCATTCCGTGAAAACCATAAATACAAAGAGGACTGTTTCATTTATGTTAGGTAGATTGCCCAGAGGGGACTGGGCGGTCTCATGGCCTGGAATCCCTGCAGATTTTATTTTTTTTCTCCGGCCGTCTGGAGTTTTTTTTTGTTTTTTCTGTCCCCCCTGGCCATTGGACCTTACACTTATTCTATGTTAATTAATGTTGACTTATTTTATTTTCTTAATGTGTCTCTTATTTTTCTATTCTTCATTATGTAAAGCACTTTGAGCTACATTTTTTTGTATGAAAATGTGCTATATAAATAAATGTTGTTGTTGTTGTTGTTGTTGATAGCTTTTGTGTTAGATGATCTGATAACACAATAGAACAACAGGTTGAGTGGCTAGTTCATAATCATACAGTACTCACCAATGGGAACTGAACAGACACAATGGTACTCCTGCTATAAAAGATTCATGTCATGTATCTGTTATATGTAAGTCACCTTAAATAAAAACATTAGCTAAATAAAAAACTTTAATGAAATCTACAGTTAAACTGTTCTTCACCAACAAAGGAAAACACATAACAAAATAAATCACCCCACCGTGAAACACCCATTTCCACCAAGATAGTTGTACTGCTGGAAAGTTTATTTTCATTTAAAAATAATGCTCCACAGCCACTAACAATGTAAAATTATTATACTGCCCATCTGTCACACAAATTCTGTCTTCATTTACTTGGTATAATGAGTGGTCCAGGTGGATGAGAAATTTGAGTGCATGAAATAGTAGCATGGGATATGCATAGAAGCAAAAGAACAACTGCTTGCAATAACAGTAGAGACACACAATTGTATGCTAGTACAAAGGAAGGGAAAGATGTGACATATTTATTTAAAGAATGCCCCAGAAGAAATTACTGCTACTCCATGGACAGAGGGAAGTCATGGGAGACTGAGAAGATGTCCAGCAATCTTTCCTAGATTTTTAGTTGACAGCAGAGAGGCAGGTCGTCCCTTTTACATGCTATGGCGAGGAAGAAGCAAAAAAGCCACTAAAGGCACCTGACCCTTTAAGGATAAATTGTGGTCCTGAGCTGTAGAGGCACCTGTGACCACCACTGAGCACATGGTACTAGCAGTTTCATAGGGAGTCCCATACATGGGAAGGGATTCCCTGTATTGTTCAATGAGTAAACCCAAGATAAGATATAAAGACTGCTTATTCCAAATGGTAAGACGAGAAGTGACTTGGAACAAACAACTAAATAGCAAAAGGCAGAGTTCAAAAGCGTAAGAGAAAGACAGAGTGAGAAGAAACGTGTGTGCTTGTGTTCGATACTGTGGTGGCAAGTGGACAAGTCATCTCATCTAGAAGAGAGAAACTAAAACATATATAGGCAGGATGACAGAGACATTATACTTCTGTTCATTTAGTATTTTCCCACTTTTTTTTGTCCCTTATGGTTACTTAATAATAAACATATTTTATAATAAACATCTTTTTGTATAGATTGTCCTAATTAATATTATTCTGGACAGAGCTCCTAATCCTGGTAGGTTTATTTAGGATCATGGAAGGAGAGTGCAGTATCTCAAGGAACCCACACAAACCAATGAGAAACATAAACCAAAACTCTTGAATTAATTGTACCATTGCAATCCAAAGAGCATTCTTTAAAATACAATTTGTCCATTTAGATAAAAACAAAAAGTTTTATTTTTACTGAAGTATATTGGCCTATTCATCAAAACAGAACTGAAAAAATACAAACTTTTAACCTTTAACAAAAGCAGTCTCAAACTGTCATAGTTCATTGTGATTCTAATCACAAAGAACATTTCTTATCCATATTTCAAAGGATTATAATGCTGAAATAGAAAGACAAATATACCTTTGAATGAAAACAAAAGACACTGAAAGATGAATATTATCTTATAGTTGAGTACTTGTGATTCTGGCCCAGTGACAGAATGGGGACATAAAGGAACACAGGGAAAAAAATAAAATAGATTTTACACTGTTTACAATCATT
>JANRMT010062808.1:14219429-14244208 GCA_026402145.1 Polypterus bichir lapradei
ATATATATATATATATATATATATATATATATATATATATATACACAGCTCTATACATGTGAAAAACTTAAATGAAAAGCAACATATTCTTCTATTTCAATAGCTTTATGCCATTACATTATCTTTCAGGCCCTCGTTAGAGTCATAGATTCAAACCAAATAGGTACTGATTAGAAAATGAAAAGGAAGAAAGATGAGCGAGGATCACATTCTTAGGACGTTCACTCTCTTTGTTTATATTTCTGTTCATAATATACGGCCAGCCTGTTTCACTTACCAAGAGATATATGCCACACACTTTCCAAAACGTATCATTAAAAATATTTTTTATTTACCAAGGCAAGTTACAGAAGGCCTGTTAAGAAGATGATAGTGACAAGACACAACAAGCACTTCATGTCATTCTGGATTAAGGAGCAGATTTGTGTCTTAGCCAATTTAATGCCATGTCATATTATGTAAATCCCTTCAAAAGAATGCAAACAGGATGTGGCTGTGTTCACTAGTATAGGTTTCCCAGCCTTGCTTAAATCAGTATTTGATGTCTCTCATCATACGACTGGCGATTATTAGCTATGCCTTTTTCAGTAATTTAAAACCAATAGATTTGTAAAATCCAATACAGGTAAAAATATTTATTATGATTATTCAAACCTTCTTAAAAATTGCCCACCATTCTGGAGGGACTCTTTTTATTGCTTCAACTACATTGTGCCCAATTTCAAATACAATTTATTTGCAGGAACAGACAGGTAGTTAAAGTGTTAAAAAATGGTCCCTGATTGGCTGACTCCTCTTGTAACTTTGTGAAAATCACTTAACCTCTTTTGACCGACCTATTAAATGAGTTGTGAAGGCCAAGTGCCTTTGGAGCTGTCCTTTTATATTGTAAAGTTTACACACCAGTCGCTGAAACCTACTTTTCCAGCTCTCCTATTAAAAGGCATGGGTCAGTGGCAATTCATCTCTGGAAAAAATACTCCCCAGGCCAATATTCATCCACAGTATTTATCTCCTGGGACATTTAATATTCCCAACAATTGGTCTCTGAAACAAATTTCTCCGCTCTAGTTCATCTCTAGGACAAATGGGCACACACCCAGTTGTACCTTTGACTCTAGCACATTTTAGAGATAAAAGCTGCAGCTGTAATATATTAGCAGACATTAATAAAAGTATGTGCTATATTACATAAATCTTGTTTTTTTTTCCTTTTTTGAAAGTGAGAGTTTTGAGTTTACAGACTTCAAAAACATTTCAAGTTTCAATTAATATATCGTTGACAGTGCAGATTACTTGAGCTAAATAGCTGCTGATTTTATTTCTCATGTAGGAGGAAAACAAAAGAACACAGTTGTGTTGATAATGCTTTGCCAATGCATCCTTCCAGATGGGAGAGAAATCATTCTTCTTCTTATCAGATACAGCATATTTTGAAAGATGCCTTCAGAGGCTGCCTTCTGCATCTCACTTTAAAGTGTATTATTGTTATATTTATGTATTTTTGTTTTTTCAGTTATTATTACTGTGCACACACATACACACACACAAACAAACATACAAAGACAAATGCATGAGAGCATAGAGGTGTCTATTCTTTCTTTGTTTCCAATCATCTATACTTTAACCTACTTAATCCAGTCCAGGAGCATAAGGAGCTGGTGCCTATCCTGGCAGTAATGGAAACATGGTAATACGCACCCTTGGATGGAGCACCAGTCTTTGATCTGTTTATGGATGTGATTTATTTTGTATCATTTTTTAATTCTATAGTATTTTATGACATGGTTTCAGGCACTTACATTTCATTCCCAGGATGATTACAGTATAGAGTTAGTATATTGTTTCCATGTACCCATGATTTTTGTCTGGCTATTTCATCTTTCTTCCACATACCAGAGATGTTTGGGACTTGACCTAAGTGAGTATGTATGAGAATGTGGCCTGCAATCAACCAGCACCATACATGGTGACTTCTAGACTGGTTCCCTGTAATCCTCTAAAGGAGCAATTAGTAACAGAAAATGGAAAAGTGGATTAATATATTATTAGAATGAAATGGAAGTTTTAACGCCTCATTGTTATGCAATATGTAATTTAATTTGGCGTTTCTAACACTGGTCAACACCAACAGACCTCTGCAAAATTAAGTAATTTCAAATATAAAACACAAAATAATTGATTGCTAAAGTGCTTATCCAGCCAGTATAAATGCACATTTGGCAGGCATGGCAGGCATGAGTCTGTGCACAGAGGTTTGTTTCTTATCAGCTTTGCACATCTGGACACTGCAATTTTTTTCTCGTTTTCTTTGCAAAACTGCTCAAGCTCAGACAGGCTGCATGATGATCAGGAGTGAACATTTTTTTCAAGTCGAGCAACAAATTTTCAATTGAGATTGAGGTCAGGACTATCACTCAACCACGCCAGAACATTAACATTGTTATATTTAAGCCATTCCTGAGTAGATATGGCTATAAGCTTGGGGTCATTGTCTTAGTTGAAGACAAACCTTCTCCCATGTTGCAGGTTTCCTCCAGACTGCCTCAGGTTTTTCCTTCAGGATTTCCCTGTAATTTGTATGCATTCATTTTTCCCTCTACCCTCACAAGCCTTCCAACGCTTTCAGCAACAACAACAACATTTATTTATATAGCACATTTTCATACAAAAAAATGTAGCTCAAAGTGCTTTACATAATGAAGAATAGAAAAATAAGAGACACATTAAGAAAATAAAATAAGTCAACATTAATTAACATAGAATAAGTGTAAGGTCCAATGGCCAGGGGGGACAGAAAAAACAAAAAAAAAAACTCCAGACGGCCGGAGAAAAAAAAATAAAATCTGCAGGGAAGCATCCCCATAGTGCTATGTCACCTCTACCTTAATTCACTGTGGGGATTGCATGTCTTCAAACATGTGCAGTGTTCAAACATTGCACTTGTTGTGATGGCCAAAAATCTTGATTTTGGTTTCATCAAACCGTAAAACATTCTTCCAACTTATTTCAAAGTCTGTCTTGTCCTTTTTGGCAAACTCTAAATGAGATGTCATGTTTGTTTTTTTAACAGTGGTTTTCTCTTTGCCATTCTTCCACAAAGCTGTGACCAGTGAAGTATCTCCAAGCAACAGTTGTCACATGTAGTGTCTCCAATCTTCTCTACCGTACCTTGAAACTTTTTCAGAGTTATCACAGATCTTTTGGATGCCTCCATCACTAGTCTTCTTTCACTGTTTTTCAATGGCCTGCTCTGGGCCAATTTACAGCTGTGCTATAGCCTTTCCATTTCTTTATGATTGATTTAACTGGACTCCTGGGCCATACATTGACTTACATATGTTCTTGGATCCTTGGATCATGATTTCCTCTCCTTTTCATGGAGTTGGTTAGAGTTTTTCTGTCTTCATTGTCAAGGTTAGACAATACTGACTCTCCACAAGATGGACCTTCCAGATAAAGGTGCATTTAACAATGTTCCAATTTATATCAATTTAGATCCATTAATTAACTTAACATGTATGTATTTAGAATGTAAAGGGAAAACCACATGAAAGCAGAGACAATGTGCAAACTGAAAAATTGTGGTCAGCCAAAGATTCAAACACTTTTTAGAAGCTGTGAGGCTGTAGTGCTAATCACTGTATGATATGCTTAATTTCTCCATCCATCTATTATAGTTGTGGATGCTGCTACCTTTCCCCACAGCGTTGGGTTCAAAGAAGGGAAGGTGTTCACCAGTCCATTTCACCGTGCACTGATTCACACTGCAAAACTCATACAGTCACAGTTTATAATTGTTAGTGAACCTAACACACATTTCTTTGGTAGGCCTCTCATACATCTACACAACACACAGTGAGAATGAAATCACTCCACAAAAACAGCCCCAAAATGAAACCTAGAACACGACTGCACTGCCATGCCCTAACTGAAATTCATATATGTGGGGTGGTCAATTATAAACAGGAATTTTCATGTTCTGTTCTTATTAAGAGTGCAAGGCAGACGTGACTCATTGGACGGACACATGCATGTTTGAAGTTGTTGTTAGTAGTGCTAGCTGCTCTTTCTCCCCTTCCTGTCAGTTGTAATGAACACGTCGGAGCAGAAGGTACATAATAGCATTGCACAGCAAATTATTATTAAGTTTTTGACAAATGAAGGAGTCATTCCATCTCAGATTTATTAGAGACTTAAAAATCTCTCTGTCTCAGTCGAGAGTGTATGATTGGTGCAAGTCATTCAGAGGGGACTATCATCTCTTCCATCCACTTAAGGAATTTTTAGGAGGGAAGAAATTCAAGTCAAATGAGGAGGTTACTGACACTGAGCAAGAACTGGTCAACATGCAGTCAACTTGTACTCTTCTGCGATTAAGAAGCTTTCTGAGTGCTGGAACAAGTGGATTGCAGTGGCCGTGGACTACATAGAAAAATAGTGTGTAAGTCATTTCATCATATTCAATAAATAAAGTGTAGTTCATAAATTCCTGTTTATATTTGAATCAGTTCAGGATATTCTGTATGACTTTTCCTACATTTACTCTAATTAGTGAACAATTAAAAAATTCCAAGCATCCCATTATTTGTACAGTTTCTTACAAATAGTACCTTGCCATGTATCTCAGGTCAGTTTTGACCCAACACAGACTTTAATGGATTTTCCACTACTTTTAGAGTAGTTTGTTCAAAATGCATCGGAACATCTTGATCTTTTCAGCTCAGAAATGTGAATTGTTTTAATAAATTGCCACAACTTTAGAAAATGTAAAATTCTTATTTATGAGTAACCGCTACACATTTTGAACACTGCCATGTCCTTTGGGTCAATTTCGACCCACCAAACACTTTAGTAGATTTTATAGAAATAGGAAAGATACATTATAAATCAGATATAAAAGAATGCTTATATTAGATTAACTAGCAAAATACCCGCGCTTCGCAGCGGCGAAGTACTGCCTTAAAATTTTTATTAAGAAGAAAAGTAAACCTTTTTAAACTGAGGGAAAATATACCAATAATTATTTGTTAATGATCTCTTTGTATGCCACGTTGTCAGTTCGGCCCTCCGGTTGTAATATGACCAAGCTGTGCACTGAGCTTACTCTTGAGCATGTAACGTACAGTTGGCCATGTGAAAAGCAATCTTGCCTCAAATCTCACAGCTTGTATTGCTGCTGTCATAATCGGTTTGAGTTTCATGGTTTGTTTCAATTACGTTAGTATTTGCAGGACTTGTTCTGTTGAAGTGACATTCGGCATCTGTCAAGCGTTGTAAGCATAAAGCCGGTTTCATCGATAACCTCGCATCCAGCTTTTAAGAGTTTAAACATTCATAAACATCAAAGTTTCCACTACTCAAATCGTCACCTGTGAATCTGAGGTGTTTAAGAGGCATTGGCGGTTGTCCAAAGGTGTAAAATATTTGGCCGTTTCGGTACACTTGAAAGCAACAAACGAACAGTTCAGCGGCAGCCATCAACTCACATGCAGAACCATAGGTGAAGAGCTTAAGCATTTCACTCTTATAGTGCTCCTGTGTAGTATAATTATCTCCTGTACCGTCATCAGTCCACACCTTGAACCTGTCCCAGTCATTCAATACATAAGACACAATGTTCCTCCGGATATCAAGAGTGAGCCTGATATGGCCGTGCAATATGTAACACAGAGAATGGAAAAGGCAGGCGCCATCTTCGGGCATGGAAACCACTCGGTAAGTGACAGTTCTTTGATCGATGGTGATCACCTTGATAGACATGTTAATGGGGGTATGGTTGGAATGATAAATGAAATGGGTACCTGAACAATGTAAACTAAGTCTAAAATACCTATACAATAACTGTAATCGTAATAAACGAACAATAAAACAGCAGGCTGCAGTGATCAGCAGGGAGACGTGAATAGCGACAGACGGCCTTATATAGGCAGGCAGCCAACAACGTGGGAGGCGTGGGGATGGGGGACCCAACACCGCCTCACACGGTGACCGAGCTGCAGGCTATGGACGTATATATGTACTTAAGTAGGATTCAGTTAGCGTTGGGAAACCGCGTACCACATTTCTTGAAGATGGGCTCATATGTAACAAAGACCGTTGGAAAGTTCAATATGGCGGCTGACAGTGGCGTCATACCACCGAAATAAGTATGTACATCGGTTTCGGTTAGCGCAGGGAAGCCTCCTACCAAATTTCGTGAAGATGGGGCCATAAATAAGAAAGTTTAACATGGCGGACGTTGTCGATCGTTATGACCGTTACGTGTAGAATTTCTAAATGAAACCTGCTTAACTTGTGTAAGTAAGCTGTAAGGAATGAGCCTGCCAAATTTTAGCCTTCTACCTACATGGGAAGTTGAAGAATTAGTGATCAGTGAGTCAGTGAGGGCAACAAAGACCGTTGGAAAGTTCAATATTTGGGCCGACAGTGGCGTCATACCACCGAAATAAGTGCGTACATCGGTTTCGGTTAGCGCAGGGAAGCTGCCTACCAAATTTTGTGAGAATGGGGCCATAAATAAGAAAGTTTAACATGGTGGACGTTGTCGACCGTTATGCGTAGAATTTCGAAATGAAACCTGCTTAACTTTTGTAATTAACCTGTAAGGATTGAGCCCCAAATTTCAGCCTTCTACCTACACGGGAAGTTGGAGAATTAGTGATGAGTGAGTGAGTCAGTCAGTCAGTCAGTGAGGGCTTTGCCTTTTATTAGTATAGACTAGCAAAATACCCGCGCTTCGCAGCGAAGTAGTGTGTTAAAGAAGTTATGAAAAAGAATTTTAAAAATAACGTAACATGATTGTCAATGTAATTGTTTTGTGACTGTTATGAGTGTTGCTGTCATCAAGGATTTGATTATCATTATTTCTTTCAATCAGGTTCGTATTTGGAGGATGTGTTGTGTTCAAGTTACATTCCGTGTTTGTCAACCGTTGTAAAGATAACAGGTTTCATTCATCAAAGTTTTCACTACCCAAATCGGTACTCGTGAATCTAAGATTTTTAACAGGCATTCCCGGTATTAAGTTGTGGATTTGCCTGCAAATATTTAGCGGCAGCATGTCTATGAACTTAATTTAAACTCAAGCTTTACACCTTGCTTTCCTATTGATATGTCTACAAAGGCTTGTTCAGCTTCAGAGGGTTGTTCCTTTCTTACTGCATTAATAAACAGCTTGTCTTCCTCTTTATCTGAGACATCACACACTGCATGCACGGGTTTACCTTTCCCAGTCCTGAAAACTTTAGCGAAGTGGTTCAATTTACCACAGTTTTTACACTGTCTTCCTTTAGCTGGACTTTTTCCACCGTGTGCTTTGTTTCCGCAGTAGCTGCACTTATCAATATGCTTGTATGCGTCACTCGCTTCATATTCTTTTGCTGCCTTCTCAATTGTGTAATGCATTTTTTGTTCAGCACTCTTTGGAGCTCTTGCTTGTTGTCTGCGTACTGCGTTCACAGTCAGTTGACGTGAGCTGCTTGGAGTACATACATCGAAGGTTCTCAGCTGTGCTTGTGCTATCTCATGCGATCTTGCGATGTCCACGGCTTTATTTAATGTTAGCTCAGACCTGGCACTTAAAAGTTTCTGTCGCACTTTCGCTGAGTTTGTGCCAAACACTATTCTATCCCTGATCATCTCATCTTCGTTTGCATAAGCACAGTCCTTCACCAGCAATTTTAACTCCGTTACAAAGTGATCAAAAGTCTCGTTTATACCCTGCGTCTTCTCATTAAACTTGTATCTCGCGAATATCGTATTCGTCTTAGGCATGACAAACGCCTGAAAACGGTCATAATAAGTTTTCAGTACCTTGGCTTCCTCCTGGGTGAGAGTCAATGTGTTAAAAATGTCTCTTCTTTTTTCCCCAGTCCACAGGAGCAGGTAGCTGCATTTCTCACTCTCATCTTTGCCTTTTAGCGGGCCAGAAAACATCAGCTCCACGTGCTGTCAGAAATTTTTCCATTCTCCCGGCAGGTTAAGAGAATCCCAGTCAATTCGTGGCGAGGGAACTCCAACAAAATCCATGACTGTCCTCTATTCTGACACCATGTCTTGTTTTCACAAATTGTGAAAAATGAAATGATGGTGAGACTTTCCTGTAAAGTATGCTGGGGAACTTTATTTATTACAGTTCTTACATTCACTGCATCCGTGCTCTAAATTAACTTCCATAATAGTAACCTTGAGGTCTCTTTTTCTGGTGCCTTCCTGATGATAAAGGTGCCTAAACCATGTCTGATAATAATACATTTCATCCATCCATCCATCCTCTTCCGCTTATCCGAGGTCGGGTCGCAGGGGCAGCAGCTTAAGCAGAGAGGCCCAGACTTCCCTCTCCCCGGCCACTTCTTCCAGCTCTTCCGGGAGAATCCCAAGGCGTTCCCAGGCTAGCCAGGAGACATAGTCCCTCCAGCGTGTCCTGGGTCTTTCCCGGGGTTTCCTCCCGGTTGGATGTGCCCGGAGCACCTCACCAGGGAGGCGTCCAGGAGGCATCCTGATCAGATGCCCGAGCCACCTCATCTGACTCCTCTCGATGCGGAGGAGCAGCGGCTCTACTCTGAGCCCCTCCCGGATGACTGAGCTTCTCACCCTATCTTTAAGGGAAAGTCCAGACACCCTGCGGAGGAAACTCATTTCAGCCGCTTGTATTCGCGATCTCGTTCTTTCGGTCACTACCCAATAGCTCATGACCATAGGTGAGGGTAGGAGCGTAGATCGACTGGTAAATTGAGAGCTTTGCCTTACGGCTCAGCTCCTTTTTCACCGGGGGGCAATAAGTATGCCCACACCTGCTCGGCGCCTCTCACCGGGGGCAACTCCAGAGTGGTAAAGAGTCCAGCCGCTTTCAAGGAGATTGGTTCCAGAGTCCAAGCTGTGCGTCGAGGTGAGTCCGACTATATCTAGCCGGAACCTCTCGACCTCGCGCACTAGCTCAGGCTCCTTCCCCTTCAGAGAGGTGACATTCCACGTCCCAAGAGCCAGTTTCTGTAGCCGAGGATCAGACCGCCAAGGTCCCCGCCTTCGGCCACCACCCAACTCACACTGCACCCAACCTCCTTGGCCCCTCCCATAGGTGGTGAGCCCATGGGGAGGAGGACCCACGTTACCTCTTCGAGCTGTGCCCGGCCGAGCCCCATGGGTGCAGGCCCGGCCACCAGGCGCTCGCCATCGAGCCCCACCTCCAGGCCTGGCTCCAGAGGGGGGCCCTGGTGACCCGCGTCCAGGCAAGGGAAAACGTCGTCCATGGTTTTTATTCTTCATCGGAGGTTTGTTGAACCATTCTTTGTCTCATCCCTCACCTAGGACCAGTTTGCCTTGGGTGGCCCTACCTGGGGCATAAAGCCTCGGACAACATAGCTCCTAGGATCATCGAGACACGCAAACCCCTCCACCACGATAAGGTGACGGTTCAAGGAGGGGTAATACATTTCAATGACATATAAATATTACAGTGATCACCTCGATAGACATCTCACCACCCAAATCGCTACTCGTGAATCTAAGATGTTTAACAGGCATTCCCGTTTGATTTGCCTGCGAACATTTAGCAGGGTATTTTGCTAGTGAAATATAATTTTAAAATCGCACTTAATTGAAACGCACAAATATAATATCAGTATAAATTGATGCAGAAAATGAATAAGATGAAAACTGTTTTAATATAAGCATAATAACAAATCCAGCATGAAATTAGGTCTCATTATAAATTAGCTCCCATTCATTCATTCATTCTTTCTTTCTTTATTTATTTATTTTCCCTGTATATAACTGTATTTCCTGCGGTGGGTTGGCACCCTGCCCGGGATTGGTTCCTGCCTTGTGCCCTGTGTTGGCTGGGATTGGCTCCAGCAGACCCCCGTGACCCTGTGTTCGGATTCAGCAGGTTGGAAAATGGATGGATGGATGGATATTTAGCAGCAGCGTGTCTATTGGATTGCTGCTGACGGACGGCCTTATATGGGCAGGCACTCAATTACGTGGGAGGCGTGGGTATGGGGGACGCAATATAGGCAGGCAGCCAACTACGTGGGAGGCGTGGTGATGGGGGATGCAAGTCCGCCTCACACGGCGACCGAGCTGCAGGCTATAGCCGTATATATGTACGTAAGTAGAATTCAGTTATGACCATTACGCATAGAATTTCGAAATGAAACCTGCTTAACTTTTGTAAGTAAGCTGTAAGGAATGAGCCTGCCAAATTTCAGCCTTCTACCTACACGGGAAGTTGAAGAATTAGTGATGAGTGAGTGAGTGAGTCAGTCAGTCAGTCAATCAGTGAGGGCTTTGCCTTTTATTAGTATAGATTAGGGTAAAAGTAAAGATGGTCACTTGGCAGTGGTGAAAGGAAAACAGATAAAAATGATACTATGAAAATAAACCATTGGTGTGTCCACTGCACTTTTAAACAAGTAAAGTCAAATTCTGAGTGAACTTGGCTAAACTATCTAGAATCCTAAAACATGTAATGGTGCATTTTAATTCTATAAATTAGATATAAATATACATTAGTCTGGTGCTACTGTCATCATTGGTAATGGCAAACATTGCAATGACTCTGTTATCTAATTCAGCAATAACAAGTACTGTAATAACTTGGTCAAAGTAGCATAGTAAACCACAACAGAATACAAACAAAAGATAAAAAATGGAAAATTGTTACTTGCAGCTTGCAATTCTAAGGTATGGCCCTGGTGTGTAAGCAGCATCTAGTAGGATAAAAGGCATGAACATCATTGAAAGATTTGTGGAGGAATACACATTAGGAATATACAATGGTGACAGTCCTAAAATGTATTTGCATCACTGCATGCATTCATTTTTGAAAAGGAAAAAAAAAAACTAACAGAAAACATTGCTGGTGAACCTACAAGACTGAAAAGAGAATGGATGTAAAGATACATGTGCAAAATGTACTCATTGCAACCATAATTCAGATAAAGGCCGGATATAATTTATTCTTGTTATGTGATTATTAGGATGTAGCACTTTCAAAAGTTGTTTACTCTTGGGATTTTTCCATGTAATAGAATGAGCCTCATTTGTTAAATTATCTCTGCTTTGGCTTGAAAAAAGGCATGAAATTATGTGAGTTAAAGTTACATGTCTACTTAGCTACAGGACATGCACACCATAAAATACTTGAAAAATCAGAAAGCCTGCAAAATAGGCATGGATAATTCAGAACACAATGTATTTTCAAGAAGTTCTTCCAAACAAACTGCAACCAAAGCAGGACACTTTTTGCATGCAGTCTAAATTACTGAATTGAAAGGAAGCAGGCTGCAATTATTAACCCAACAGCAATTTTAATACAACATGCTAAAAGTATTGGCAGACTTTTTCACAATAAATAACTTTTTAATCCAGAGCAGAACTCTATTTGTAGATCAAATCCATATACAAGTAATATCTGTGTAGACTTTGCAAGTACTCACGGTGTTGGCCAAGGGCTTTCTATAAGTACATCTCTCAAGCATTCAAGTTTTATCAAATTATGATTGGTAAAGTATAAAAACAATGAATGTTGCCTGTGATGAGATACTTGGATCTCCAAGACTGACTCCTACTTTTCCCATCACTGTGCTTGTGTAGGACCCAACCTCTGAAGGGTTGATAACCACTGACATACACAAAATTAGATGGTTCCCCCACAATTATGGAAGTGGGGCTGTCACCCCAGAATAAAACAAAACAAAACATTTTTTAAACACAAATGACTCTCTGCTAAATTCAGAAACTAAATTGTTTTTATTTGCCTGACCAGTTTGTTGCAGTTACAGGGAAAACCACTGTGGTATTAACATAATAATAAAACATCTTGAGATTCCTGTGTATTTATTTACTTATTTTTGTTCAAATACTGCATATTGTTATTTCTACCTGTGTCTGAGGCTGGCAGTTGTTCATCATATATTTACAGTGGGATGCAAAAGTTTGGGCAACCTTGTTAATAGTCATTATTTTCCTGTATAAATCGTTGGTTGTTACGATAACAAATGTCAGTTACATATATCATATAGGAGACACACACAGTGATATTTGAGAAATGAAATGAAGTTTATTGGATTTACAGAAAGTGTGCAATAATTGTTCAAACAAAATCAGGCAGGTGCATAAATTTGGGCACCACTAAAAAGAAATGAAATCAATATTTAGTAGATCCGCCTTTTGCAGAAATTACAGCCTCTAAACGCTTCCAGTAGGTTCCAATGAGAGTTTGGATTGTGGTTGAAGGTATTTTGGACCATTCCTCTTTACAAAACATCTCTAGTTCATTCAGGTTTGATGGCTTCCGAGCATGGACAGCTCTCTTTAACTCACACCACAGATTTTCAATTATATTCAGGTCTGGGGACTGAGATGGCCATTCCAGAACGTTGTACTTGTTCCTCTGCATGAATGCCTTAGTGGATTTTGAGCAGTGTTTCGGGTCGTTGTCTTGTTGAAAGATCCAGCCCCGGCGCAGCTTCAGCTTTGTCACTGATTCCTGGACATTGGTCTCCAGAATCTGCTGATACAAAGTGAAATCCATGCGTCCCTCAACTTTGACAAGATTCCCAGTCCCTGCACTGGCCACACAGCCCCACAGCATGATGGAACCACCACCATATTTTACTGTAGGTAGCAGGTGTTTTTCTTGGAATGCTCTTTTTCCTCCATGCATAACGCCCCTTGTTATGCCCAGATAACTCAATTTTAGTTTCATCAGTCCACAGCACCTTATTCCAAAATGAAGCTGGCTTGTCCAAATGTGCTTGAGCATACTTCAAGCGGTTCTGTTTGTGCTGTGGGCAGAGAAAAGGCTTCCTCTGCATCACTCTCGCATACAGCATCTCCTTGTGTAAAGTGTGCCGAATGGTTGAACGATGCACAGTGACTCCATCTGCTGCAAGATGATGTTGCAGGTCTTTGGTGCTGGTCTGTGGGTTGACTCTGACTGTTCTCACCATTCGTCGCTTCTGTCTATCCGAAATCTTTCTTGGTCTGCCACTTCAAGCCTTAACTTGAACTGAGCCTGTGGTCTTCCATTTCCTCATTATGTTCCTAACTGTGGAAACAGACAGTTTAAATCTCTGGGACAGCTTTCTGTATCCTTCCTCTAAACCATGATGGTGAACAATCTTTGTCTTCAGGTCATTTGAGAGTTGTTTTGTGACCCCCATGTTGCTACTCTTCAGAGAAAATTAAAGGAGGGAAACTTACAATTGGCCCCCTTAAATACTCTTTCTCATTATAGGATTTGCCTGTGTATGTAGGTCAGGGGTCACTGAGCTTACCAAGCCAATTTGAGTTCCAATAATTAGTTCTAAAAGTTTTGGAATTTAATAAAATGACAACGGTGCCTAAATTTATGCACCTGCCTGATTTTGTTTGAACAATTATTGCACACTTTCTGTAAATCCAATAAACTTAATTTCACTTCTCAAATATCAGTGTCTCCTATATGATATATTTAACTGACATTTTTTATCGTAACAACCAACGATTTATACAGGAAAATAATGACTATTAACAAGGTTGCCCAAACTTTTGCATCCCACTGTATTAATAAGCTTAGTTTGCGTGGTCAGTGTGTGAATTACCCCATGGTAATTGGGAGAGTCCCAGTGGATGAATGGTGTAATCTAACTCTGGTACTAAGGAATACAGAATAAACTAGATATGGAGAATGTAATCAGTTTGTATATGGATTGGATATGTCAGATAGGATATTAGGCATACAGATTACACTATACATAGACACACAGTCTGACAAAAAACGCCCACATCAACAACCCACAAAAGGGCCACTTGTATTGACATATACACACTTAAAACCCATCTGTCAAAAAACACATCAATCTGACCACTTCATTTAAAAGCTGAAGTCTGAACACCAACTTCTTTTAAAGTTCTTGCTGATCTCCTTTCCACTGACAGCTGAGGATTGTAGTCCTTGCTGTAGGACTGCCAAAGGATTGTGGTAATCTGCTTGCCAAGCATTATCAATTTAAAGGAAAATGTTTCTAGACCGGTGTAAAAACAACTTACACTTAGTAAAATAAAGGCACTTACTGTTTTAAACAGTCAAATATTTTAGTTTTGTGCCAGCATGACTGCACTGTGTGACACCAATGGCTGGGTATGCACAGGTTCAGGGAAGGCCTACTGGACTTCATGTGTGCCTAGTCAAAATTTCAGCATCTTCATAGCCTCCTGTTATTGTAGTATAAGAACCGTGGATTGTTAGTTTCATGCATGCATGCAATACATCCGAGAAGGGAATCCCGAAATTAAGTTACAAGAAAAAAGAACTTATAGTAATTTCGGAGAATTGATCAGCTTCTCCAGGTGAAACAGTATATGGTTGTGCTTGTGCGAGCACACTAGGCTGCTATGCAATTTAATACATGCATTGTAGGGGAGGGGCGTAACACATAAGTGGAATGTGCCTGTTTCAGCCGCAAATGAAGGAAAAGAGTGGAATGATGCATAATTGGTTGGAAGTTACGCTGCCCAGTATAAAAGGCACTACCTACCTGCAGGGGTAGTCATGGTGGTGAGTGAGAGTTTGTTTTAGCTAACCTCAAAGTACATCAGGCATAGCAGTTTGTGCCTTATTTTCTATATATTTTCTTTTTGTTCATAAAGATATAAATGTCTCCTAGATATAGTATAGTTTTGGTGAAGGTATTTATATGATTTGGGTTTGTGGTGCACTTTTTGTGTTTTTGCATATACAGTGATTTTACTCTTTGTAAATATTTTTGTGGGCCAAAGATTTGGAAGGATTTTGATTTTATGTAGTATCTTCCTGTCTGATTTTTATATAGGAAGACTACCAATTTTTTGTGTATATACACTACCAGTCAAAAGTTTCAGAACACCTCAGTTTTTCCCGTTTTTCTTCAAATGTGTCTTCCTTATGGAATAACTAATAGGTTACAACCTACAGATGTTCTGTAGCAAGTAGAATAAATAAAGCCTTGCAAGTTGAAGGAAACAATTTGCATAGGTGTCCCAATGGCTGTTGATTACTTAAAAAACCCTCTATCTGTCTTAAAGCAGAGCTGGAAAAAACTGTGTTACTACACTCTCTGAAATACTACTTGGAAAATATTCCAGTAATAATGCCAAGAAAACTTCAAATAACAAATAAAATGAGACTACGCATTATTATCACTAAAGTGAATGCAATTAATTTAGAGAAACTGCAAAAAAATAAAAAAAGATCAAAGTGTCAGTGTGTACAATATAAAGGCAATTAGAAACTGGAAGAGACGATGATAGGAAGAGATCTGTCAGACCAAAAGTCACAACCCAATCAGAAGACATGTTTCTGAGGATCACCAGCTTGCGTGACAGGCACTTCACACCACAACAGCTGTTGTGTTTATTGTCTTTGCTTCTTTTTCATTTGGGGACTTGCAATACTCAATGTAATTATTATACAGTTCCAGTATTTTTTGGGACATTGCTTCTTTGTGTATTGTGTGTCAGTTGGGGTGAGGACTGTGTAAAAAAGCCCGCCAGATACTGTTTTCTGTGCACCTGTAAACCAAAAACACTTTTGTTTTTGTAATTCCATTTGTGTCTGTGCCTCCCTGTCTAACAACTCTTAATTCTGATCCCATTTGGTCCCGTACTACAAAATGCTGCGTGTGTAGTCTGGTGCCATTCTTCCCACTACACAGGGTATCACAAGGATCATTCCAATAACAGGCATGTTTATCGAACATCTAAATACAGCAACTCTGTATTCTAAGACTCCAGTGACATCAAAGATCTCACTTTCCCATTTTTACAGGTGACAAGAAATGTCTCCAAAACTGATATGAACTGGGAATAAGACATGGCTAGTTTACATTTCTAACATGACCTGAATGCTGTTAGTATCATGGTATCAGCAATTGCATTTACATTCTTCATCTTTTCTGAAATGATGCCCCATATAGGCAAGTAACAATGCCCATGTGGGGTTCTGATTTATTGGGCTCCTAATGAATGCCCTCTGAGCCTTGATGACAGGCTGCAACCACTCAAACATCTAGTCCAACACATTCTACTAGCAAGACACTCACCATGCCCCATCCAGACTTTAAAACACTCAGAGACAGCCATCTTTCAGTCCTGCCTGTAAAGAATTTTCTACACTCTGCTACTATATCTACTATATATTTTTTGCAAACTCAGTAGTAGGCACTGTGATGTGATGTGAAACACCAGTTTTTAATTGTTTTGTTTAGCCATAAATGCACAAAATATTTATTTCTGTTTTTGAAAAATATATCTATATACTTCTGGCAAGCTTTGTGGAGGTCTAATTAGGGGCTATTTAGATCTTAAGACCCTTGTGGGGTGACCCCTACAGTATTGTTCATAATCATGCACTGTAATAACTGGGTTTGAAAAAAATGCATAAGAATGACCAACAACTACTTACTAATATTTAAATTAAAACAGCAAGTAACAATGAATGAATACACTAAAAACCAGGCAATAAAACAGAAAAGTACTATTGAATATATCATTATCATCACTTTCAATCTACTTTTCTAAGGGATAACCTTAGTGAATCATACATGATTTTCTAGACAATAGTGACAGTTGTCAGCTTAATGTTATTTCTAAGACAAATAACCCCTGCAATATGGTCTACTCCAAGTGAGCCATTCCTGATATTCCTCTAATAAGGGGTGTACATGGATACCTTTAGGGGCGGTAATTGCATTGGATTCAGAAAATTTTCAGCCTCTGTCACTTTCTGTAAACTTTATTGTGTTTCAGATTTAATTTTAAATGGATAAATGCACCAGTTTTGCCCATCAATCTATACAGATTAACACATAATGACAAAGTGAAAACATATTTTTAAAAAAGTGACAAATTTATCACATTTATTAAATCAAAAACTGAAATCTCTCTTTTATATTAGTATTAAATCTAAGTATTAATTTCTATAATATATAAAAACATTTTAAAGTCCCTACCTTTCAAAGTTCCCAGAGCACAATGGGGAAAGGATCGCTTACTCAACATTTCAGAAAAGGAGTGGAAGGCAGCCAAACTCAGAATTCACGCTAGCTCTATATACACAAAGCATGCAATTATTCAACCTAAAATATTTTATCGAGCACATCTATCTTGTTTAAAATTGTCCAAAATCTTTTCAGGGCAAGATCCAACCTCTGAACGTTGCAATCGAGTTCCAGCCTCACTGGACCACATGGTTTGGGGTGCACCAAATTAATATCATTCCAGACCAAAATCTTTAAATACCTATCAGATAACCTTGATGTCACAATCACTCCTAATTTATTAACAGCTGTGTTTGGTGTACTCCCAGATGGGCTTAAAGTGGAGAAGGACAAACAAGCTGTAATTGCCTTTACTTCACTACTAGCATGTAGACTTATTTTGCTCAGCTGGAAGAATCGTAGCCCACGTCTTTTACGTCAGTATGTAACTGATGTCATATACAATCTGAAATTGGAAAAAAATCAAATTCTCACCTAGAGGATCTGCTCAAAACTATTTTTTAAAACCTGGCAGGATCTAATGAATAACATTTTAAAATAATGCATTTATATTGGGGATTAGGATTCTCTTCCCTCTGTTCTACCCCTACTTTGGCTGGTGGCCTTCCTCTCTTTATTTTGGAGGGGGTTAAATTTAATTTTGTCTTGTTAAGTTTGACTTGATTGTATGGAATGTGACCTGCTTTTAATAAAATTAATAAAAAATATACTCACTTGTAAGTGCTTTATATTATGAAGGGAACTGAGTAATTGAATGTCAGTTGCTACTTTAAATTCTCCAAAAGAATACAGCGGTACACATGAAAGCCAGTCATTGGTAAATTTAATGGTAATTTTTGAAAAGTCCTCTTTACACAAATAAAAAATTATCAAGAAGTCTTGTAGGTATCAGTAGTTTAAGAAACTGCAGATTTTTGACTCGAGGGTGTTAAAAAAAAGCAGGGATTGGCAAGTTATATAGGGCTGAATGGCATGTTTGACTTAAAACCTGCCATATGTTCATTCGTTGTTATTAAATAGGCTGAAAGTCAAAGAGGAACATCATTAAACGTATTAATCATGAATCACTAAGTGTTAGATATGTCCATACAGTTGTTTTAAGTAATCAGTTAAGCCGTCATGTGTTATGAAAGTGTCAGGAAAACTGTATAACTGGAGGATGGACAGACATGGGGAGAATGTGCAAACTCCACACAGTGACTGAACCAGGAATCAGACAAAAGTGTATGCATTTCAGTGTGTTTTCTATTGCTCCTAAAGGATACTGTGAAAATTAAAAATGCATTCTAAAATAATTAACAAAAGAATGTTATGAAAGTTTCATTTATGAGTACCTAATATTACTTAATAATATTAATAATAATAACTAATTGCATTTATATAGCACTTCTCTCACTACTCAAATCACTTTACATAGACAGAGAGGAATCACTTCAATCACCACCAATGTGTAGCACCCACCTGAATGATGCAACGGTAGCCATTACTGCAAAAGTACGCTTACCACACAGTAACTATTATGTGGTGAATAGAGACAATAAGAGACGGAGATGATTAGGGGGGCCAGAATGGATGAGGCCGTGGTGGGCAATCTAGCAGGACACTGGGCTACTCTTTTTGAAAGATTCTCAGGGATCTCTAATGACAACAGAGACTCGGGACCTCAGTTTTACATCTCATCCTAAAGATGGTGCCATTTTTACAGCACAGTGTCCTCATCACTATACTGGGGCATTGAGATTCACACAGAGATCACAGAGTTAGTGCCCCCTGCTGGCCTCTCATGCCTTCCAGCATCAACCCAAGCTTTTTCCTAGATGTTCTCCCATTCAAATACTGGCTATGCCTGAACATACTTGACTTCAGTTGGATGACCTGTTCTGAAGCTCATGTGGTACAGCGTGTCTTCTGACAGGAATATTAGGAATCACAGCCTCCATGGAACTATGCACTAGGCCAGGGGTGCCCACACTTTTTCGGCTTGCAAGCTACTTTTAAAATGACCATCTCAAAATGATGTACCTCCTTTAATATTGCTATATATATATTTAAGTATATATATATACTTAAATATATATATATATATATATTTACTCTGTTACATTTACTTGAATAACAATTTTTTAAAATTGTGCTTCTAAGAGTAGTTTTACTGCACTATACTTTTTACTTTTACTTGAGTACATTTGTGAAGAAGAAACGCTACTCTTACTCCGCTACATTGGGCAACACTCGAATCGTTACTTTTTTTCCATTAGATAAAGTCTGACATACAATTTTCAATCTGATCTGTGCAGCGTATACTGTCATGAGGTTTTGGATGTTCCCCAAATCAAGGCGCTGCAGCTTTGAGGACAGAAGTTGCATTTTTCATTTGAAAGCATTAGCTGAGCTAATCATATTGACCATGGTTTTCTCTTTTCCTTGCAGCTTTAAATTAAGCTCATGCAACACATTGGTCAGATCGGAAAAAAAATGCCAAGTCTAGCAGCCATTGATCGTTATTAATTTGCTTGTATTCTGCATGTTTAATGACAAGGAGAAACTCCTTTTTCTACGGCCAGGGGCCTTGAAATCTCAACAGGAATTTTTCCCTAGCCATCTGCCTCAACGAAGGCGTCTTTTATCATCTCTCCATCTTGGAAGGACTTCTTATGCTTAATGATCGAGTGAGTCACCCGGAATGATGCTTCGGTGTGTCTGCCTTTGCTTTTGAATTTAGCCAAGTGAAAAATGACGGCTGTCCGATTAACTACGATTTTAGTTCCCTCTCCCTTCTCTTTCTCAGATCACTTTTCGGAAGGATGTCAGTTTCGTAGTTTTTATGAACAGTTCGAAAGTGCCTTTCCACATTTTCCTTCTTTGGAATAGCAATGATAGATTGACAGATCAGACAAATGCACTTCGATTGTGACATTATGAGAGAAAAAATCCTCTTCCAATTCCACATCCAACCCATAACCAACAAATTTTTTTTAAATCCCTTCTTTAATCGATATAAATTGGAAGGCTAACAAGATCACTTAGATAGCCGGAGTTTTGCAGTAGCTCATGCGTTTGATCGTGTGTGTGGGATGATCAGTATGTTAGAAGAAAAGAGATCTCAGACTGGCCGCCCTGTATGTCAATCAAGTGGCAAATGCCATAGGGAGGATATATAGACTAGCGTTTAAAAAATTTTTTTTTGAATGAAACCTGCACTACCTTTCCGATCTACCGGTCGATCGGGATTGACGTATTGGGCACCCTTGCACTAGACAATATGTGCTATCTTATATATATACGTGTACGCATGGAAATGTGTGTGTCTGCCCGGCCTGGAACTAACAGGTGGAGTTGGGGTAATTGCTCCACCTCCAAGGAAACAGAAAACTAAACGTCAACGTGTGGAAGTGTGTGTGTGTGTCTGTTTGTTCCACTGAGAAAAGAGAGAAACTCTTACGCAAGCGAGACGAGAACATCGGCAAAACTGTATCCCTTTTACTTTTCCTCCCGCCGCTAATACACAAGTGAGGTGAGCACATCAGCACAAGAAACTTAGGAGAGAGACGCCCAGAGTAGTTCCTTTCAATTACCTGACATCTCTACATTTAAATTTTTTTACTGACGATTTCAATAGTTTCTAGGACTGCGGGATTTTTGCAGCACAGGCTTACACAGCTAGAAATTTATAAAAGTCTGCTTAGCCAACCTCATGAAGACCGATAAATTATTGCAAAATCTTCACACTACTGCTGAAGCTTTCAATGAGGTACTCTGAATGCTGTGTACTACTGTATTGGAAGCATTAAAGACAAGATAAGCTGAACCTTTTTTGGAAAGGCTGGTGCAGAGTTCTCTGGGAGGTATAAGACACACAAACCTGAAATCGTATTTTTACACACATGGCCATACTGATGTCTTACAGTGTTGCTATGAAGCTCTGATTACTGCTTTAGTGTGCAAATATTTTTTGGTAAAGCTGTTGCTTGAAAGATATTTTAATTTACGACATGGTAGCAACAAAATTAAATGTTTCTCATATTTTGTCATGCACCATTTGGGCATAGCATGCTGCTAAAAGCACTCCTTAAGAATGGATTGCTCATGGCATACTTGTACAACATCATGCAGTGATATATTTCTAAACAAACTGCAAAAGCTGAAAATTTCAAAGAGATAACTTGTGCTTCTAAGTATAATCCATGGTTGATGACCTGGCCAGGCAAAGAAAGTGCAGCAGCAGTGAAACTGACAGAGGCTGTTTCAATCTGGCAGAACACTTGACCACCTTTAATTATGGCTTGCAGCTACAGTATATTACTTATATTTTAAATTCAGGTTTAAGGGGTTACATAATAAGCGATCATATGGGTCAAAGGACAAAAGAAAATGTTCTTGTCCAAAAAACTTGAAATATTACAAAATTCTTAATTTAATATACAGTGTTTTAATGTGGCATAAATGTTTTTTGATAAAGATCATTTCTTTGAAAGTCAGCTGCTTTAAGCTCTGCATATACAATGCAATTAATTTAATTTGTAACATTTGTCAAGCAATGGGCAAGTCAAAGAACACTGATCTCTGTAGAGGCAGTGGTGAACTCTGTCTTTGTTCAAAGAGAGCTCATACATAGTAGTGTAATACCCAACAATAGTTTATCTGTGTTGGCGAGATATAAACTTAGCCAGGAGGGTTAATATAACCTAAAGCAGAGAATACATAGTTGAATTTTGATCCTCACAATTGTAAGTTATGTTCAGAGTGCATATGTACATGCTTATGTCTTTTGCTTTGCTTTAAAAAAGACACAGGTTGCTGAAGGTCATAAGTTGAGCTTCAAGTGTAGATATAAAGACTATCCTCATGTTAGCAGGAGCAAGGTCTATCATATACTAAGGCATTTTTAAAAATATATTAGTCCTTGTGTTATGAATGATTTCTTATTTTTTGTAGGTTCTTTTTTTGAAACAGTTCCAATACCAAGGGTTGTGTGACATTTAGATAAGTCAGTAGTTAACTTGAGCTAATGACACACTATTAAAATATTTAAAATTACATTTTACTTTTTAAATGTTTGATACATTTATCCTGTGGCAATTATTTTAGTCAGTGATGTGCCCCTTCTCTGGCTGAATTTCTTGGTACTTCCTCACAGTGCTTGAATTAAATACTAGGTAGTCCAATGTCTGTATGGGGCTGCATGTTCTTCTCATGTCAGCATCATCTTTTTCCTGGCTTTCCTCCCACATTTTAAAATTGTGTGTGTTCAGTTAATTGGAGAATCCTAAATCGTCCCAAATGACTGAACATTAGTGTACATATGAATGCAAGCTGAACAGAAAGGCTGACTGCCGCTTTGTACCCAGTGCTGCCATGATGCTGTGAAGCCCTAAACTGAATTAAGCAAATTTGATAATAAATGGGTTGAGAGACGATTCTTTCTACTTGAAGAGTAAATATTTTAAGAAAGGTTATGTAAAAAAAATATTTAATAGAGTTACAAATTAAAAAGTGAAACTAAGATTCAATATGTAGAGTAGATTCACTGGTACATGCATAATTTGTCATAAGTTAAATAATATATGAATTATATTTTTTGCTCATTTTTAGTCACTGATGATTTACTTTCACTTATAGTTAGGTCCATAAATATTTGGACAGAGACAACTTTTTTCTAATTTTGGTTCTGTACATTACCACAATGAATTTTAAATGAAACAACTCAGATGCAGTTGAAGTGCAGACTTTCAGCTTTAATCCAGTGGGTTGAGCAAAAAGATTGCATAAAAATGTGAGGCAACTAAAGCATTTTTTAACACAATCCCTTCATTTCAGGGGCTCAAAAGTAATTGGACAAATTAAATAACTGGAAATAAAATGTTCATTTCAAATACTTGGTTGAAAACCCTTTGCTGCCAATGACAGCCTGAAGTCTTGAACTCATGGGCATCACCAGATGCTGGGTTTCCTCCTTTTTAATGCTCTACCAGGCTTTTACTGCAGTGACTTTCAGTTGCTGTTTGTTTGTGGGCCTTTCTGTCCGAAGTTTAGTCTTCAACAAGTGAAATGCATGCTCAATTGGGTTAAGATCAGGTGACTGACTTGGCCATTCAAGTATTTTCCACTTCTTTGCTTTAATAAACTCTTGGGTTGCTTTGGCTGTATGTTTTGGGTCATTGTCCATCTGTATCATGAAACGCCACCCAATCAATTTGACTGCATTTAGCTGGATTTGAGCAGGCAGTATGTCTCTGAACACCTCAGAATTCATTTGGCTGCTTCTGTCCTGTGTCACATCATCAATAAATATTAGTGTCCCTGTGCCACTGGCAGCCATGCATGCCCAAGCCATCACACTGCCTCCACAGTGTTTTACAGATGATGTGGTATGCTTTGGATAATGAGCTGTTCCATGCTTTCTCCATACTTTTTTCTTGCCATCATTCTGGTAGAGGTTGATCTTGGTTGCATCTGTCTAAAGAATGTTTTTCCAGAACTGTGCTGGCTTTTTTAGATGTTCTTTAGCAAAGTCCAATCTAGCCTTTCTATTCTTGAGGCTTATGAGTATCTTGCACCTTGCAGTGCACCCTCTGTATTTACTTTCATGCAGTCTTCTCTTTATGGTAGACTTGGATATCGATACACCTACACCCAGAGAGTGTTGTTGACTTGGTTGGCTGTTGTGAAGGGGTTTCTCTTCACCATGGAAATGATTCTGTGATCATCCACCACTGTTGTCTTCCGTGGACGTCCAGGTCTTTTTGCGTTGCTGAGTTCACCAGTGCTTGATTTCTTTCTCAGGATGTACCAAACTGTAAATTTTGCCACTCGTAATATTGTAGCAATTTCTCGGATGGGTTTTTTCTGTTTTCACAGCTTAAAGATGGCTTCTTTCACATTTTCTGCATGAAGGGCTCCTATGACCACATGTTGTCTGTTCACAGCAAAATCTTCCACATGCAAGCACCACACCTCAAATCAACTCCAGGCCTTTTATCTGCTTAATTGATAATGACATAACGACGGACTTGCCGACACCTGCCCATGAAATAGCCTTTGAGTCAATTGTCCAATTACTTTTGAGCCCCTGAAATAAAGGGATTGTGTTAAAAAATGCTTTAGTTGCCTCACATTTTTATGCAATCTTTTTGTTCAACCCACTGAATTAAAGCTGAAAGTCTGCACTTCAACTGCATTTGAGTTGTTTCATTTAAAATTCATTGTGGTAATGTAGAGAACCAAAATTAGAAAAAAGTTGTCTCTGTCCAAATATTTATGGACCTAACTATAAGTTTAAATTATAGAAGAAAAACTCTTACTAGTGGTCTTTATGGCAAAGGCAAAACATTTTTAAAAGAACCAACAGAAAACAGAAACAATTTTATTTTGAAAAAGAAACAGAATGATGCAGTCAGTTGTACCAGAAAGCATTTTGTTTGCTTACTACTGCTTAACAAATTGTTGGGCCAAAAGGTGAAAAATGGCAGACCACAAGGGGAAAACTAAATAAAGGGTCAGAGGATGCATTGTAAGTAGAGAAACGAGTGTTGTCAAAACCAGGTAAGCAAGTCTAAGAAACATCTAAACCCAAACCTAAGATAAAAAGTCAGAAAACAGTCGTTAAGTTCATACCCAAAAAAATTCAAAACCTAATTCAGCTTAGGTAGCATTAGAAGTAATCAACCTCACACAGAGAATGTACTGAGCAGACAGCATAGCATTGTTGTTCCAATGATGTTGTTCAATGCGACTTCTGTGTACTGTTACTAGCAA
>JANRMT010062808.1:14254208-14308552 GCA_026402145.1 Polypterus bichir lapradei
AGGGAATGGCGGGGTACTAACCTTTCTCTCTTTATTTCCTGCAGAAATAAAGATGCACCGCCGCCATGACTCTGCCCAACTCGCTAACCACGCATCGCCACTTCCGCCCTTCCTCTGTCAACTCCTGATGACGTCAGCAATCCCAACATTCATCTCGGCTCCTTCCCAGCAAACCTCTCTCTCTAATTCCGGTCCCTCTTCATAAATGCTCCCCCCTCCGCCATTTTGACTGTCGGCTGTAAAGAACAATTCAATACTGCATTGACAATTAATACTTCTGCAAATATTTCTTACAGTATACGGGGCCGGAAACCCCAAACCTTTATGATTGTGTGTCTTTCTTTTTACTATATATATATAATAATGTTTATTCTTATTTGTATATATATATATATACACACACATAAAGAGGCTTAAATGGTGTAAGCCCTGACAAGCTCTACAATCAGTTCGAAAAAGAAACCAAAAATTGTAGGACTAAACCAAGATTTTCACAAATTTATTTCACCCCCTTACTCCAATGCAGTCAATGTGAGCAACTTATTATTTACATATTTTCTACATAAGCATTAAAACACTGTAATACTATGCATTTTTGGAGGAAAACACAGGGACAATTTTATTTGTGACACATCTAAGGCCTTAATAAATACTAAAAAATGCTTTATGCTAATAAACTCAATACTGTAATTTCTTATAGAAGAACAAACTGCAGATTTGAAATGAATAAAAATATGCTGTTCTAATTGGTAGAAATAAGCTAAATAAATATAAAAGGACATTGATATTTGTCCTTATTGATAATGTTTATTCTTATTTAAATATGAAGAAATAATTACATTAAGTTTTTGTTTGTTCTGAGATAAATTATTTTAATAGCTCACATGTTATTAGACAGCAGGCTTTAGATCCATTCCCTTTCCTGTTTCTTCCTTATTCGCTGGTTTGCTGGCTTTTTTTCTTAGGGATTTATACCCATGCAAGCTATAATCAACAGGAATGAGGATTTCAATGATAATGTTTTGCAATCACTTCCCACATGTGCAGTATTTAAGCTTTTATAAAGTGCCATGTAATAAGTGGAATTTTACCAAATACGTTCCACCTTAGCTTGCTTAAAACATATTTTGTTAATGGTAGAGAATGCAAATCGAGCAAATCTGTGTATAAGTGAAGCTGGGGACATCAGTCATACAAAGCCGACCAGATTAAGGAATTACAGATGTGCCTTACACTTTTTACCCAGGATGTATGATCAAAGGAAGATCCACTTGTTAGGACACCTGCTGTCTTCTACAGTATGATCTATATGTACTTTTATACACTAGGATTAGCTAAAAAAATTCTACAAACTGACATACCTTTATATTTATAGCACTATAATTCTCCGGTTTAGATTAAATGTTAAAACATATTTTACTTTTTTGCGGCCCACAACTAAAATAACGCTATTTGTGCTTCATCATAATGTGGGTATGGTATAGTCCTCAGAAAGTTGCACTAAAACTTGACAGGATGTGGTTTGTTTTTAAATGTTTTCTGAAGTTTACATTTATCCATCAATCCATTCATTCCTTGACTCCTCTTAATCTAATACATGGTGATAGAGGAGTCTGTGATTATCAGCAGCAGTGAGCACAAGGCCAGAACCAGCACTATATTAGGTGCCAATCTATCATTTGTCAAGTTCACTGACTAATTTAAATCTCCTAATCAAGCTAAAATACATTATTGCATTGCTGGAAGAAGTTGTTATACCCCTGGAAAAAAACAAAAAGCATAAAAGATGAAGCTATGTCCAATGAAAAGAAACAGGTATCAAAGATTACATTTTGATCTGAAAGGCTTTATGAATGCTGTTTTTACTTTTGCTATACTGTATGCATATTTTCACTTATTACGGGATGTCATATTTATAACATTATATTTTATATTTTTTTGCATGCCATTTTGAGTTGTCCTTTACCTGCATTGTACAGTAACTGTAGTTAATGTACAGAGCACTTGGGCTTACAAATGTAAGTGTGCTTTACAAAAACTAATTAAATGGATTGATTTGCTGATAGACAATCACATGAAGGTTGTGACAAAGTTTCCTGTAAACCAGAAACAAGCTTTATAGTTACATATTTTAGTAAAAGCATAAAACCATCTTGTGTTAAAGGTCCAGAATGCTGCAACACAATAAGTCAATGTCATAAAATATTTAGGTAATAAATCTCCACAGGTACTGAAACTGGATTTTTTGAACAAAATATACAGGTATAGCAAAATATATATATGTAATGATACTAACCTTTTTTTTAAATTTTAGCAATTCTGCAGTAGAAAAAGCTTTATTAAAAGTAGATGTTTCACTATGGAAACTATTAAGACTGGATAACCTGTAATACTTTCTTTTATTTATCTAATGATGTCAGTTATCAAAATACCATAATCATTTCTGGTTGGTGCAACTTCTCTACAATACTTTCATTTTCAGAAGACTACTTAAATCAATGATACTGGTTGAAGTTCAGTTGTATTGGAATGCTACACTTTCCAGAAAATAAGGAAGTTAATAAAACAAATGTAGAAGAACTGACATAGTGAGATGGAGCAGAAGAAATCAGAACACTCTTGGGATGAAAAGGAATGAGAGAGAAAGTACTAGAAAAGAAAGATTAATATCAAGTGTAATTAGAAAGTGGTCAGAAAGAGTAATGACCTTAATAGACATTGCCAGCGGTTATCCTCAGGAGAGAAAAGGTTAACCTCTATTCTGCAATGGGCAGTTGAGTAGACAGTATAACAACCTTCAAGGATAAAATGTGTACAAGAATGAAGGAGGAAATTTAAAGTTCTTGAAGTTATTCTTAAATGAAAGTTTACCAATATAAAGTTTGGTATTTAGCGTTAAACTGCTGTATAACTAGAAGTCTGTAGTCATGAAGAGCCCTCTTAATTATGAAACCAAGGGCTGGTCTTTCATTTAAAACATCTGAACAATCTCTTTCCTTTATTTTTCTTCATAAAAGCTTTTCTTCTTTCATAAAATACTAAATAGTAAAATGCTTTTTTGGTACTTTTCCAACTAGAGCTTTTCTAAATTGAAAGCTTACCTGAATAAATACTAAATATGAGAACATATCTTTCGCATTTCTCCTATTATGCTTTTATGCAAAGTGGTGAATATATGGTGTGCAGCACAGCAAAGCAGCACAATTGAGGACAGTAATTACATTATCAGCATGTGATAACACAACAACCAAAGCAAAAACAAGAAAACCAGCATACAGTATAAACATTCTCGAACACTCACAGACACTGACAGTCGTGCAGCCAAACCTGAAACACACCACGCTGAAAATGAAATTAAAAAGCATTCATACCGACAAGGCCATGGTTTACAGCTGTTTCATGTATTTTTATGCTTGTTTTTGTAATTTTATTGCATAATTTTGTTTTAACTTCTTCATTACAAATGACATATTGTGCATGTGACTTCATGGTTGTAATTTTTGAAAAAAGAGGAAATGGATGATCACGATGCTAAGTTTTGAGATTCTGTGTACTTTCTGTGCCCTTTTTTTTTGCTCTTGCTTGTTAGAGATATTTGTTATATTTTTACTGTGATTTTTCTTTTTTGTTCTTTCTAGGAGCTAGTGTGCTGTAGGCAGGAACTCCATATAAGGCGGTGTAGGTACGTTCCCTAGTTAATTCTACCTGTCTTTGCAAACCCTGTGGCAATTATTTTTTTGTTTTTATTTTATTTATTTGTTTTTTCTTTGTTACTTATTCTTTAATATAACTGACTAATCTTATTTGTTTTAATTTTTAACTTTCTCTTTGATATCTTGTAAAGCACTTTGAGCTACATTGTTTGTATGTAAATGCAATAAATTTTGTTATTGTTTTATGGCCTCGCTGATTTACAGTAGATACTATATAAGGAATATTCATATTCACCCACTATTAAAATGTTAATATAGAGGGAACTAGCAAGGAAATTTGAGTAGGACCAGGAGATAAAACATAGTCAAATGGCAGAAAAAATGGCGAAACTGTGTGATCAAGAATAAAACGGCAACACTAAAATAAGAATCAAAAATCAAATGAAAAATATCAAAGTAAAGGTTTATTTAGCACCAAAACAAGACTTTAAAAAGGGTCATTTAAGAATTTAAAATGATTACCAAAAAAAGGGTTTTATATCAGCAAACTTAGATAAAGAAGTGCACTGAAAGTCGACCTTTTAACCAATCACGCAACTATCAGTCACATTTCTAAGGACATAAATTTGAGGTGCCTTAAGACTAAAGACACAAAATGGTGATGTCTATAAATAAACAAATGGCAAAAATGATCCAAAATAATTCAAAAAAGCAAAAGTATGCTTTAATTCAAGATGACATTAAAAACAGATTGCATGTCTTGGAAAAAAAAAACATGTTTCGTAATAGAAACACAGAAGATAAGTTTAGACATATTATAATTAGCAGAATCCATCCATTTTAAACAATGTGCCCACTGATATATCATTAATTGACAGACACGTAACAAAGCTACAGCTAAAGGAGAGTGTCCAGAGACACAAAGTGTGACAATAACTGAATAACTTCAACACTGACAAAACATTAAATTAAAATCAATTCCAAATACCCAAACCTTGTTCAGAATAAGTAGAAATCAAGAAATGTTGTAAGTATGATAAGGTAATTTTACAGTTAAACAGGAAATCCATTGTTTTTGTTAAAGGAGTCTGCAGTACTATAGAAAAACTTCTACTGCTCATTTCACTTAGACAGACAGGGTGTTTTTTTTATGGACTTTAATGACTTTATTAACCTTCGGTACCAGTTTAATGTGTTCTAAACTTCATGACTGTCAGGAGGATTCAGAGGTAGCAATCTCTGTGTATGCAGAAAAGGCATCTGAAAAAGGTGAGTGGGGCTACCTAATTTCCATATTATACACAATTGTGTTAGCTGTTGTAATTTAATCCGAAAGTCTCAGTTCATATAAATAGCAAATTTAAAATCTTGATACATTCTTGTGGTAACATTTCTAGGGACACACAGACATACCAGTGTAATACTTTCATCTATTTTAATTTTGAAGTTTGAAATGGAAGTTAAGTTCCAACTCTTTTTAGTACAGAAATATACTGCAGACAGTACACAAGTGAGAAAGCCAGGTTTCCAGTTTAGAACATTGGGGACCCAAATCTATGAAGTGAAATTACTTTTGCTAGGGGAGCTGTAGTCCAATTGGGGAAGAAAGTGTAGCCTATTTTAATACTGTAGTTTGTCTATTTATGAGTAATATATAGTCTGCTGAGCACCATAAGAAATTAGAAACTGTAAGTGATTAAATTGATAAACACCTTATATAAGAGTAGTAAGCTTGATTTATTCAGTAAACTGATTAACTGAAATGTAAGACAAATAATGGAAATCTCTTATTTAAAGTCACCAGCTTGCATAGCCATGAAAGTATATTGTCACACACGTGCACATGGGGAACACTTTACAGGCTCAAAGAGTCATATCTTTCAGCCAGACCTGCTGTTGCCGCTCTCACCTTACCCTCTTTCCTCGTATTCCCCTGCAGCCCAGCCAAGGACTCTGACTCATAGTGACATCACCATTGATCCACCCCCTGCTGACATCACTTCCAGCCAACCCTGATGACATAATTTCTACTACCCAGAATTCCTTTTCCTGCCACATCAGTTCCAGTTCTGGTTGTCCTGACTCCTCCTCTTCCTCCTACCCACCTTACTTATGAAGCAGTCTCAGTTTGTTAGCCAGGTCAATTATGAACTCTGCTTTGTAAAACATGTCTTCTTTACTCTACTGATTTTTCAACCTTTTCCAACCTTTTTTGGTCTACTGCCTGATATTTTATCACAGTATCTTCAAGTTATTGTGTTTTTTTGATTGGCATGTTAGCTGTATTAAAATACCTATACTCAGAAGCCAAGGAAAGACATTGTATAATAAATTCTCATGTGGCAAAAACTCTGATATGTTTTGAAATTTTTCTGCTATGTGTTAGTGTTTTCCAACATGTTTGAAACGTTACATTGAAGCCAGTATGCCAAAAGATGATACAGTGATTAAAAAAATCCTAAAATAATAATAAAAGAAAAGTGAAGAATGCAGAACAAGAGAACATACATCCTTTACCACCTGCCCCACCTGTGCCCTGCAAGAAAAAAGCCACCTATTTTGTTAATACTCTAGCAAGATTTCCTACCCGTTTTGGCATAAGCAGTCTAAAGACAGGGATATATTCTTTGGGATTGCCATGGGGAATTCTGAGTGGAAGTGCCCAGTAGTTTAATAGGTTTGCCTCAGAAGTACTTCAGATGGGATATGAAGTGACCCCAGAAATGCTTCAAAAAAGGCCTCATGAGTTTGAAGTTGTGATAGGAGAAGGGAGAACAAGTTGCTGAAGTGCTTCTAGAAGGAGGGGAATGGAGTTTCAAGGAATGTTGGTGAGTGTTTAATTGAGGGTAAAGATGACAAAGGAGCTCAAAATTTAGGCAGGGACCTTTACAGCATTTGGTAGGCCCAGACTGGCTGCAGTCTTTGTTACTTTTTTATCATTGCCACTCCTTGTATTTTACTTACCATGTATGTATTTTATATTCAATAAATCACCCTTTGTCTGTAGGGGTCTGGAATGGATAAATTGAATACATTATTCAATCTGAATGAAACTTGTCCCAGTTACTAGCAATGTAAATGCATTTCAAGAGATTTGCCTCCATTAAAAATGTTATTTTATTGCGCTACCACTGCAGCACCATTGGAGCAGGACAACTGCATGTTTTGTTTTAAAAAAAGAAGATTCTTCCCTTTACTTTACATAATAAAATTTAGATATGTCATATGTTTGCGGTTAAAATGACAAGCTTTTTTTAAGGAAGTCAGGCGCTGGACTCTTTTGTGCATTTGCTGTGTTTTTAGTGTTTCTTGGTGCAAAGAGAATTGTCTGCATCTTAACATCAGAAAAACCAAGGAACTGGTTATTAACTTTTACCACACCAATGAGTGTCTATGTACAGTCACTATTCTAGTAGTGGATGTAGAAGTGGTTCATTCCTACAAGAACTTGGGGGTCTACATTAATGACAGGTTGGAATGGTTTCGGAACACAGAGGAACTATTTAAGAAAGATCAAAGCAAGCTCTTTTTTCTTAGGAGACTGTGTTCCTGTACTGTGGGAAGTGACATCCTTCACATCTTCTATAACTCTGTGATGACCCGTGGTGTGCTGGGCTGGTAACATCACTTCAAGAGAGGCCCACCAAATCAACAAGCTAATTAAAAAGGGGAAGTTCAGTTACAGGATGAACTCTGAACCTCCTGGAGGTCATAGCAAAGGAAAGAATGAAAACAAAACCGAGTGCCATTATGAACAATTCTGCACATCCTTTCCATGACACACTAATACTGAGTACTTTTAGCAAACAAATTATTTAGCAGAAGTGTGTCAAGAAATGCTATTGGGGCTAATTTACACTAATAAATCTGCATAAGGCCTCATTGTCACTAGGACTGCAAAGTCAGAACTTTTCTTTCTTGTGAATATTCTTGCTTTGTAGTCATTCCAGTTTGTGTTCAGACCTAAGTGTGTGTGTATGTTTATTTAATTATGTGTTTATTTATCTATTTATGCAATTATTTATTTTAAGAGCTTTTGTAAAAAGCCAAGTGTCCCCCTAGGGACAAAAGAATATCTATCTATCTATCTATCTATCTATCTATCTATCTATCTATCTATCTATCTATCTATCTATCTATCTATCTATCTATCTGAATGTGTAATACTATATTGTAGTCTTGTTTATTCTGTAATGCATGTTGTAGTGGTAAGTATGGTTACTAGCCTAGTACACAGCGGCTGACAAATTAATTTATAAATGATTTGAAATCTTACAAATGCAAATACTAATCAGAATATTAACAAACAACAATAAGAAAGACTAAAAAATTGCCGCCTACCTTTATATGCTGCAGATGGCAATCCATTCTCTTCCGCTTATCTGAAATCGGGTTGCGGGGGCAGCAGCTTGAGCAGAGATACCTAGACATCCCTCTCCCCGGCCACTTCTTCTAGCTCTTCCAGGGGAATCCCCAGATGTTCCCAGGCTAGCCGAGAGATATAGTCCCTCCAGCATGTCCTGGGTCTTCCCCGGGGCCTCCTCCCAGTTAGATGTGCCTGGAACACCTCACCAGGGAGGCGTCCAGGAGACATCCTGATCAGATACCCGAGCCACCTCATCTGACTCCTCTCAATGCGGAGGAGTAGCGGCTCTACTCTGAGCCCCTCCCAGATGACTGAGCTTCTCACCCTATCTTTAAGGGAAAGCCCAGTCACCCTGCAGAGGAAACTTATTTCGTCTGCTTGTATTTGCAATCTCGTTCTTTCAGTCACTACCCATAGCTCATGACCATAGGTGAGGGTAGGAACATAGATTGGTAAATTGAGAGCTTTGCCTTACGGCTCAGCTCCTTTTTCACCACGACAGACCGATGTAGAGCCCGCATCACTCTGGACACCGCACCATTCTGCCTGTCGATGTCACGCTCAATTTTTCCCTCACTCGTGAACAACACCCTGAGATACTTGAACTCCTCCACTTGGGGTAGGATCTCGCTCCCAACCCTGAGAGGGCACTCGACCCTTTTCTGGCTGAGGACCATGGTCTCGGATTTGGAGGTGCTGTTTCCCATCCCAGCTGCTTCACACTCAGCTGCGAACCAATCCAGAGAGAGTTGAAGATCACGGCCTGATGAAGCAAACAGGACAACATCATCTGCAAAAAGCAGTGACCCAATCCTGAGTCCACCAAACCGGACCCACGCAATGCCCTGGCTGCGCCTAGAAATTCTGTCCATAAAAGTTATGAACAGAATCGGTGACAAAGGGCAGCCCTGGCGGAGTCCAACTCTCACTGGAAACGGGTTTGACTTACTGCCGGCAATGTGGACTAAGCTCTGACACCAATCGTACAAGGACCGAACAGTCCTTATCAGGGAGTCTGGTACCCCATACTCTCGGAGTACCCCCCACAGGATTCCCTGAGGGACACGGTCGAAAGCCTTTTCCAAGTCCACAAAACACATGTAGATTGGTTGGGCAAACTCCTCTGCACCCTCCACAACCCTGCTAAGGGTGTAGAGCTGGTCCACTGTTCCGTGACCAGGACGAAAACCACACTGTTCCTCCTGAATCCGAGGTTCGACTATCTGATGGCCCCTCCTCTCCAGGACCCCCGAATACACTTTTCCAGGGAGGCTTAGGAGTGTGATCCCTCGGTAGTTGGAACACACCCTCCGGTCCCCTTCTTAAAGAGGGGGACCACCACCCCGGTCTGCCAATCCAGAGGTACTGTCCCTGATATCCATGCGATGTTGCAGAGGCGTGTCAACCAAGACAGTCCTACAACATCCAGAGCCTTGTGGAACTCCGGGCGAATCTCATCTACCCCTAGGGCTCTGCCACCAAGGAGTTTTTTGACCACCTCGGTGACCACCGTCCCAGAGATGGGGGAGTCCACCTCCGAGTCCCCAGGCTCTGCTTCCTCATTGGAAGGCATGTTAGTGGGACCCCCACCCGCACCGACCCACAACGTCCCGAGTCGAGGTCAGCAGCGCACCATCCCCACCATATACAGTGGAACCTTGGTTTACGAACGTCTCGAAACACGTACAAATCAGTTTACAACCAGAAAGTTCGCCAAACTTTTGCATCTGTTCATGACCACAGACTTGGTATATGAACAAGCCAGTTTCCCTTTCAGTTTGTGAGCGCCAATGATTTCCGCACGTGTTCAGACTCTCCCTGTGCATTCCCACACACACACACAGACACGTGCACGCGAGAGAAACACACACACAAAGACGTGCACGAGAGAGAGACACACACACACACACAGACACACACGTGAGAGAGAGAGAGACGAATTTTTCAAATGTTCATTTTTTCCCTGTGCTTAAAACGCATTAAAAAAAGTGTTTTTAGCGAGCGTTTAGTAGCGCTACAATACAAACTCTTGCAGTGTTAGTTTTCCCTGTTGTGCAAGGTTTTCTCAGTGTTATTCAGTGTTTTTACATTTAGCTGCTGATTGCCACGACTACGACGCCTCTTCATAAATAGAACCGTGAATCGGCTAAAGGGAAAAAGAAGAGAATAGGAAAGAATGGGAGTTTGCAGGAGAAGGCAGGAAGCAGGAGGAGAAAGCCGATGCAGGAGAGAGAGCGAGCGCAGTCTCGTGTGCAGCTGAGCAGAGAGCCTGGGTGTTTGTTTCAGTGTTATTCAATGTTTTTACATTAGTTTACTATTACACTGTGCATTCTATGGTGTAATTAACTATATTTGTGCTTAAAAATCTTTAAAAAAATATATTTACATACAGTTTGTACTGTCTGGAACAGATTCATTGTATTTACATACAATCCTATGGGGGAAATTACTTCGGTTCACGACCAAATCAGTTTACGAGGTTCCACTGTATAGTGTTGACACTGCACTGCTTCCCCCTCCTGAGACGCTGGATGGTGGACCAGAATCTCCTCGAAGCCGTCCGAAAGTCGTTCCCCATGGCCTCCCTAGACTCCTCCAACGCCTGAGTTTTTGCCTCAGCAACTACCGAAGCCGCATTCCACTTGGCCTGCTGGTACCTATCAGCTGCCTCCAGAGTCCCACAGGACAAAAGGGTCCTATAGGACTCCTTCTTCAGCTTGACAGCATCTCTCACCGCCGGTATCCACCAACGGGTTCGGGGATTGCCACCATGACAGGTACCGACCACCTTACGACCACAGCTCCACTCAGCCGCCTTAACAATAGAGGCACGGAACATGGCCCATTCAGACTCAATGTCCCCCACCTCCCTCGAGATGTGGTCGAAGTTCTGCCGGAGGTGGGAGTTGAAGCTACTTCTGACAGGGGACTCTGCCAGATGTTCCCAGCAGACCCTCACAACACGTTTGGGCCTACCAGGCCACACCGGCATCCTCCCCCACCATCGAAGCCTACTCACCACCAGGTGGTGATCAGTTGACAATTCCACCCCTCTCTTCACCTGAGCCCCAACTCCAGGTCTGGGTCCAGAGGGGGGCCCTGGTGACCTGCATCCGGGCAAGGGAAAATGCCGTCCAAAGTTTTCATTCATCATAGAAGGTTTGCTGAACCGCTCTTTGTCTCATCCCTCAGCTAGGACCAGTTTGCCTTGGGTGGCCCTACCAGGGGTTTAAAGCCCCAGACAACAGATCTCCTAGGATCACTGGGGCACGCAAACCCCTCCACCACGATAAGGTGGCGGTTCAAGGAGGGGCAGATGGCAATACCATTTGAATTAATGAGTCTTGTTTGTTTGAATTGTTAAAATAATCAGATTACTGTGCAAATATAGGGGGAACAAATTTGGTTGAAGAAAAAAGTAATCAAGGCAAGCAAAAAGAACAGTGAAATTAATGTAATAAATTAAACCTGTCATGAGATTAAGAACAGTAATAGTGATTAATTTCACTGTTAATGTCTGCACTCCTAGCTACTCATGATGTTAATGAGATATTTCATTACAAGAATAACTCTGTTTCACTTGATGTGTATAAAGAGATTCCGCCACACCTTTCATGCTCTGTAAAACTTAAATTTACATATTCCACAGGAGATTTTTCCCAGAAACTTGGTAAACTTATTTGCAGCCATAACTTCCTTAAGCATGGCATTTCCTGAATTCCCCTTGGTGAATTTAATGGACTTTATTACTATACAACCAAGTGGTGCAGAATTAACCCACCCACAGGATTTTTATTTTTTTAGAGTTACAGCAACTTTTTTGCATTATTTTTCTTTAGTACCTTTAATAGTAAACAGTTTAATATAAAGTGAAACATATAATGCCTATAATTATTGTATGTCACATATTAAAAACATGATTCATGCTTTGAAAATAAAACAAAGGAAATATTTGGTTTTACTCTTGGCTTGAGCATCAGATTCAGATTTATGATGGCAGTTTCAGAGAACTTGTGCCACACTGCTGAATAAACAGTCACTCGTACAGGTGTTCAGATCTAAGAAACTGAAAAGTATGAACACATACTTTTTCTTAAATTATTTTTACCCAACAGTTCTTTATTCTTAAGTACTATATACTGTAGATTGCTCATTAACTGTTGTGTAAGGTGAAATCATTTCTCTCATCTATATGTTATAAAAAAGTGAAGTAGCTCCCATATTAACACATTGTGAGATTTTGGCTGTAAATGTATTCTTGTCATATATGAAGGGTCACATGAGCATATTACAAATGATCAGCAATGTACCGTGTATCTTTCTGATTTGCCTTCACTGCTCCATTTGAACCTTAGATAATTTCTGCATTCGTTGTGAGTTTGATAAGCTCCTTTAGTGATGAAACTTATCCTCATATTGGTTGGCACACTGGCCGAATAAGACTTCTCTGTTGTGTGCTTTCCAAATAACCACCACCGTAATTCTCTTATTTCAGTATGGTTCTATCATCATGCTGTGCTCTCAGGTGACATTAAATAAAACCCTCTTGAACCTTTGCTGCGTTATTGTCCACTCTCAGTCCTTCCATGCTGTGCATCTTTATAAATGTTTACTGGAAAAGACTTGGTGTTCAGTTTAGATAGTTTCAAACTCTCTCTGGTCCCGATTTGGAAAAAGAATCTTTAGAGCTTTTGCAACATGTATTTGAAATGAAAAAAATCTTAGGTTTTAGAGTAATGCTCTTTATGAAGAAATCATTCTTGCTCATCTTCTGTTCTGTTTACTTCATAGCCCATATGTGAATGTTTTTATTGTGAGACAAATCTAAAGATGCATTTCTAACATACATTACATATCTTAATTAAAAACTGTAGAAAGTCTTAGACTGCAAAATATATATTTCCCTAAAAATAGCCATTGCTTATCTTACAAAGGAATCAATTCAGTGTATAAAACAGTCTGATTAACAATTATTGTTTGTGTAATATTTTGTAATTATGCATGTGCATTCCTATCATATTTAATAGTAGCGGCCTGACATCGTAAGTAATTAGTCACAGTAACTAAATATGCATAATAAATTCTGATATGTAATGAAAAGATAATTATCTTTTGCATTTCCAAGGACCAGTTTTTCCCTCACCATGTGCTAAATTAATAATTTGTTGATTTTATTCTAAATAAACATTTTATATTAGTATTTGACCTGTATTATAACTAGGTTAGCAAAATAGCACTGCATTCTCAGAGCACCTGAGACTCCAAGTTCAGTATGACTTGGAGAAGACTTTGTCTGATTGCTATATTTTAATAGACACACAGCATTTGGTACACTCTAATAGTCTTTAAAATTATAGATGTGTGTTATTTTAGAGATAGCACTGGTGTCCTTACAAATTGAGTGATAATGAATATAAGGGATTATCTATATCTCAAAACTGTGGGGAGTAAAGAAACTCCCACATTCAACACACACCAGTAAGCAAGAATACTGAGTGAAGACAATGGCAAAACAGTTGTCCAATCAAAAGACAATTCAGTCAAGAACTGTGGTGGCTTAATGGACACGGAGTTACCACTAACTATTTTCCAGCATTTTTTGCACTTTTTTATGCATTTTGTTTTTGTTTAAACTGTTTTTGCCTTGATTCCTGGTGAACTCCTATTGTTTCTGGAGGCTCAAGATGGCCACCACATCATTGTGTCACAGGGGTAAACCCAATTGATCCAGTGAGAACACTCACTGTTAGGGACAGTTATGAGAACATGAAATGTCTTGACAGCTCTGCAATACAGAGATCAACTTCCTGTCTTTTCTCCCAAACTGATCAATGCATTTAATCTTCTGTTTAAGAGCAACTGCTAAGATGTTTAAAAAAGCTAATCATGAGATGCACATTTCTCCTGGAAATACAATCAAAACAAAAAGAAATCTTTCCCAAAATAAAATGAAAACCAGAAGGAAGCCTGGTGGGAAGGTTGTACATTGCTTTTCAAACCATAGGGTACAACCCTAATCGTAGTTAAACAAGACTTGCTCCCCAATATTCTATATTCTTATATTCTTAGAGACAAACACTAAGACAAAAATCAAGCTGAGACAAAACAGTTACAAGTGAAAATCAGGGTATTGAGTTCAAGACTATCTAACCATATTAGTTCACTAATCAAATCCATATCTTTGACTAAAGGGCTCATGTGCTATACTGTAATTTATCAGCAAGTCCATGTTGTGTGAGTCAGGGAGGAGACCCTTGGCAACTAAGCCAGATCCCTTAGCAAACCTTTCTCCACTCATAGCGGTTTCTGAAATGGTGATAGGACACACTTTAAATAAAACAAAAAAAAATGGATGTAAGCATCAGTAGTTTTTGTGCCCTAGGAACCAAGTTACCCGAACTATTCTATAACATTTCAGTAATTATTTACTGCTCTGATGCTGATCTTCCTGATCATAAAATAGGTTATTACAATAGCAATTGAGAACAAGAATTCATAACTAATTGCAGAATTGCGGTATTTGAGAGGGTTCCTCTTGAATGCCTGTTTCTCTTGCATGATTTGGCTCAAAAACTAATCAGCACATCATTATCTCAAAACAGGCTTATGTTTTGAGTTTGGTACTTTTCCATCCAGCCATTTTAACTCTAGACCATCCTCAAGAAACCGTTACACACAGACACACACCCATCATTGAGATATTGAAGTTTTCAGTATCTGGGGACCCTAAAACATCAAAATCCATTGAAAACCATTGATGATTGAACCCCCATTGATGATATGTTATGATGGGGGGGGCGCAAAGCAAAAAAAAAAATATTTTTTATTTACAAAACATAATCTCATGAATCAAAAGAACAAACTTATCTGACACATAAAAAATGTGTAACCTGCCAAAACATTTTTCTCAGTTCTTAACAGTTTCAAGTAAACTATTCAAACAAAGAAATTAACAGTTACCGTAGATCCCGGAATACAAGCCGACCCGGTATATTAGCCGATCCCCTTCTCTACCGACTAAATTACATGTATTTGCCGATGACCGGTATTTAAGCCGACCCCCTTCTCCAAGCAAAATTTTCTAAATTTCCTTAAAAGTGTTTCTTCGGGTATATTTATAATGTTTATCGGCGAGAATTTGAGACTGCTGGCATTTTTGATGGAAAACAGGAAGTGATTGCGGAGAAGTTTGGTAAATTGGAACCTTTGTGTTGAAACTATATACGCAAATATGGTACATCGGCGGGTGGATTTCCGGAGACTTGTTATAAATTTGATTAACTTAAATACGCAATACAGTGGACCCTTGACTTACGAACTTAATTCGTTCGCAAAGGCTAACCCATAATGCGTTCCGAACCTCCCACTGCAACACTTCCTTAACCTTTTCATAATAAAAAACACCAATAATTTTTCTAATGTACTAACCAAAAAGTTATAAAAAGTGCCTAGCCTACTTAGATTAGGCTAGGAGCATGGTGGCGCGCAGCGGCTCAGGGCTCTCCTTTTCAGTGCACTTTTTTGTTGTTTTTGTACTTTTTTTTTTGTCCTTGTTTGTGCACGATCGGTTCGGCGAACATCCGCTACACCATTCAGAACCTTATAGACATCTGTGTCCAGAGCCAGACATCTGTTTTGAGTGTTTTTCATCACAAGCACAACATCCCAGACAACATAGCGAGACCAGCGGGCTCTCCGTGGTTTGTTGTCGGGTCTAAGAGACGACACAGACGGAGGAGGGAAAGAAAGCAGAAGCGGGGCCGCAGATACGGCGTTATGCTAAGGCTAAAAAACAACCATACAAGCCCTATACAGAACTTTTTTCTGCACTGAAGGAGCTGCTTTTAATCTCAATGTAGATGCGTATAGTGACATTAAAAGGCATTCTATTCTAGAAACAATTTCATACTGTACTCACCATTTAATTTGACATCTTTGGGCTGCAGGAAGGGAGGAGGAGGAGATATTTCCACACAATGTCCATCTTCGTTTCGAAATTACATCCACAAACACATGTATCTGGGCTCCGACTGACGCTACTAACGCTCTCGGTTGTTTGTTTACAATCGCGCAAGCGGATACACGTGACCGCATCCGTTCCGTAACGCAAGATGTGGATTGTAAATCAAAATAAAAAATTTTATTTTAAACTTCCCAATAATTTATTATAAATTTTATTAATAAAATCAACAACTAAAACACTTTTTTGAATAAATTCTTTATTTAATTTAAAGTACCGGCATGCAAAGTTACTTCTTCATCTGAAAGATGGCTCTGTGGTTTCGTCATTATTTACTTCCGTATTCATCGGCAAAACCGGCATTGCGCTGGAAATCTTGAATCTGAAATGATACTCGTTGTATAAACCGAACCCCAAACTCCAAGCCAAAAATCTAGGACGAAATTCTCGACTTGTATTCCGGGATCTATGGTAATTCTGTTTTTCACTCTTGTTATGTTTTGACTTTGGATTTGGTTTTGTCCTGAAATTATTTCATGGAATGATTTACTAAACTTTTGTTTATAGACTAATGAGACCAAACAACATAAAGTTTCCTCTGGAAATGCAGTTTAATAGCAACAATGCCAAAGAAAAGTAATGAAAAACAAAAGATTCAAAATATGTCATTAGTTATTGTTCCTAATAGCTAATGTGAGTTGTCCTTCAAAGAAAGACATTTCTAATGACTACACCTTGAAATACAAACTTCTTTTAGAATTGCTGAAATCTGTATTTTTTCATTTGTATTTTTCTTCCTGTCACTACAAAAGGTTGCTGACTTGGTAGCAAATTTCTACAATTTCATTTACTCATTTCTTCAATTACCTTTTAAGTACTAATTATGACTGTTGAAAATTATAATAAAACAAAAGACTCAGTTTCAATGATCTATTGGTAAACCCTTCAAAATATCCATCCATCCATCTATCTATTGTTACAGAGTACAAGGATTGGTTGGTATCCCACATGGGATGCATGCTTCCCTGCTCAACTGGGAAGCCTTAATAATGGATGGGGTGAAGCAGCCTCCTGGGTCCATGTGCTCCCCAAGTGTAATAGGTGGCAGCATCCTTGTGGTAGCTCTCCCATCTGCACATCTGCGGGGCTGCATGGGTGTTGTAGTCCCAATGATTTGCCCTACTGGGTTTCCTGGGAGCCACCGGGGGTGCTGCAGGTAGAAGGATTCCTTGTTTTAGAGAGGATCTGCCTGACTGGAAGTGCTTCCGGGGTGTATTATGGTGGCACCATAAGTATTCCCAGGTCCAGTATAGAAAAAGCCACTCCATCTCACCCAGGCGTTAAAGTCAGTAGGAAAAAGGTAAAAGCTTGCTGAGCAATAGGGGAGGAAGAAATCAGAAAAGGATAGAAGAATTTCATTGTGTATTGAGAAAGAAGCCTGTTTAAATGTATATTGTAAAACAAAAAGGTTCATTTAAGCCCAAGATTATTGTGATGTAATTGTGCCTGAGGTTTTATGGCTTGGTGAAGCCCCCTTGCAGGCCACACCATACATCAATCCATCCATTTCCTATCCTATTTATTAAATAAAATACTAAAAATATAGTTTAATGTGATTGTCATATTTATTTTTAATAAATGTAACATTTAGAATGTAAACTTTTCTGAAATTTGCCAATCTTCTTTTGGAAGTGTTTTAATTACTACATCCAGTTAATCAAAATTATAATTTTTTGTATTGTATTTATTATATGTAAGTGGCAGTGGTCAAATGCCTAAATAAAAACATTTCTTTTAAGAATGTTCAAAACATATGTTAATATTATGTATTATAAGGAATTAGCCTGTCATACTTCACCAATTTAGAATTAGCAGAACTTTGAAATGTGGGATGAAAACTGGAGTACCTACAGAGAAGAATGTGGATGCCAGAAAAACATGGTCTGGGTCAGGAATTAGGTCAAGGTTCCTGAAGTTCTGGAACTGTGGTGCTAAGCGTGTACCAACATGTTCATTTTTTAAGTGGCAAATTACAACAAAAAAATCTACAAAACCTTTTCTTTATGAAATATAAGTGTTAGTGCTCCTGTCTGTTGGTTAGAATGACTTCATTTCCAGTCTTCTATCGGAAAACTGATAGTCGGCATTGACCAAGGACAGAGATACTTTAGACAGCATAAATGTGTATTTAATAGTATTGGACTTACCATTCTGTCAGACTCTCACAATTTATTATTTATTTATTATTTATTACCTCAGTACACTGTATCTCAATTTCAGATTCATGCTTATCATGCACAAACATTCTATAGCCCATGAGAACCGAATCTTAGAGGACATGGGAGGAGGATTTAGAAGTTGCACAACCGCTCACCTTTCTGCGTGTGGGTAAAAATGGCATTTGCAGTTTACACTTATGTAAGTTGGTCTGAGTCAACTTGATCACAATCACAATGTGGTCAAGTGCTATACTATTGTGAGTGGATCACTTAAAATGCATCCTAATGTTTGGTCCTCAGTTTTTTTAAAATGTTTATTATTATGTTTTACTTGCCAGTAAAAATTAATTTCTTTTTATTAAGTTCTTCGAAACCTAGCTTCTATAGAAAATATCTAATTAATATATATGGTAAATATCTCACATTTGCGTTGAGGTGTTATCTTCCATTGCACTGGAATACTGATAATGCAATGTAATGTGCTATTGTTTTGAGGTATGTTAGGTTAATATAATCTAATGAGAATTAAAATTCACCTGTACTATTTACCATAACTAAAAGGTTAATTTAAATAAATTTGTTATCAAAGCAAAAATAGAAGAAAAAGTATAGGTTCTATGGTATAAAACAGTGGTACTTCTTCCTAAACAATAAAAGAAAAGAACATTACCATTAAAAAATTTATTGAACCTTTTTTGCTGTTGTTCTTGTGCTGTTTTTGTTTAAGCCTGTAATGAAAACAAGACTTTAAAAAACAAAATTGTTTTTCACTGCTGCTGTAACATAATATAGTATAGCATTTACACTAAAATCAAATGAAAGCCACATCAATCCAATCCAGATCAGTGCCAGAGGAATATTTGATCTGATTCTCAAAAATTTATACAAGCAAGCTTTTATAAGATCAGACCAAGAGTAGTGTCCAGAGATTTTACTTTGCAGCTTGTTTGCTTCTTCCTCTTTATTGCCATTCTTTTTACTAGAACTAAGACAACAACAACATGGTATCAGGGAATCTGTACTGACTGAACAAATACTGTACCCTGCTGTATTTATCATGTCCATCTTTCCCCATTGGTTTACTGATTACCTGATCCCAGCTCTCTAATTCTGACTATGCCAGTTCTGAATTTGTAATGGTTTTTCTTATAGTACTTACTCTAAATACAAAATAAACTTTTCATGTAATTTGATGTCCAGACTGCTGCATATGGAATAGCTTTATTTTACTTTTTGTTTTAGTTTGTTCATAAAATATCCTTTTGCACCTAAAATCTGGAATAGCCTGCCAATAGGAATTCGCCAGGCTAATACAGTGGAGCACTTTAAAACTCTGCTGAAAACACATTACTTTAACATGGCCTTTTCATAACTTCACTTTATCTTAATCCTGATACTCTGTATGTTCAATTCATTATAATAACTATTCATGGTGGCACTAAAATCCGTACTGACCCCTACTCTCTCTTCTGTTTCTTTTTCCGGTTTTTCTGTGGTGGCGGCCTGCGCCACCACCAACTTACTCAAAGCACCATGATGTCCCAGCATTGATGGACTAAAAGCCAGAAGTCCACGTGATCATCATCATCATCATCAAGTCCTTCCGTGAAAACCATAAATACAAAGAGGACTGTTTCATTTATGTTAGGTAGATTGCCCAGAGGGGACTGGGCGGTCTCATGGCCTGGAATCCCTGCAGATTTTATTTTTTTTCTCCGGCCATCTGGAGTTTTTTTTTTGTTTTTTCTGTCCCCCCTGGCCATTGGACCTTACACTTATTCTATGTTAATTAATGTTGACTTATTTTATTTTCTTACTGTGTCTCTTATTTTTCTATTCTTCATTATGTAAAGCACTTTGAGCTACATTTTTTTGTATGAAAATGTGCTATATAAATAAATGTTGTTGTTGTTGTTGTTTTGGCTTGTTGATACATTTCAGTGTTAACTTTCGTCTGAATACAAAGGTGAAATTTCATTTAGTGTGTGGGCAATACTGTTATTGTAATGTGAGTATTTTGCCATATCTATTCTCCAGGACAATGATTCTTATATCTAGTGTTAGAAACCATGTTTTTGAGTCGGTCAAATTGAAGTGAGTCTTTAATTGCACCAATTAAACAGTTATTTTGGTTTTTCTTGGATTTAGCTCCCTGTGATTTTTACTTGTTCCCAAAAATCAAAAATGACCTGAAGGGAACACATTTTTCTTCAAAGGATGAAGTGAAAGAAGAAATGGCAAGCCTGTTGAAGAGCCTCAAGCAAGAAGACTTCCAGCACTGTTTCAATCAATGGAAGATACATATGGAGCAGTGTAGAGATCGGGAGGAGGGAATATATAGATGGTGACAATGTTTAGACTGCTGTAATTAATCAATAAATATTTTTTTTTTTACCAATCCAGTTATTTTTTTGTCTCACCTCGTGTTGTTTTACACATTTAAAAAGGACAGAATACAGCTGTTACATTCTCTGCATTTTGGAATATTGCATATTTGAATGTACATTTTCCCATCAGTCTCTGTCTGAAATTGTTATGCCAGTTATAAGATACAAAGCAGCCTGACAGCTCAGTAGCTCAGACACCAACGACTGGCTTTACCCAAAACAGACCTGCCTGGTAATCTTCTGGCAATATGTATTCAAAAGTAACTTCTATGATGTTTAAAGTAGCTAACTAGAGGGTCTGTGGGAGTGAAATCAAAAACAAAAGTACTATCGAAAATAGGAGGAAGTCTTTTATAAGGGTTTTTGAGTTGTTTTTTAGGCCAGACACTTTAACCATAATCATAGTTAAAACAAATTGACAAAGAGTCATTCACTAAAAATCTATTATTTTGCTAGAGCAAGTCACTAAAATGAAAACATAGCCCTAAAGACAAAAGAGCTATAAATTAAAACTCACAGATTGAAATCAAGATTATGTCAGTTGTTAACTGACAAAATTCACATCTTGGACCAAGGGGTCCTGGCATTGAACTGTAATGGATAGCGCATGTTTGTGATGCGAATCAAGGAGGAGGTCCCCAGCAACCAGGCCAGATCTTCTAGCTACTCATTATCTTCCTGTAGCAGCTTCTAAAAGGGGAATGTAACACACAATTTAAAAGAATGAAAATATTTTTCAAAATTCAAAACAAATCCTAAAAGTTAATCTTTTATTAAATAAAATCTCATAAACCAAAAAAAAAGTAGTCTTAGCATAGAAAAGTTTTAACCTGATAAAATGGATATCCAATTCCTAACAGAAATACTCAATCTTAATTTCATCCTATTCTTAAATCTAAATAACGGCACTTTGAACTCTTGTATACATTTACATTTTTTCAGAATTTAGAATTTTTCTTTTTGTGAAAAATGACTAAATGATTTACTAATATTCCTTTCTATCTCAAAGCCAGCATTTTCAAGGCATTTTTGATACTCAGTTTAAAATTTTGTAGGAAAACTAGCTGTGCTACCCATCTAAGATTTGAAATCTAAGCAATCAATGTAGACCTCAGCATTAACATTTGCAGTGCATATGTTGTTATATGTCATTAGGTATGGGATTTGTAAAGAAGTGTTCATGTTTCCAATGCATCATCTATTGGAATGACAAATGTGATACATTTTGTTACTAAAAGTATTTGTGATGGGTCATCTTTTGGAATACCAGACAGATATACAAACAGAAACAGCGACACTCATCCTTTTATTAAGGTGGAAGAGAAAACCAAGTATAAAATTAGCAACACTACATGTAAAAGATCATTTAAAGTTTAACAGTGCTAACTGTATTCTTTGTTTTTCAACACACTTTAAGTGACTAACATAATGGGTAAATTTCAAGCTTAATTGTATCATATTTTGGGAAACAAAGCAAGCAGAATTAGAACAATCTAGATGAGACATTCAACCCATCAAAGCCCACCAGTCCTATTCACTTAATGTTTCTAAAAAACATCAAGCCTAGATTTAAAAGTCCCTAAAGTCCTACAGTCTACCACACTACTTGGTAGCTTACTCTAAGTGTCTGTGGCTCTCTATGTAAAGAAAAACTTACTATTTTTTGCAAAATTTACCCTTAACAAGTTTCCAACTGTGTCTCTGTGTTCTTGGTAAACTAATTTTAAAACAACACTCTCGATTCACTGTACTAATTCCCTTCATAATTTTAAAAACTTCAGTCATGTCACCTCTTCTTTTGCTTAAACTGAAAAGGCTCTTTTAATCTTTCTTCATAATTCAACCCCTGTAGCCCTGGAATCAGCCTAGTCGCTCTTCTCTGGACCTTTTCTAGTGCTGCTATGTCCTTTTTGTAGCCTGCAGACCATAACCTCCTTGGACGTGTACTCCACACATTGTGTTATATAACCTAACATTCTGTTTGCCTTCTTAATAGCTTTTGAACACTGTCGGGAAGTTGATAGTATAGAGTACACTACAGCTCCTAAATCCTTCTCATAAGATGTACTGTCAATTTTCAGACCTCCCATTGTGTCTCCAAACCTAATATTTTTACTTCCTATGTGAAATACTTTACATTTACTGACATTAAATTTCATCTGCAACAAATCTGCCCAGCCTCTATGCTGTCCAGGTCCCCCTGTAATGATTCAACAAATTCCATATTATCTGCCAATCCACCTATCTTGGTATCATCTGCAAACTTAACCAGCTTGTTACTTATATTCCTATCCAAATCACTTGTATATATTAAACATAGCAATGGCCCTAGCACTGACCATGTGGAACATCTCTCTTAACAACAGCCAGTTCTGATGAGGTTCCTCGCACCATCACCCTCTGTTTTCTGTGTTTGAGTCAATTCTGCACCCATCTAAAATCATCACCCTGAACTCCAACTTCCTTTAGTTTGATGCCCAACCTCTCATGTGGCACCTTATCAAATGCTTTCTGAAAGTCCAGATAGATAATATCATAAGCTCCACTTTCATCATATCCTTTTGTTGTTTCCTCATAGAATTCCAACATGTTAGTAAAACACGACCTCTTGCTTCTGAACCCATGCTGACTGTTCAAAAAAATGTATGTTCTTGCCATGTGTTATTCAAAGTCACCCAACACACGTTTAATAACCATTATTTATATTTACAATAGTGCCACACAACCCTTAAGTCCCCAAAGTCCAGGCCTCACAGTCCAATGCCTTCCTTTCCTTCAGGCCACCTCCTTGCATCCTCCCAGACATTGTCCTTCTTCCACCCGACTCAAGTCATCACACGAAGGGAGGTGGCCCCTTTTATAAGCACCCGGATGTGCTCCAGGTGTGTTCCGGCAATCTCCCACCAACACGCCCCAGTGTAGCGGAAGTGCCGGCTGCATCCCCAGAAGCACTCTGGGTGTCCCTGCTCATCTTCCCCCCCAGCAATTCCGGGTGTGGAGGAAGTGCTGAGGTCCAGGGTCCCCAAGACATTGAGGAGCCCCCTGGCGGTGACCACGGACCCCTACAGGGTTGAGCTTCAAAGCCCTGTACCCGTGGCCACCAAAGGCACCAGGGTGGTCGTCCCCACATGGTCTGAGGGAGGCATAAGCCCTCCTCCGGTCCTCCAAGGTGTCCCGGCTGGGTCGCACCCCCTAGCCATCTGCGACAATATATGTATATACTGTATATAAAAGAATGCAAGGGTAAATATATAAGAACTTGAGGGTGAATATCATCTGGTCCTGTAGATTTGTTTGACTTCAGCCTATTCAATCTAAAGCACTACTCTTTCTACAATTTCTAAATCAGTCTGTACCTCCTTAGTCGTCCCTTTTACTGTTGGAAGGTTATGTACTTCCTCACTTGTGAAGACCTCAGAAAAACGCTTATTTAGAGCATCCGCTGTTTCACAGTCTGTATTTTTTAATTTCTGATGCACTTCACCTCCTCCTTGATTGTTGTTTCATTACTAAAATGCTGAAATAATCTCTTTGGGTCGCCTTTCACCTTATCTATATATATAATTCACTAAGGGCACACCAGACAGTGAGCGCAAGCAAGACAGAGAGCGCACGCAAGACAGAGAGCCACACCCACCAACTCACAGAGCCCCGCCCACCAACTCTAAGACCATGGGATACACACGACAGAGCCCCGCCCGCCATCTCTAATCCTACTTCTGTGTCCACCATCGCTCTCGATCAAACAGCAATAATTAGCAAACAAACAAAGATAACTGGCAGTAACAGTGCAAAATTCACAATTGGTATGCCAGTTTAAAAAGATAAGTTTTGAGGGTAGTTTTAAAATGTGTTATTGAATCGAGCTGATGTATATGAGAGAAAAGAGAACTCCCGAGTTGAGGAGCACTATGAGAGACGCTCGAGCTCCCATAGCACAGAGTTTGATGTGTGGTACAGAAAGTATAGCTGCAGATGAGAATCAGAGTGAGCGAGACGAGTGTCAGTCTGTAGGAGATCAGTGAGGTTGTGGAGAGCTTTAAGTGTTAAGAGCGGTATTTAGTATTGTATTCTGTAGTTAACAGGGAGCCAGTGAAGTTGAGAGAGAATAGGTGTAGTATGTTCAGTGGATTTAGAACAGCAGGTTATTATCCTGGTAGCAGAATTTTGAATAAATTGTAAGTGATGGAACGTTTCTGTGGGATGCCAGATAAAATACCATTACAGTAATCTATACGTGAGGTGACTCGGGCATTAACCAACACTTTAGTACTGTGTTGCGTAAGAACAGGATGAAGTCTAGAAATGTTTCGGAGATGGAAGAAAGCAGTCCGAGAAATGTTACTTATACAGGAGGAATTATTTAATAATAATAATAATAATACAGGTAATAATAATAATAATTATTATTATTATTATTATTTAATAATTGCCATTATTAGTGTATAAATGGATATAAATAATTGCATGTAAACGATTCGCCAAAATCTGTTGTATGTAAACGATACTGCTTAAAACGTTATTGTTTTTTCATCAGAAAACCTGGTTTCCATGTCTACCTGTATTAGTTTAAATGGCACTTTTACCGCTCGCAATAGGGCGGACGCAGTGACTTATCGTGTCGACTGGGCAACACAGTGAATGCGGTGTCTATCTATATATGTCTATGTTTTCCGTAGCCTGCTACAGGAAGGTACTCTCTCGACCATTGGCATTGGTTTCGCTCCTTGCTATTTTCGTTATACTGCGAAGGTGGTTTGTTATACTGAATTCCTTTCTCACCGTTTTGCATTCCTATTCTTACACCACCGTATGCTACAGCGGGCTTTGGCTAGTCTACTATATTCCTCTCTAACTGTATTTTAGCCTCCCTAATATCCTACTTAATGGTTGTCGTCATGTTCTCATAAGCCCTACAATTCACTTTGGAGTTATTATTCTTATATGCCTTATAAAGCTGTTTTTCCTTTGAAACTTCTTTTTTTTCTTTATTAACCCACTGTGAAGTTTTTTAAATTTCCTATTTATTCCAAATTTAGGTACTGTATGTACCTGTCCTGCATTGCATGAAAAACATTTTTAAGCCTGTTCCACTGCTCCTTGACTGTCTCCACACTTAAAAGTTTATCCCATTTATTATTTAGCCAGGTTTCCGTTATTACTATAATATCAAAATAATGCTGCTCTACATACAACTCCAACTCACTTGTATTATTTTTGATACTTCTAGCATTAAGGTAAGCTACTTTTAATGTATTATACGTTTTACATTTGAAGGTTGGGAAAACAAATTACATTACTATGCATTTTTATTTTTACTCTTTTGCTTGTTCCTCCATGTACAGTTCTAAACCCATCCTGTTTGAAAATTTACCCTATATAGACAATTCTCAGTCAACCTACTCATATGCTTCCCCAATATATTGGTGCCCCTCTAGTTCAGATGTAACCTGTACCAGCAGAACTGGTCCCATCTGTTTCAAAAGGAGTCCCAATGCCCCATAAACCTAAACCATTCTACTCTGCACCAAGATTTGAGCTAAGATTTGAGAAGACTACTTTGTCAGTTCTGTTCCTCAGCTTGGCACCTTACTGTTTAAATTTGGATCACAGAACTGACAGAACTGTCATTGTTCCAATATGAACAGTAACAACTGGATCCACCCCAGCTCTGGCCAAGAGTCTATTTACCCTTCCAGGGAGGTCTCCCACCTGTGCACCTGGAACGCAACAAACCAGTGCTTCAGTCCCCCTAATGACTGTGTGCCCAACTATCACTACCTCTCTCTTTATGGGAGCTGTTTTTGATGTGGCCCGTTGGGGCTTTTTATGCCTGCCTACCACCTTAGAATCTACAGAGACACTGTCCAGCTCTGCAAGGACCAGAAAATGGTTTGACTCTTCCAATTTTGGGGTTGATTCACCCAGACAGTGTGCATTCTTTACTTTGCGTCTTACAACCATGACCCACCTACCTCTACCTGTCTGGACTAGAATCTGCTCCTGTGCCACCTTAGTTGTGCACACTATCTCTCTAAAGGGCACCTGGACCAATATTAAGAGTTATCAGAGATTTCTACATAGAATATTTAACCTTTTTAACCTTTCTTGTTTCTATTTGTCTGTTTTATTTCATTCTGTCTGTTATTAGATGCAACTGAGAAGGCAAATTTCATGTTTTCTTGTGTAAACATGACTAAATAAAGAAACCTAAAACCTTAAACCTTAAACAATAAAAATACAATATCGCTAATAAAACAAAATTTGTTACAGGGATAAGGCAATAACAGGGCATATTGCATCTAAACCATGTTTTAAAAATAATACATTTTGCTCTCTTTTGAACTCATTAAAACAAATCCTTTGGAGGAAAACCCATATATCTACTGTACAATTAAGACATAAATATCAAATATCTTGTAGAGCACTCCAAGCCATCAGCAATTAAAATTATAATACAGAATCAGAAATAATGAATAAACAGTACAATGCAAACATAAGGGGAAACACACAACACACAGATGCACCACTAATTGATGTATAGCAACAAATACAATATCAAAAAAAGTGCTGCAAATCGAAAAAACACAGTTACTTTAAGAAGCAGAATACTGTAATGTATTGATACACACAAAGATTGCAGAAATATAATTGCTTATGTATGTACATAAGGACAAGGTAATACAATAGTTTTTTATATATTTACATAGAAGATGTGACATAAGACAGATGAGAAGGACAAACATATAACACATCATTTTTCATTTACATGGTTTGTAGATTTTCTTGCTTTTACACGATTTTGGAATTTCAACATGATGTCAAGGTCAGTTAACTCTTGCACTAGCGAACAGCTTGAAATTGAATTGAAGGCATTTGTTTCCAGTTTAACTAAAAGCATGTAAAAGCTAGAAGTAGTCTGACACAGTTATGAGCTTATTAAACAACAAAAATAAAACATGAGAAGCAAGGAGTTTAGCTTGCTATTTACTATGTAGTTATTTATCACGGATAAGAAGTTTTATGATACCAAGCCTTTAATAATGATGTCTAATGCTGAATGGAGTTGTGTGTTGTTGCTCCAGACTGAAGTGGAGAGCTTTGCTCGCATTGAAGTTCACATGGTCACTTGTCTGTGGTGTAGTGATGTCTTCCTCATCTATATTTCATTCTCTTTCTCGTGTCCTCTGCTACTTAGAGACAAACATGACTCTAGCAAAAAGAATGTAGCCACTGAAGTTCCCTTCTTGAAGCTTAGTCTTTTCAGACTGGGACCAGTCACTGGCATAGGACTGTATCTGAAAGTTACTTCAGGATATCCAGCTACAAGGCTCTACATTGAATAGTATATAGTTCTATTAAAAATGCTGTGTTTCTCTGAAGAGAGAGGTTCAACCTCTTCTGCAAACAGAATGGCTTCCTGCTTCAAAGAGAGTGGGTTCAACTTCTTTCCAAACAGACCGAAGAGAGTCATGCACTTAGTTTTAAGGGAAGGTACAACATCTGATGACTGAATCAAGATCCCTTCCAGTTTCAAATTCAGTGTCTTCTTATGGAGACCTCATTTTGTCCATCAGAGTAAGACAGAATTTATCAGGCATCTACCAGCTTAAAATGAATATTTTTTTGACCGTCTTTTTGTCTGGAGTCTCTGCAGAGGTGTCAACAACTCATTCTTAATTATCATTCTTTCTTGTTAGGTGAAACTCAAAGATGGCCGTCTCCAGTGCTGCCTTTCATTTTAGTGCTGACTGTTGAATGCTTTGGGGTAAGAGCTGCATATGGTTTTCTACATCTGTGTAATATGATGCAATAATCTGCTGTCTTAATTGGCCTTATGTGCCAGTGAAAGCCTATCAAAATGGAGAATTGCCCACTTTTCTCTACATTCATATAGACATGTGCATAAAAAAAGTCAGGGTCAGAGGCAGAACAAATTTGACAGGAGGCATGAGGTTTAAAATGTGGGACTAATGTGTCATTACAGTAAATAATACTGTTGATTTTCACCCCATTTTATTACCTACTGTTTGTATCTAATTCAATTACATGTTCAAAGATAGTAACTGTAGCTGGCTAATTTCCATTGACCTGGAATATTCTTGCTTGCTGTCATTTCTTGCTCAAACTGATATCAGCATCAGTCATTTGCTACTGGCATTTTGTAACTTTTTATGCATCATCTAGCGGTGATTTTACATGGGTCATTGAATAGTTTCTAACCTTGTGTTGATTTTGAACACATTTAATATAAGTTTAATGTGTAAACATTTAAACACACCTTTTTTAAATATTTGGTTTTCATTAGCCATATTAGTTTCATATATTCTATTATTGATTACTGAATTATGTCTTTCACTGTGTTACACATATGTTGCTGAGTGCAGAAATTAACTACTAATGATTTAGTGTATCTTTCAATTGACATTACACCTAACTTGCTAAGTTACAATAATATTTCAGTCAATCTAACAACCCAAGAGGAAGTGGGGACAGACATTTGTGGTGAGATGGAGAGAAAACTGTAGTAGGAGACCAAGTTGTTCACGGGTAAGATATATAGTAAGATTCATAGTGATTGATGGAAGGGCACTTGTGTTTTATTTCTTTGTTCTGTACCTTAAGAATAATAACTTTACTGCAGATCCAACCATTTACGATTGTTTCTAACATGCAACCTTACAATCTATAAATTTACCAGTGAGGATAAAAATAAACAATAAATGATCAACTTGATAATTTAAGCAGGCAGGATACACTGACAAACGCTTGTTGCCACTACATTGTGAATAAAACTTCTTTTCATTATTTCTCACCTTTCACTGTGTTTTGTTTTTTATTTCAAAACTATAACTTTTATTGCTTTTTCACCAATAGATTTTGCCTCACATTCTGGTTCAACTAAACTTGTACCTTTCAGAAGTATTGGATTGATGCTTCACTAACAGCACCATCTGTTTATGCTTTTAGCCCAGTGCTCCACAAATGGAAGCTCTCACCTGTGGATTCTTTCAGTTATGAAGTAGCCCTGTTGAATTGTTTTTTTGGGCAGTTTATTTATTTATTTTTACTGGACATTTAAGTGGATCATCACTGTTACCTCGCTGGCATAAACCTTCTCATGGAGACTTACAGAACTAAGATGATCACTTGTGAGTTACTGTGGATTTATATTGAACCTTGGAAGTTCTTTGGTAATTACATTTCTGTTGTGGAAGAAATAAACTGGACATATATTAAAGAAATACATTTTGCTCTCAACTAGGACCTTTTGAGTCAGGAAACAGGCAGGAGGAAACTTGTTCATGCATCTTTAATTTCCCTTCATGAAGAGGGAGCACCCTTTTACAGCAATCTGCTAAGGGACAGTGCTCTGAGCAGAGGTTGTCAACAAATAGTCACAGAACAGAGGCAAAGTCATTCTTATAGATAACTGAATTTGCATAACAGTGCTGAATTAATGCTTGTCAATGTCAATGTCAATTTATTTATATAGCACATTTAAAACAACATAGTAATGCTGCGACCAAAGTGCTTTACAATAATAGAATAAAATAAAAAAAACCAAAAACAATAAAACATAAATAGTAATAAAATATATGAACATAAAAGAATAAGAGCTGAAATTGAGTGACATCTAAGGACAAGAATGTAGTAGATATTAACACTAGAATCACCAGAGCCTATGAAAAAACTCATAGATCTGGCCCACCTTAAATCCATTCACACCTCTCCGCCAGCGTCTTTTGTCATCTAGAACGTGCACAAACTTCTCCCAGCTCATGCCTTGATTGATTACCTGGGAGTGAAGTGGAGTTTTAGAGTGGAAATAATAGATCGTTATTTGGAACACATGCATTTCATGTGTATTCCGTTTCTACAGTAATCTGTGTAAACATATTGTTAAAACAGAAACTTTTTCATATTTTAGTAATAAATGTTACAAAATGTAGGCATAAATTATAAAATGTGTGAAGCCTGAAGCATGAGCTGGGAGAAGTTCGTGCACATTCTAAGTCGGTGGTGGGATGGAATATCCAGCTGCTTGCGGCTTGTCTTTATCAGCACATTTAGATGACAAAAGATGCTGGTGGAGAGGTGTGAACAGATTTAAGGTGGGCCGGATCTACGAGTTTTTTCATAGGCTCTGGTAATTCTAGTGTTAATATCTACTACATTCTTGTCCTTAAATGTCACTCAATTTCAGCTCTTATTTTTTTATGGAATACTGCATATGTGAGTCACAACAGGGAAGTCTTCCTGGGAAAAGCAAACAACATGACATCATCAAATTTCTTAATCCAGCACCTACAACACTCAGTCTCTCTCTGCTTAGCCCTTTTCAGCAGTTTCTTCATCTTATTTCTCTTTAATGTGTACTGCATTCAAAGCACTTCATTTACAAAAAGCTATGTTATCCCAGGATGGTTCCTTTTTTTCTTCTTCACTGTGCATGTTAAAATATTTTTCTTTCTGGATCAAAAACAACAAGAAAATAATTTTGTATTTCCTTGTATTAGAAATTCTCCGAGTCAGTGTCAGCACTCATCTGTGCTCAACCTGTCTTCTGCATCTTGTATCCAGTTGTATGTCTTCTCTCACCACATCCTTAAACCTTCTCATAGGCCTTCCTCCTTTCCTCTTGCCTGGCAGCTCTATCGTTAACATCCTTTTCCCAATATACCCAGCATCTCTCCTCTCTGACTTTGTCTCTCAGCAGTCCAACTTGTGCTGATCCTCTAAGGTACTCATTTCTAATCCTGTCCATCCTCATCTCACCCAGTGCAAATCACACCCAGTGCACATTTAACTCTGCTACCTCCAGCTCTGTCTCGTGCTTTCTGATCAATGCCACCGTCTCCAACCCATATAACATAGCTGGTCTCACTACTGTCCTGTAGACCTTCCCTTTCACTCTTGCTGATACCTATCTGTCACAAATCACTCCTGACACTCTTCTCCACCCTTTTCCACCCTGCCTCCTTTTCACTTCTCTTCCACAATCCCCGTTACTCTGAATTGTTGATCCCAAGTATTTAAACTCATCCACCTTCACCAACTCTACTCCCTGCATCCTCATCATTCCTCTGACCTCCCTCTCATTCACACACATGTAGTCTGTCTTGTTCTTACTGACCTTCATTCCTCTCCTCTCTACAGCAAACCTCCAATTCTCCAGGGTCTCCTGAACCTGCTCCCTACTATTGCTACAGATCACAATGTCATCAGCAAACACCATAGTCCATGGGGACGCCTGTCTAATCTTGTCTGTCAACCTGCCCATCACCATTGCAAATAAGAAAGGGCTCAGAGCCGATCCCTGATGTAATCCCACCTCCAACTTAAATGCATCTGTCACTCCTACTGCAGTTCTCACCACTGTCACACTTCCCTCGTACATATCCTGTACAACTCTTACATACTTCTCTGCCAGTCCCGACTTCCTCATACAATACCAAAACTCCTCTCGAGGCACCCTGTCAAACGCTTTCTCCAGGCCCACATTAATATAACATATACAGTACAAAATAACAGATCCAGTTTAACTGAATGTAATGGACTGACGAACATGCAATGTAATTAGATAACATTCAAGTACATTTGGTAGTGCTGCAGCCTTACAGTTGCAGGAGACTGGATCTGAAACCTGGGCCATTCGTGGTCTATGTGGAATTTTTTCGATGTACTCCAATTTATCTCCAGAAATGTTAAGGTTAACCATCAAATCTAACTTTGCCTAGTGTGAAAGAACTAAATGTGTGGAAGAGTGTAACACATACATGGTTAAATCTTTGATGCTGCTAAGACAGTCTTCTAACTCCCTTTCACCCCAAAAATGAACTAAATAAATAATTGTGAATGAAAATTGTGGACAATTATCATAATCATAATACTTATGTTTCTTTTGTGTGTCCATCAATACAATTAGAGAAATACAAAGAAAAGCTCTTATGTAATTTTTGCACTAAACTTGTATTTATGGATCTACAGAAAGGTCATTTGGATGGACAATAACTGAATCTTGATTTACATTCAAGCACTTGGTCTCTTGTGTCTATTGTATTTTTAGTTAATAAGCCTATTTGTTGTAAAATGCGTATTTGTGTAGTACCTTTGATTTTAATTGGAATCCCATCAGTCTGACTTCCAGTCTAAATGAAACTGTGTAAGCTTTCGGGTTAATGCAAATTGACATTTGGATTTCAGATAACTGACCTATGTTTTAAAAGTCAGATGCATTGAGCTTGAATTTATTGCAAAAGATTGCATCTTATCTGGGGCAATCTACTTATTAAGAGTGTTTGTTAAATGCCACAAATGACAATAAAATATCAGCTTTACTGAAGGATGACTTGGATTTAGCAGAAAAAGAAGACAAAAATCATATTAACCCCATTATGACTGTGAATGAGTATACCCTAACATGATTATATTATTCCTAACATTAAGCTAATCTTCAAAATCAATACCTGTTTCCTTTATTATTGTGAAATACAAACTGTGTTTATCCTTTTCTAGTAAAAGTTAGTATTATTGATGACTCAGTATGCTTTTTAGGACAATTTAGCCACCCTGCTGCAGTGATTAAATTTAAAATACAGCTTGATAATATGTCCAGGGACTGAAATAACAGCAACAACATGAAAGAAAATACAATGAATGTATTTACTTTTATGTTCATTGAGGGTTATTTATAATCATATGAGGATGAAAGCAGAGAACTCAACAAAATGCAGCAAATAACATAATGAAGGGTGACACAGTGCTACATGGTTTAATACTGCTGATTCACAGCCCTAGAATCTGTGGTTCAGGTCTCAGCCAGTGCACTGTGGTATTGTCAGGGTGGAGCAGGTTTTCTCTGCCTGTGTTGACTAATACAGCAACTCATATTTGGTTAATTTGAAATTTGAAAACTGTCTCTGTGGTTGTGAGTGAGTGTGCACTTGGAACAATTGGCAATCTGTTTTTAGGGTGGTTCATGCATTTTATGACTTTCCAAAGTTTCACCCTGCATTGAATAAGAAGGTTTGAAAAATGGATGAGTAAATATAATAAGAAAGATTTTCCAGGCTGAAAAAGATGATACTCATGAATTCATCCTGATTATAATTCACAACTGCAATGCTTTATTCACAGGCTGGTCAAGTGTTTTTTTTTTTTTTTGGATCTTACTGTTAAATTAAAATCCTACTGCAAGAATTATTACTAGAACTAGGAAGTACGATCTCATAACTCCTGTTCTTAAGCATTTACGTTGTTTTCCAGTTAAGTTTAAGGCAGTTTTCAAAAATCCATCCCTCTTACATAAAACCTTATTGGCCGGGACCTTACTTAACCAACTTAGTATTTCATTACACATAAATCAGAGTATGTATTAAGATCTCAAGATGCTGCCCTACTAAACATCCCAATGATTAATAAGACAACAGTTGTTAGCTGAACTTTTAATTATGGAGCCCCAGAGATGTTGAGCGATCTGTCTGCTTCTATGAGAGATGCCCTGTCAGTCTCAACTCTAAAATACTTGCTGAAGACTTATTACTTTAGTCTAACATATCCTGACTAGAGCTGATGATTAGCTGTTCTTATTTTATCTCTTTATTTGTCCTTGCAAAAAATATAAGCATAACATTATTTATGAACTGTTATTAATGCATCTGTATTCTGTTTCTCTTCTCAGTGTCCTGCTGTGGCACTTGGTACCACTGATGTGCTGGCAAATTATTACTCCTTCCACTGCAAAAGACTCCATAGAAGCTGGAAGCCTTGAAATCCAGGGATGGAAGAGTTCTGGTTACTTATTAGACTGGTTAGCACAAAATATAAAATACTTTGGAAGTTTAGAAGGGGGTGGGTAGCCAGCTGAACTTAGTCCCCAAAACTGTTACATGTTCTTATATCTGACTATGAACATTTCAGAGGTTTATTCAGTCCAGGAATGCTACTAACTGGAGTTTGTTTTGTTTTCATCTCCTCTATTGTCAGCTGCCCATATCTCAACAATAGTATGTAATTATATTGTCAGAATGTGATCATATTATTCAAGTTGAAATTGATCTGTTTTACTGTATGTTTATGCTAATCTATATTTTTAGGTGTATATATCATGTAATTTTTTTAATTTGTAATTTAGGTGTATGTTTGCATTAGTAATTTGAGCCTGTACTTAGTGAATATTGCTATACACAAATGAACTGAAGTAAATTGAAAGGAAAACAACAGAAAAAAACAGAGAAATTAATTGAGCTGGACAGAGAGAAAAATCATATGAAGCATGCAGTAAATACTCAAGAAGCAAATGTTAAACAGTGTTGTGTAGTAAAAAAATTATTGGAGTTGTCGAAAGAAGCACAAAAGCCAAAGGAAATGGTTTGGGGTGTTACCCTGTATATTAACAATAGTGTATTAAAAAAGACAAAATGAATAATGAGTAGTCTCAAACAACTGAGTCCTGAACAGGACTGACTGGGGAAAGGAATGAGCTAGCTTTATAGATGGAGGGGAGGAAGAGGAGTATCCAATGGGCTGCAGGCGGAAGTGAGGTCAGAAGCATGGTGGAGACTGGTGCCGGAAGTAGAATTTGTTTGGGTGTTGGGTTTAGGTAGGCTTTCCTTCTGATGAGTTGCAGAGGAGGGAGAAAAGATGTTAGTGAACTTTGTCAACCCCTGACCCGGCATTTTACACGTCGTCAAGCCCATTGACTGAACGCAGACATGTGTGACAGAGTTTAAACCACAAGATTAAAAAGGATGGGGAGGGAGGGTCAGATTTGTCAGAAATGTGTATAAACAATTAAGTCACATTGAAAAAATGGGTCAGTCAAAGATACCAATAATTGTAATCAGAAAAATTAAAGGGGAAAGGTGGGTAATGGAGGATATAAGGAGGGCTGGGAAAAATGTAGTGCTCAATGACAGAAATCAGTTTTAAAGTTCTTAGCCTTTTCCCAAACTGATACACAAAAAGTGATTTACTGAGCAGGTTGTTAGTGGGATTTTGGTTTAATAGGCTTCTTTATATGCATTTGATATTGGATAATTACAGGTAATAGCAGCAAGCCGAAGGCTCACATAAAATTCTGTGACTTGAAGCTTAGAGAAAGAAACCTGAATGTGAGCAGAATATGTAAATTGAGAAGACTTGTTAATGAAAAAAAACAAAACATCAGGAAGCATAGGAATCATGTCAGTGTATTCAACTGACCAAAGACTGCATGGGAACTTTAAAAGGTGAACTGCATCCTTTTAATCTACATGGTTTTCCTTGCAGCTATTTCACATTCAGATTCCTGAGTGGGAGTAGACTCTGGCAATAAATTATACTTATTTCATTTAAATTAATCAGTTTTTTTTTTCCTAAGATGGGGATGCTATTGACAAAACAACAGCACCTGAAAATAAATGGACAATAAAACAGCAGAAAAGAGTTAACAGCAAATACTAATGGATAACTTTGTAGCAATGCATTAGCAGGTACAAGAATTTGCAAGTTTACTAACAGAAAAAGAAAAGAATAATAGCATTTTATTACATTCAGTTTTCATAAATTCAAGCTTTTAGTTGGATGTTTGCTTGCCTCTCTTCACAGAATTGACATTCTAGAACAGTGATACTATTATTATCAGAGCTTGAAATGCTTTGTGTTTGTCAGATTGAATAATTAGAATTGTGGAGCCAAAAAAACTTACATAAAAAACAACAAAGATATTATCAGAGTGTTTTCTTTTTCTATGTAAGCAACTTGTCAAAAAATTTGTTACAAAAGATTCTGTTGATAATGGGTAATATGACAAAATGTGCAATGAACTTGTCATACCACCTACTCATTCAATATGTTCCCATTAATCTAGAAATCCAATTCAGTTACTAGGACAATTTGAGCATACAATAATACAGTACTTTCTTGAAACTATTAGTTTACATTTTCCCCGTTTAGCTAATTGATATTGATAAAACATATTAACAAACATAAGTTAAAATTCATCATCTGAACTATTCAATATACAGCAAACTGAATACACTATCACCTGTACACAGGTACTGTGAGTGCTGTGCAGAGTGGAGGCAGAACCTCTGCATTTTTCCCAGTCGATTCTGGGGTTTGTCAGGGGTGTGTTCTTGCTCCTACTCTGTTCAATGCTTGTATGGACTGGGTATTGGGCAGGGTCTTGGGGTCCAGCGGTTGTGGGGCATCTGTTGGTGAAGAAAGATTCATGGATCTTGACTTTGCTGACGATGCTGTGATTTTCGCAGAGTCAATGGAGGCACTGATCGAGGCGCTCAAGAGACTGAGCGAGGAGTCTGAGTGTCTGGGCTTGCGAGTGTCATGGATAAAAACCAAGATCCAGGCCTTTAATGACCTCTTGGGCACAGGCATCAGCAGTGTGTCTGTTTGCAGAGAGAGTGTCGACCTTGTCGAGAGGTTTACTTACCTTGGCAGTGGCATTCATGTCTCTGGTGATTCTTCCTATGAAGTCAGTAGATGGATTGGGACAGCATGGGGGGTCACGAGGTTGTTGGAAAGGGTTGTGTGGCGCACCCGATATCTATGCAAAAGGACAAATGTCCAAGTCTTTAGAGTCCTGGTGCTTCCTGTCTTGCTATATAGTTGCGAGACATGGACGCTATCCAGTGACCTGAGACGAAGATGGGACTCCTTTGGTACTGTGTCTCTCCGGAAAATCCTTGGGTACCATTGGTTTGACTTTTTGTTGAATGAGCAGTTGCTTGTGGAGTTCCGAATGAGGCACATTACCTGCATTGTGAGGGAGTGTCAGTTAAGGCACTACGACTATGTGGCACGTTTCCCCGAGAGTGATCCAGCTCGTAAGATCCTCATTGTTGGGGACCCGAGTGGCTGGACCAGGCCAAGGGGTTACCCATGTAACATCCAGCTGTGGCAGATGGAGGGTCATTTCCAGAGGGTCGGACAGGGTGTTGCCAACCGGGATCCTGAGTTGTTTCATCATGTAGTGGGTGTGGCACCTGTACCAATGCATGCTCCATAACTTGATTGATTGATTGAAACTGAATAAGTGAAGGTGTACCACAAGGCTTCATGTATTATCCATGGCAGTGGTTCTCAAATTCAGTCCTGGGGGACCCCTGTGGCTCTAGGTTTTTGTCCCAACCAGTTTCTTCTCTTAACTGGACTCCCACCTTAATTAAGCAAGCTGTTATTTCCAGGTTTTTATGTTTTTTACAACCATTTGGAAATTATAAACTGGTCATGCTATATTTTTATTGAATGAAGAAGGAATTTATTTGTGTTAGATGGGTAAGAATTATTTTTCCTTTTACATAGATTTTATTTTTTTTTTAATTGTTCTGGTTATTTAGATAATTATTTACTAGTAAGCACACAAGTTGATAACAATTAATTAGTTGCTGATTTTAGAGACATTTGTGCAGGTGTCTGCTCTGCTCAAAAGTAATTGTCTGTATTAAGATACAACTAAGAAAGGAAACTCCACAGAAAAAGTGAATAAGTAAACACAGTAAGCACTTAAAGAAACAGTAAAAATACAAATAAGTCTTAATCTCTTTTAAGTGTAACTCTTGACAATACTGTACTTTTCTAAATGCAAAAAATGGAAAAATGTGTTGCCTGATTAAACAAAGAGATCAATTAAAGCTAACAATTACTGACTGATTGAGAGACTCTTTGGAGCAAAAGCCTGCAGCCACAGAGGGTTAGGAGCACTCAACCATGGCCTGTGACTCTGAAGTCTCTTAGTTGGCGCCTGCCTGAATTTCCAAAATACGAATCTAAGTAAGTTATGCAGTGGGTAAACATTTTTAAAATGTTTTTACCATAAAATACATCTTGTAATGATTTGCTTTTGTAAACTTTTATCATGCTTAGATAGGATCTGGCTCCCTATAACCCTGGAGTGGAATACTGTACATTTGGTTATATAACTTAATAAATAAATTGCATAACATAACACATTCACACAAAAGAGTCCCTGTCAGGTAGAGAAGACTTGTATTTTAAGATTCAACATTCAAGATTCAAGAGTTTTATTAATCACATACACAGTTATGCAGGTACAACGTGCAATGAAATGAAAAAGCTTACTCCAAGATTGTGCAAATCAAAAGCAAACACACAACAGAATAAATAAGAAAAATAAGAAAAAGATAATAAAATTAACTAAATTAAATAAATTTAACTAAATTAAATTAAATTAAACTAGATTAAATTAAGTTAAAATCTGAAATCTAAAACAGTAAAGAGTATAAAGTGACTGTGCAGTAAGTTAAAGTGTGTGTGCAATGAGTTTTAGGTTCAAATGTTTGTTGGCATGTCAGAGTTCAGGATCCTCTTGGCCTGAGGGTAAAAGCTCCTCTTGGGACTCGCAGTTTATGCTATTAAGCTGTGCAGCCGCTTGCCTGAGTTGAGCAGGCTGGGATGGGTAGAGTCCATAATTATTTTATTTTCCTTGGTCCTACAGCACTTGGCATAGATGTCCAGCAGAGAGGGCAGTGCTGACCTTAAGATATGCTCTCCTGAAGGCACCACTCTTTAAAGAGCTTTGCGATCTTGGACTGAGCAATTCCCAAACCATGATGTGCATTTTCAAAATAGGTGAAGAGATCTTGAATTTCTTTAGCCACTTCTGGTAATAAAGGTGCTGTCTTGCCTTTTTGACCTAAATTTGAGTTTGCTGGTTCCATGTCATGTCTTCGGTGCTGTACACACCCAGCTACTTGAAGCCACTCACCCTCTCAACAGGAACTTTATTCATGCTGATGGGGGTGTAGATCTACTGCTGCTTCCACCTGAATTCCACCACTAGCTCCTTGGTCTTGCTGACATTCAGTGAAAGATTATGAGCCTGGCACCACACTGCCATGTTCTCTACCTCGTTCAGATAGGCCTCCTCATCATTGCTGGAAATGAGCCCTAAGACCACTGTGTCATCAGTAAACTCAACAATGGCATTGAAGCTGTGACTGGCCACACAATCGTGTGTGTAAAGGGAGTACAGCAGAGGACTCAGTACACAGCCTTGTGGAACTCCTATGTTGACAAGGATAGTAAGTTGATGAAGCAGTTGCCTGTTCTCATCACCTGAGCTTACCTGTTAAAAAATCCAGCACCCACTCACAGAGGGGGATGTTTAGTCCAAGGTCTTTGAGCTTTCAGGAGAATAAGTGGGGGACAATAGTGTTAAAGAGAGATGTACTCTATAAACAGCAGTCTTATATAATTCCCCTTCTTGCTGTCGATGTGGAACAAAGAGGTGTGCAAAATATGCAAGATGACATAATTTGTGGACCCGTTTTTATGGTATGCAAACTGGAGTGGTTCAAAGTCCTTTGTAAGGAAGGAGCAGATGGAGTCTTTAATAATCCCCTCGAAGCACTTCATGACAAGAGATGTGAGGTGATAATCATTCAGGCATTGGTTTTGTTGTTCTTTGGTTTGGGTACAATATCAGCATTTTGCAGAGTGTACTCGATGTCTAAAAAATCATGACCCAACTTCTTCAATGATTCTCAGTTATCAACTAAATAACAATTTCATAAGCAGCAAGTGAAGAAGGCACAGAAATCAGCATATCTTCACAGCAAGAGAGCTTCCAATTCACAGCAGCAAAAGTAGGAACAGATAGCATTTTTGTCCACTCTGAATTCCACAAACTCTCCACCTGACATGTGGATGATGTTATTCAGATGACATCCTATGGCTGGACTAACTAGCAGGACAATAGGAGCAAGCAAGGTTGAGCAGTAGCTTTAGTTAGTCAGCTTTGAGCCAGGGTGTGATGGCTATTTTTATATGCAGCTATTATTTTTAATATATTATTGCTCTTAACATAATTAATGAAATGTTTACGGACTGGTGATATGTTTATAATTATAAAAATAACAAAATTCTGTTGTCCATTATCCAAGCATAATGCTGTCCAGTGCCCACAAGAGAGGTGCAATGTACAATGAACAAAATCAACAAGATGCATAAAGAAAAAGGGGCATAATGGTTAGCATATCAGGAGAACAGAAGGTCCCAAATCCTGGATTTGATCAAAACAAATAGACTTACGTTTGTGTTCATTTTAATCAACAGGCTTTTCAATGTGCTAGTGGTTGCATAAACTGAAATGTGTCTCCAGTTTCAATGTTTTAGAGGTTAATTGAATTTGCCCTCATTTCTTACAGACTGATAAATAGCTTCTTTCTCCATGTAGTTTTCATTTTATTGCCCCTCCTGCTTTTTCTTTGTACTCTCAAGTGGAAGAAAAAAAATCATAACTTGCTTTGATCCTGTCTGATCTCTATACTTAAGGTCACCTACAGTATGTGTTCTTATAGAATAATCTAAATCTCTATAACTGTTGTCCCTTGTTGAAGCAGACTACTTTAATTCATTTAAAAGTTTTAAGATAGTATTGAACCTCTGAGGTTTACTGTCAGCTCCCATGTTTAATTAGTTTACACATTGTAAGAAGTGACATTTTGATACTTTCTTCCTTGTGTCTGATATGTGTTTGAATGAAAGCCATCAGCTAGATGATGTCAGTTTCCATTATCAGAGCTAAATAAGTGGATTAAATTCCTGGCGTTAAAGTGAAGTTTTAAGTGTCAAGGTATCAAATTTCACATGCAAGTGTAAGGTACCTACAGCAAGAAGCTGTTAACTTCTGTTACAATCATGGTCTGTCATACATATTTCACTTCAAACAGCTTTTCTAACTGTGAGACTTGTCAAACGTGTGACCTGATGATTACTCTATTATTATTATTATTAATAATATTTTAAGCATGTAAAAATGTGTATATAACAGAACTATTTTATACTTTAAGCAAAGACACATTTTTAGCATGTATGTGTTTATTTACTAATGCAGATCATATTCTAATAATAAAATAATTCAGTGTCCTTGAAATAGATATTATTAACTACATTAACAGGTGAGATCTTTTTGACACCAATTATTTTATATTTAAACAGCAACTATAAAACAGAAAAAATATAACAACAGTTTCAAACCTGTTTAATTATGTTAAGAGTTACAGGGGGCGTGTCATGGCAGCCTTAAGTGCAAATCTGAAAGTAATCCAGGAGAGGGTACCACTACATTGCGGAGTAATGATTAAGGAAAGCAAATTATTGAAATCAAACTATGGAACTCTAAATGAGAGGCCCTGTCTCTTGTTCTGTCAATCACTCCCAGAGGGGTGTGTCCTTGGTTCTCCATTTAAGTGTTGACCCTACTGGAGTATGGAAGAGTACCACTATTAGTAAAAGGTTATCATAAACATAATCTGGCTCCAAGGATAACATTACCTGCAGTGCCAGTGAGAGTATAACTGAGGTTCTCTTAAAACAACTTTGGTTCACCATGGAAGTCTAACCTTTTGATGTTCATGTTGGTTGCATAGATAAATAGCTAATTCTGATAGAAATATTGGTGTATCTAGAATCAGTTTTAAATGTTTAAGCAGCGATTATGCTTTTAGAAATTCTGGATATATGCATTCCGATATAAACTAGCTGATGAAAATACTGTGGTGGCAGTTTGGTGGAATGATCTAAGTGCTTACAATCCTGAATGACAGTTATACCGCGTACAGACAGGATGCAAATCCTAAAGCATTTGGAGATCAAGGGGTATCAGCTAGACAGATCTACTATATAAACAAAGGAGGGACATCTTACTGCCAAATGTCAGTTGGTGACATGGGCACCACAAAATATATAATGATAAAGAAAAATGGGCTGTTTCAACCATACAAAGCAAGAATTCAAAAACAGTTACAGTATACTGGCAGTCAAGAGCGACTGCAGATTCATAGTCAAGCAGTGGAGATTAGCAGCATTGCACACAATTATCTCCTGCAGTCTTACAGCCAGCACTACCTTACGTCGTATGCAGTATTCAGAAGTAGACAGAAGTAGAAGTGGATCAATGTTGCAAGAAAGAATTCAAAAATCAGAAAAAAGTAGAATGTCAGTTGAGAGGGTTGGCCATCAAACTAAAAGAAGTGAGAATTAGGATGCACTCCTTTGATAATCCCCTTTATTTCTAATGTATTTCAAAAATGAATGGCTAAAGGCTCATTGGCAATTGCTAAAAGCAGTGGTGATAGAGGACACTACAATATAATACAGTACTGTACAATACTGCCTCTTGACAGCCCCCCCAGCCTGGACTCTCTAAGAAGACAAGAAAAAACTCCCCAAAAAAACCCTTGCAGGGAAAAAATGGAAGAAACTTTGGGAAAGGAAGTTCAAAGAGAGACCCTTTTCCAGGTGGGTTGGGTGTGCAGTGGGTGTCAAAAAGAAGGGGGTCAATACAATACAATACACAGAACAGAACAAATCCTCAATACAGTATAAAAATAAAAATTGTGGAAGTACGGAGTAGAATTTAACAGTAGATGATATCACATAATGATTTGTATTTGTTTAGACTATTGTTGAGTACCACATTCAGGTCTGAAGTAGTTTGAGATCATATTGTTGCTATAGACTAGAGCTTCTGTACTGGAATAAAGTAATTTTATGCATGCACATAGAGAGTATATTTGGGATAAACCCAAATTTGTGTAATATGGTGAAAAGGAAGTCCCATTCGCCTCTGTCAAAGGCCTTTTCTGCATCTAAAGATCTTTGGCGTGTTACATTTTATGGGTGAATATTTTACATTAAACAGACAGTGAAGATTTGAAGCTAGTGTTTGCTATTAATAAATCCGGTTTGGTCTTGTGATATTACAAAAGGTAGCACTTTCTGAATCATTTTAGTTAAAACTTTGGAGTGTATCTTAACATAATTATATAGAATTGAAATTGGTCTGTATGCTGCACATTGAAATAAATCCATATTTTTGGATTGGAAAAATGGTAATTCATGCTTGGCAAGAAGTTTGATGTAGAAATGTATTGTTTCTAGCTTCTATAAATGTTGCTAATGATAGTGGTAAATTAAATTTAATGTAAGTAAAGGAGAAATGTTAGATTTGAATACACAATCAGAGGTCTGATACTTGGAAGTACTCCTTATGTGAATGACCTTGGAGTCACAGTGATCTAGTCACTATCTACAGTTACATCAAGACAGCGTACAGAAGGCATGAAAAATGCTTAGAGAATGTTGGGTTATATAGCATGATGTGTAGAATACAAGTCAAAAGACGTAATTCTTAAGCTTTATAACATACTGGTGAGGACTCATTTAGAGTAAGTACTATGTTTAGTTTTGGTCTTCAGGCTACTGAAAAGGCATAGGAGGACTAGAAAAAGTGCAGAATAGAGCAACTTGACCAATTCCAGAACTGGGATGTTGTGAGTTATGAAGGGAAATTGAAGGATTTGAAATGGAAATTAAGAGGTAACACAACTGAAGATTTTAAAATTATGAAAAGAATTAGTGCCGTGGATCCAGGCTGTTACCTTAAAATTAGTTCAATAAGAACACAACACAAGGACAAAGTTAAAACATGTTAGGAGTAAATCCCACACAAACATTAGACGTTTTTTTCTAATGTCTTCACGGGCAGATTACAAGTTAATGGAGAAGGAGACTTGGTGGGGTACCAAGGAGGCTCAAGCTTCACTTCCTTCTGCACCATTTACCAAAGAGTCTTGAAACAGTAAGGTAAGCCAAGAACTCTCAGCATAACAGCAACAGGAGAGGTTGTGGACATCAGAAATACTAGAAGGAGTTTAAAGTAGTAATGATTCAGCATACCTGGAGCAGACTGTTCCATCTGTAATGTACTGTTGTTTTAGGGTGTTATGTATGGAAAGTCCTGTTAATGTCATCTCATTTTTGTTGATGTATTATTCAGGCTCAAGAAATCCTGCTCTCTGATATGCAGTGGTCTGTTACCTTATTATAGTTGTAAATTGTAGCAGCTATGTCATTGATTTTAACCCACAAGGCTTCTGAATTATGTGGGGTACTGAGCAAGTCATTTAACCTGCCTCTATTTAATGTAAAAAAAGAAAAAAATATGTCTAAATAATTGTACTACAGGTCGGTATTTTTAAAGTGCTGAGGGATGCCACTTCCTGTTAAAAGGCACTATATTAGATATATGTTTTCATTTTAAATCTACTGCAAGACTTGTATGCAAGTCTTGTTCCTCCGACTTGCATACAATACCAAGGATTTAAGATTTATACATTTACACTTTTTAAGTTAAAAAAGTTACATTTGCAGCCTTAGTCACATTTTTCTTTCTTAAAGACAGACAAAAAATCTTTTTTGGAATTGCCCATGTCTTATTTACCATCCTGATTTATTACATGCTAACAATGCTGTTCATGTTGCAGATATACTGTTTTGCATAACTCATATCTGACAGGGATGGAGATTTTTATTTATTTTGGTTCCTTCAGACTTTCTCACTCTAGCGCATCTCATAGTCAAACTACATATTTTCATGGCAGTACCGTGACAAAGACTTATTAGCATGTACAAATTCTGCCTACAGCATTTTAATTGGTTTTGAACTTCTTCCTAACATCTTTACTGTATTAATTTATTGCTTCTCTTTAGTCAACTGAATCTGTTGCCAGATGGAAGTGATACAATGCATGAATATCAAAAAGGAAGCCATTTTATGGAAAAGAGACTTTTTAATTGCATTCCAGTAAAAAAAAGAAATAAAAAGAATTCTCAGAGGTTACATGAGTATCCTGAATGCTCCCTGTCCCAAATATAATTGTACATTTATTGCATATTTATTCCTTTGAGACAATCTGCTATTTTCATGTCTTTAAATTTGTATTTAATATTTTAAATAATAGTGCAAAACATCATTAACTGTATATGCAAAAATGAAAAAAAAAAAAAAAAAAATAAAAATATATATATATATATATAAACATACACAAATATAAAGCAGAAATCATCTTCATGGAATTTAAATTGGGTTGTGACTGTAACCCAGCTGAAAAAGAATGGCCTTTTCTTTTTAAATGCATTCATAATGAAAAAGTGATATCCTTGAATAATTTTACTCTGGAGAAATGACTTGTGATAATTAAAATTTTTAATACAATTTTTAGTTATTTCAGCAAGTTTTTTGTTTCTTAAGTCATTTCTGTAACATAATGGGTGAATGACATGGCTCCTCCTACTTTGAACCCATTTGGTCCAATTGGTTTGTTCACCAATAAGGTATAAATATTGATAACATCCCTGAATAGAGTTCCAGCCTCTGTTCAGCATGGTGTTTTAGCCCATGAATGGATCAGGTTTAATTCTACAAAATGTATCTTTGAAGCATATAGATAGAAAAGATATGTATTTTTAAATCTGAACTGATTGAAAAGCACTATTATCACAAATAAGTAAGCCATTGTTACTTTTTTGACATTTTTTTTTTGTCTTTGATAAATATTTTGTTACAGACTTACTGTGCATGTTTATAAAGATTTATTTTCCAAGCATAATGTTTAAAATGTTTTTGAATAATATCTATCTATCTATCTATCTATCTATCTATCTATCTATCTATCTATCCTTTTTAGTGTGAGGAAGATGTTAGAATTTTTTCAAGTGCATCACAGTGTCATTTTTGAGTCTTACCATTTAGTTAAAGTGTTGCTAGGGTGACCATCACAGTTGCTCCCAGGAGACATTTCATGAAAGGTCAGCTATAAATCTGGGTGCAATATCTCAATTATTTTGCATGGTATTACGGATTTGAGTCCAAAAAGATTTTAGTCAAGAACATTTAGTGTTATTCTCATTATGATTCATAGCTTTGTCTTTCGATTTGAATCTTAATCTTAGCATTATGGTTCTGGTTACACTCTTTTTGGTAAAGACTAATGTTTGTAATGGGGGGGGGGGGGCGCCTTCCCCACCCTGAAATATGTTACAAACTCTACCTTAATTAATTAGGTAATGTGAAGTAATCATGAAATAAATTAAAAAATGTTTCTGATTTGTATTTGTTTAATTTTTATGTGAATAAAAAAAAAATTCTGTGTGAATACCTACTGTATATTTCCAGAGTGAAGGATGTTGGCCAAATGAGAGTCTATGTAAGTCCTTGATCTTTTGTCAAGTAGGTGTCCTGAGGCTGCCCTTTCATTAGTTGCTTTCAGATTTTTCTGGGGACACAGCTTTGTGCGCCCCGGATACTCGCACATTTATTGGCAGTGAATTAGAATTGTTTTAGGTTTTCTTAATCTAATGTAATTGGGCAATTGTCGACACACATCGTATTGACGGCAATGGTTTACAGTTCACACCTGCCTTTAATGTTACGTAACTACAAATGACTGGACTCAACTTTGATAGCAACTTCAAGTGGAACTTCAGAAATTAAAGGTAACTCAGTCATTTCTTTATCGAAAAACCGCTTCATGAATCATTCATTTGAAAATAAAAAGAAGATAAAAGTGCTTGGACTGGAACAACCTGACTTAAAAATTTGAGGATGAGCTTACACACTAACTTTTTCCAGCTCTTGTTATGACAAACAGAGTTGGCTAACTGGGTGTAGTATAAGTAATGCCTTTTTTCGCTTTGCCTGTTTGCTGTTTCAACGTGTTGGTACAGAAGCGTTGAGAACAATGACGGGGGTACGAGATCTAAAACATCTATCTGAAAAACGCAAGCAGCATGATAGTAGCCACATCTAAACAATAGCATGAGGCAAAATTTTTTGATAGGCTTAATATTGCTGAACAAGTAGATTAAGGCTACAAGACTGGCATTAGAAGTTACAATGAAGAGGTGACCAAAATTTGGAACAACCTGTCCAGAATAATAGATGAGATATATATATGTTGTGGTTAGTAGAATAGTGGTGTGCCTTTGGAAATGAATGAATTAATATTTTATATACAGGTAATGTATAATAAAAGTGACAATGACAATAAAGATCTATCTATCTATCTATCTATCTATCTATCTATCTATCTATCTATCTATCTATCTATCTATCTATCTATCTATAAAATTGTAAAGCCTACAAATACACAGGCCACAAAGACATATTAAGTATTGATTGAACTTCAGTATTACTGACTCTGAATCAGGAGATATTTATGATGACAAATATCACATCACCAATTAACCTGTGTGATGTGGGAACAAAAGCACAGTAACTAGAGAAAAAAATCCATGTAGACACAGGCAGAACATGCAGTCAAACAGTGACCAAGCCCTGGACTTTGAAATTGTGATGCAGCAGCACTAATTTCTACACCACTAAGCATTTTATATATTTAAGAATTTAATGCTGTCAATGTGTGGGGGTAATTGAGAAAAAATGAATAAGAAAATATGTTTAATATGTTTTCATTGTACAATTTCAGGGTTGAGGTTTGCAATTAAACTAAGGCTAGAAGTGCCAATTAATGTACAAAAGTGTGAGTGTGTAATAATGAAGGAATTAAAGTCAAACACTATTATGAGATTACATCAAATGCTGGATTTAGAACTCTCTTTTGACAAATACTAAAAAATTTGGCAGTTGAGAATATACGCTAATCACATTCATAGTTGAGCATCCAAATTTACTCTGTTGTTACTTCACTCATTAAATCTGTAACAGTTTTAATTATCTGCAATTCAATCTGCTGTGTCCATGGTTGTGCTGGCTAGAGCATCTCACAGTCCTCATTCTGCCAGATATTGAAAAAGTCATTATAGCAGTTTTGGGACAAAGCTAGACACTTATTTCTTTTTAAATTAACCTTTGAGTTAATCCACTTTCTCATAGATTGAGAAGCTCAGAAATAAATCAATAGAACCAGTAAATATTTTAGTAGTATTAATGTGCAAATGTATCTAGGATAGATAATCTTCTTATTTCTATACTAGAATAATTAACTGGGATTATTTTATTTATCTTCTTGTCAAACATTCAGTGAAGGTACATGTACTGAATGTTCTGTTACATGTCAGCTACCTGATATTTTAGTCACAAACACAAAAGTGTTAATGAATACACCCTGGGAAGAGACAAAACTTCCAATAAGATGTCTTGAACTTTTTTGTCTAAGAAATACAAAGAAACAGAATATGGTTCAAAGCAATATAAAATGACTTGCAGGCACAGCAATTTGGTCTCTTGACAAATGGAGCAAAAGATGCTTTAACTTTCGTTGCTCCTGTATTCAGTCACAGAAGTGTGGCTGAAAATCACAAAACATTGATTTTTAACTAGTTATCAGCTGGAGGTGTAATTAAAAAGGAACAGGCAAACAAACTCCTTTTTATATAATTTTAAGTATGGCTTATGCATATTTTACGCCGAGGTGCAGTTTTCTTTGCATATACAAAGGACATACAGGTTAGGTTAAGGGCACTGGTGACTTGACAGTAAAAGTGCCCTGTCAGGGTGGGTTCTCATTCACTTCTGCCATAGTGAACACTGATCCATAATCCAAAAATGATATTAAATGAATGGATAGATTAAATCAATCGAGTCATTGGAAGGATTGAATCAACAGCCTATTTGTTTAAAGTCCTGTGCCTTCACACTCCCTACTAGAGAAAAAAATTTTAGTCCATTACATGTTTTTACCAGACATCATCCAGGTTCGGCAGAGTGGTTAGTGCTTAAAAGTCTTCACCTCAAATTTTAGCCTGGGACCTTCCTGTGTATAGTTTGTATATGGTAGCCACCTGTAGACAAAAGCACTTAGAGATAAGGTGGAGCCAGCTACCTGTAGTGGCCAGTGTAGTAGACTAACAGAACAAGTACTTTTAGATGGGTGGGACCAGCTTTCTGAAAGTTACAGTGAATTGTTTAGAAAGTCCCCGTGTCTTCCACAGCTTTCTTGTAAATGCCATCACTGGGTTGGGGACTCTGTGGTGCAGATGATTTAAAAGCAGCTCTACAATTTGAAAGTGGTGGTAGGAAGTGATCAATAAGAGTCTGCTCTTGCAGGCCTACAGGAGGATGGAAGGATGAAAGGAGCTGAGGGAGTTAAAGAGCTGGAGAGCAGATCAAGGAGACGCTAAGTCCAGAGATAACTATACGCTTATTAAATTAGATTTTTTTACTCTGAAAAACATTCATCTATTAGTTTTCAAACCTGAATAGTCTTTTTATAAGGTCACAAAGGGATGGAGCCCCATATATAAATTGCCAAAACAATCCAGGTCCTCTATTCACAGTGTGAAAACCATGTAAACCCCATGTAGAAATGGAAAAAACAGAGCTTGCACTGCAAATGCTACACCATATAGCTATTGCTGCTTAATGCTATCCTTTTACAGCTTTGTGAGTGTAGCAGATACAATCACTGCTCCTGCCATTCTAATTGGTTAATGGCTTTAGTGGCTCGCCAACAAAGCCTGCTAGACAAAGACATGCAGTGACAAAACTACATAGAGCAGAGGATTGCACTCTATTTGTGCCTTACTTTAGAACAGAGGAAATTCATATCCATATAGCATCAGTTTTAACACCTCACTAGCTGAACAAGCATCTAAAGGATATTTAATAGTAACTGACAGAATGGATGCAGCTACCTGCCAGTAGTGACAATGAAAAGAACTCATCCACATTTCCAACATTTTCTAGAATTCTCTTCTCAAACCTGATGGGTCACAGTGCAATACTGAAATAATGGTACTGGAAGAAGGCATGGGATTCTGGAATGATCAATGAAATGCTTTGTGCTGTAGGAGAGCCTGGGAGGAGTCAGTCATGATCTTGCAGGATGAGTGCTACTGCTAAATGTAAATCTGTGGAGGACAAAGTGAACAGAGCTGTAAATTCTTTCAATGTGAAGGGGGCACATTTATTAATTTTGAGTTATTGCCTGTGGCCTTTACAAAGAAAGTTAATTAGGCACTGCAGGTTAAGAAATTGCCGATGTTTGTTCAACAATGAATACGCCTGCTCACTTAACGGCTGATTTGTCAATTCTCTGTGTAGGGTTTCAATCTTGAGACTTGGGGCTCATTACAATAGTGTTGCTATGAAGAGAAAATGGTGTAACCCAAGCACAAGTTTGTGGTGTTATGAGTCCACAGCTCGTTGAGCAAAGGCCATTTTAAATAAATAATCACCGCACCCAAGGCGGCTTCGTGAGGGGGGCGTTGTTGTAGCAAGCCGCGGGGCAGTCGGCGGTGTGGGCGTTTCTCACCGAGTGCACAGGTGAGGAACTGCCCACATCCGTGATTGCTCCCAAGGCTAATATGCTACAGCTGTGATGGCCCCTCGCGTTATAAAAAAAGCGCCAGTCGGTTTTGGGGGAGATGAGTGAAAAAAGAACGAGAGAGGAAAGGAAGACAACGGAGGTTACAGGAAGCGAGGAAGCAGGCGGTGCAGGAGAGAGACAGACATGAGGAGCGTGTGAGCGAGCAAATGAGCGCTCAAGGGCAGCTGCGTGGAAGCTGGGTGTTAGGCCGACACCCAGGCGTTTGAGTTGATGTCGCTCCCGCTGAGCGATCAGGTAGCGGGAGTGACCAGGGGAAGGCGACTGGCCGCGGAAGGCCGGAAAGGCAGCGGAAGTCGGGAGGCTTGGAGTGGCAGTCCTTGGTGTGGGCGTCCTGGAGACCAAGGAGTCCAAGTCTCGAGGCTGGGATGAGTGCCAGACCGAGGCCAGGGATCGGGAGGTCTCCAGTCTCGTGTTGAATGAGAAAAGGGCAGCTGCAGAGAGCGTCTCGCCTGTTGCGTGGGCCCGTATGGGAGAAGCAGGTGAGGCGCCAGCATAAAAGAAGATGCACCGGGCTTGTTGTTGTTGGTTTTAAGAACTGCTTCCAGAGGAGCATTTTAACCTCGTTTTAAAAGGATTGTTTTTTTTTCTATTTATTGTTTTAACCTCCACTTTGTCTTAAGGATTATTTATTTATTTATTTGAACTTGAGAAGCACTGCACTTTATGGACACTTTGTTTTTGATTGTTTTAATAAAAGCACTTTTGCACTTTCAACCATCCCCTTGCTCAATTGTTTATTGCCTTCACTGACTAGCTCACTCGGTAGCATTATCGACGGTGTTGGGTTCAAGGGTTCCCAAACAGCAGATGGGAGTGTGGAGCCAGAACCCGCATCGTCACAAAGTTCTCAAAGAGACATGGCAAAATGTCAATGTAAAATTAGTAAAATCAAATCCAAGATATGTCATGTTAGGTTTAATGGCTTGGAAGATGTAATTGGCCTACCAGAAACTATTAAAACTAGTTCACATCATACTAGCTCTTCAGAAATCAGTGCCACCCTCTCAGATATGAGCTAACATGGTGCTGCTTCTCACACAAACTCCAAGAGGCACTTACTGAGTTATTAGAATCCACCTCTGTATCAAAAATGGAATCTTGGACTGATTGTGTTATTTGTTGATTTGTTATTCTTCATCTTCTTGTCACTTTCTTCTTTGTAACTAAGTTAACCATGCCACAGCTTTAAAATGAAATCAGCCTCCTAGAAATTATTGAAAGCAGATCGTAGTTGCTGGCTGTGTAATACACCATTCAGCTTTCTTCTGTCAACACTGTTGCCGCCTGAGCACATGTGCTTCAAGTCAGCCTCTTATGTGCAGAGGCAAGGCACTATGAGCTGATGCTAAAGCAGCAGTCAGTGCTGTGCCCAAAGGGGAACCACAGTTAATTAAAGTACAATCCTCTGTCTTGTGAATATGATGTTAGTATCAATATGTTATCTCTGTGTGTGCCCTTTTCATTTCACATTGCCTCCAGCAGACTCCCGTGACCCTGTGTTAGGATATAGCAGGTTGGTAAATGACTGACTGTCTGACTGACGGGTGCTAACACTGACACTACCTATTCCCCAATCAAAATTTTTGTTGCTGTCAGCGTTTAGACTGATGAATGGCTGTTGTTTATCCATTGATCAGTGAGCTGTCTGCTTCCCAACACAATTGTACAGAAAGAACATACACAGTGGACTCTTCTGAGCCATTCTGTATGTGTTTTGAAGTGGAACCAGAATGCTGTTCCCAACCATTCTGGCTCAATGTAAGAACTGCTATTTATTAACAGAAAGTAAACTTTTAAGCTGCTTATGAAATTATTCCTTTGTTACCTTAAATTTGCATAATGGCAGAAGGCATGATGGTCCACAGCTGCATTAAAACGCCTAGATCCTGGACTCAACACCTCGTCTGGACACTCTGTGTAGAATGTAAATGCATTTCCCATGTTTATGTCAGTTTTCTCTGGAATTATTCCTCTCTCTCCATATCCTAACAGAATCCTGTGGCTGTAAACTATCTCAATCTGAGTGATTAGACTTGAAGTGCTGTAAAATTGCTTGATATCTAAATCAGGACTGTTCCATTACTTGCTTCCAAAATATTCTCCTGCTCCCAAAAATACTTTGGTGGTAACTACATTAAGTTGTAATTCAGTTAATACAGTAAAATGGAAACTTAGAGACTTGTTCAGTTTTAATGCCTTATCTATCGATCAAACAAAGCGCATAGATTTGTCAAGTTAACTTATCCTATCCTATGAATTTTTAATCTTCCCAGTTGTCAGATGGATTTATTTTATAACTCGAGTCTCTTCCTTACAAGGTCCTCTATTTTAACAGTCACAAGACTCCTAAAATCTATGTCTTTGTAAATTAAAAGCTCATTTTACTCATGATACACAAAAGGTAATTTGTGAGCTCAGTGGAATGGTGTAGATGCTTTATGCTAAACAAACCCTTGGTTTCTGTTAGAAGGTGCCAATTATAGATTAATAGAATTACAACAAACATAAATAACTAAAATGGAAACTTTTACCTTCTTCTATGCACCAGTTTGTTTGTTTTTTTCTTTTGCAATCTTGAGCAGATTTTTTTTTTCTTTCCAAACCTGCTATCTCAATTCCAGCAGTGTCACATGATGAAGCCTGTCTAGGCAGTTTTCAGGGATTAGACCCTGTTGACTGTACCCAGGAAGGACATCAGTCTTCTGCAGAGTACATTCACTACACACACCCAAGTTCATATTTAATTGTGCTTATCAACTATGTATCATATTCAGTATATAAACAGCTCTAAAGAATTAGACTTGTACACTGTTAAGTGTTTATTTCAAAATTTATATTCCCCATATTTTGTGGCTGTGACTTTAATATGTAAACTTTGTCTGGCTGTGAATGGAATTGTCTGACCATACTTGCAATGCTGCCAGTGTGGTGACAGGAAGCTAAAATTGTACACCTCTTTTAACACACACTCTCATTTTTCACAACACTCCACTCTTGTTCTGAATTTATTTCTGTCCTGTTAGTGTTCTCCACAATTTTCCCAGACTTATAACTTAACATTTATTTCCTATTGTTTATTATTCCACAGAATATTTTGAAACATCTGTTTGACAAGGATGATGGTTATCCTCTAAAATACTGACTCTGTGTTGCTTGTACCAAAATGTAACCCACGCTACAGAACATCATGTTTAATCCTTCCAGTAGTGGTAGACATGGAGGATAGATCTGTCCTGAATGTAAGTGTCACAAAGAACAACCAATCAGCATACAATTGCTGCTCATCCAAGTTTATTTTCAAGTTTTCTCGATTCTGCAAAGTTGACACTGAAATAACAGAATGAGACTGATCATATTATTTTGCTTGTTTTTGAATCTATACTAATAAAAGGCAAAGCCCTCACTCACTCACTGACTGACTGACTGACTGACTCATCACTAATTCTCCAACTTCCAGTGTAGGTAGAAGGCTGAAATTCTACGCGTAATGGTCATAACTGGAAGCTGTTTTTCTCCATTTACTGTAATGGAGATGAGCTTGAAACCCGTGGGGGCGGAGTTTCGTGTGACATCATCACGCCTCCCACGTAATCACGCAGTA
>JANRMT010062808.1:14313552-14328757 GCA_026402145.1 Polypterus bichir lapradei
ACAATCATGTTCGTTTTCATAACTTCTTTAACACACTACTTCTCCGCTGCGAAGCACGGGTATTCTGCTAGTTTATAATATACTAGCCACAATGCCTGTGGAAGACAGGTTATAGGAAATTTAAAAAAATATTTGCTGTCTCTTACCCTATGTGTACTTTCAGTACCTTTACTTTATATTTGTATGTGTGTTTATCTCTCTTCACCAGCGCCTCATCTTTCGAGCACGTTCCGGTAAAGCCATCTTTTCAGACTCTATCATTATTTTCAAGGCGCCTTTCTCACTTCCTGTCTGGGTTTCTACTTGCTTTCTTTGAAGCCAGCTCTTTCAGTGTGTTTCATATGCCTTTACTCCTCCTTGTGTGTCTCACATTCGCACTTCCTCTTTCATCACATCACCTCAGCCACACTGACCAGTCACAGCAAAGACAATATGACCAATCAGATTGCTCAGGGAGACTGGACACACAGACTTTAGTGTTATTGTAATATTGAAGATGATTCCTTTTTATTTTAGGTCAAATTGGGACAATTTCCTCCGGTTCCATTCACATTGTTTTTAGGAGTAACGTGTCCCTGCAAACACTTTATAGAAATGGATATTGATGTATATTAAATGGTCGTCCATCCTCCTCATGGGAGGTTCACTTTACAAAAGCCTCTCACTCATGAGACCTGTGTTGTAGTTATCTGCTTAGGGTTTGAAACATCTGTTAAGATTGTGATATCAATAAATATCAATAAATGTGTATGTATATAAGTTATGTATTATGGGTTTACCATTAGATGCCATTAGTGGAAACAACCACTAAGCTAATCAAGCCTGGATCAAGCAGAATAGGCTTGCATTTTCATAAACAAATAAAAATACAATATTTAAAACAAAAGAAAAATTGTTGCACATTTTTCAGCTGCAATTCACAACTGTTTAATACATTATGTCTACAAGCATGTTTCTCAGATTAAACCTCTGTAATTTATCATGCTTACAAAACACACTTGTTGACCAGTGCGAGGGCACATGCTTTTTGGTGCCATCATTTCTTTGATTTGGTTATATACAAATTAGCTTTTGCTTTTTTGATTATTATTTTGTTTTAGCCAATCCTTCTAATTCACTCTGTAATTAAATCATTCATGACATATTTGCCCAGTTTACTCTTGCATAGACTGGCTCTAAATTTTGCAATTAGTCATGTACTTGCCCCATAGTTGACTCATACCCATAGGAAGGTGCGGGTTTACTCAAAGGTCTTTCATGATTAGGTTAAAAAAAAAAGTTTTTTGTTTGGGTTGGGTGGGTACAGGTTCACGTATAATTAAAAGAAGTATAATTACAAAGATAAATAATAGGCAAATAGACAGAAGTGTAGTCTGTTGCCAAGATGAATGGACAGTTCTTATAAAATGTGTAAGCTGTGTAAAGGACAATCTTCTTGCTTTTTGGGAAAATCAACAAACAATTTCCCATTGCTTGTAAAAACTTGGAAGACAGTTCACTGTATGTCAGCAACAAGTGCTAGGAGTGAACACAATTTCAGTACAGCAGGTCATGCTATAGAATCAATATGCAACTGGCTGAATCTTAGTATAGTAATTGCGATTTTATTTTGTAAAAGTGCTGCCAAAAAAAACACAAAATGTACCAAAGCAGTGCTAAAATGAATGTGAATGGAACCCCATTTTCATTTTTTAAGAACTTAATTCATTTTGGTGAATCTTAAATGTAAACAAGCACCAAAGTCAAGCATGATAGCCTGTTTCTCTTGCGTTCTGTTTCATTAAGTGTGTGGTAAAGACCCACCCATTATGGCACAAATTTTAAACTGTGTTAGTTGCATTTGGATTACCACTGATATTTCAGCAAATGTTAATGAAATTAATGTTCAAATGTTGTTTGGAATCATTACTAACAGAAAGGGCTTGGATCAGGGCTCGGAGCAGTAAGTCAGGTACAGTTTCATTTTCATAACCGCATGTGGCTTCAGGTTGGAAAACCAACCATTCAACCATTTCTTGGAGCAACTATTTTTTAAATTAATTTTAGTCATGTGTTATACTGCCTGGGTTCATAGTCACACCAAGATTTTATATGGCCAACTGTATGGCTTATTATTGACTATTCGACCCACCACCAAAAAAGTTTGCTTAACCCTGATCAAGGAGTTTGTCCATATGTTCCACACACGGTGCACAGGGGACAGAGTACTCAGGACAACCATCATCAATTTCCTCAAGTGGAATTGGCATTGCACATTCCAGACAGAGCTACAGTCAAAGGCTTAGATTAGGACTATACTGTAGTGTGGGGACTTCATGCCTGTAACCATTGTGGCAAATTTCGGAACTTAAGTAAATTGACATGAAGATAATATTCAGTTTGGCATAGCATTCTCTATATACAATACAATACAATACAATTTATTTTTGTATAGCGCAAAATCACACAAGAAGTGCTGCAGTGGGCTTTAACAGGCCCTGACTCTTGACAAACCCCCAGCCTTGACTCTCTAAGAAGACAAGGAAAAACTCTCAAAAAAAACCCTTATAGGGAAAAAAATGGAAGAAACCTTGGGAAATGCAGTTCAAAAAGAGACCCCTTTCTAGGTAGGTTGGGTGTGCAGTAGGAGTCAAAAAGAAGGGGGTCAATACAATACAGTACAATACAATACAATACACAAAACGGAACAAATCCCCAATACAGGATAAAAATAAAAATTTTACAAATACAGAGCAGAATTTAACAGTAGATATCACATAATATGATTTGGATTTGTTTAGAGTCCTGGAGACCTCAGCCATCAAGCTGCCTCCCCTATTTGACCATTCCACAGCTGAAACAGTGCTGGGCCAGCCAATCCGATGAAAGGACCCCTCTACCCCGCGATTCCTGCAATCCTCCATCAGGGATGACTTTAACTTAGGCACGCAAAACAACTTGGCAGGTGGACTGTGACACCGAGTGCCACATTTGAGTACCGAGAAGAGAAACAGAATAGGTGAGGGTTAGTAACAAATTATAATTACAGTGGAACCTCAGTTCACGAACGTCTCGGTACACATACAACTCGGTTTACGACCAAAAAGTTCGCCAAACTTTTGCCTCGGTTCACAACCACACACTCGGTATACGAACAAGCCAGTTTCCCTTTCAGTTTGTGCGCGCTGAGGATTTCCGCACGTGTTGCATTGTTCTCGGTCAGACGTGCGTGCATGCTTTCGCTGTGAACTCTTTGTACTCTATTTTATTTCCCTTCCTGTTCGTACACACTGATTGCTGTATTTAAGCACATGTTGAACCGCTCCCTGTTCATTGTTCTCAGTCAGACGTGCGTGCTTTATCTGTGATCTCTTTGTGCTCTACAGTATTTCGTGTGCTTTTGCAGTTAACCATGGCTTCTAAGCAAGTGAAGAGTGCTGAGAAGAAAGTTTTGCAGAAAACTGAAATCAAAGTAAAAAAAGAAATTATTGAAAAGTATGAGTGTGGTATTCGTGTTACTGATCTTGCCGCCGAGTACAAGAAGTCAAAACCTACGATTTCGACTATTCTAAAGCAGAAAGAATCTGTTAAAGCAGCTGATGTTGCAAAAGGAGTTACAGCGTTAACCAGGCAGAGGCCTCAAGTGCTGGAAGAGGTGGAAAAACTGTTTACCAGTTTACTCATTTACCAATTTGAGAACCCTTGTGCTTTCAAGCAGCACAATGTAAACAAAGCCAGGCTGCCAGTGATGTGGAGGGCAAACACGAAGGGTTGGGTCACAAGGACTTTGTTTTTGGAATGGCTGCATGACGCTCCCACCAGCTAAACAGCTAAAAACACCAGAAACCCAAGAAATCACACGAGAGAAAACACCTGAAGGAAAACATCCCTCCATCGCGGAGCCAGACTCTCCCTCAAAACTGTAACCTCCTCTCCACCCAGTTCCTCCACATTTCATGCCAGAACTCGACACATGCAAGGTTAGTTTTCTTGGCGGTTTATGGTTAGTTTTTGTATTATGGATTTTTCAAATGTAAATTTTTCGGTTTGTGGCGTGAATTGTTGCGGTGTTACTTTTTACTTTTTTCAAATGTTCATTTTTTTCCCCTGTGCTTAAAACTCAAAAAAAGTGTTTACAGCCAGTGGTTCATAGCGTGATTTGTTGCAATGTTACTTTTCTTGGTGGTTTATTAAATCACAGATTTTTCAAATATTCCTTTTTTTCCCCTGTGCTTAAAACTCATTAAAAAAAGTGTTTATACAGGGATCGGCTTGCAAGGCTATAGCGCGAACTCCTGCAATATTACTTTCTTGGTTGCTTGTGGTTGGTTTTTAAATAAAGTTCGGATTTGTTCAAATGTTCCTTTCCCCACCCCCCGTGTTTAAAACTCATTAAAAAAAAGTGTTTATACAGCGATAGGCTTGCAAGTCTATAGCGCGAACTGCTGCAATGTTACAGTGAGAGGGTGAGAAAGAGAGAGAGTGCACAGACTCGCGTGCTGCTGAAAGAGAGAGAGAGGGTGCGTGCTGCTGAGAGAGGGAGAGAGAGGGTGCCTGCTGCTGAGAGAGAGAGAGAGAGAGAGAGGGCGCCTGCTGCTGAGAGAGAGAGAGAGAGAGATAGAGAAGGCGCCTGCTGCTGAGAGAGAGCGAGCCTGCGCGTGAAGCTGAGCAGGGAACCTGGGTGTTTGTGCCAGTGTTATTCAATGTTTTTACATTAGTTTACTATTACACTGTGCATTCTATGGTGTAATTAACTATATTTGTGCTTAAAAATCTTTAAAAAATATATATTTACATACAGTTCGTACGGTCTGGAACGGATTAATTGTATTTACATACAATCCTATGGGGGAAATTGCTTCGGTTCACGACCAAATCGGTTTACAACCAGAGGTTTGGAACAAATTATGGTTGTGAACCAAGGTTCCACTGTATCATATTACTTATGTTTTAGTGCTAATGACTAACAACACAGATGCAGTCTGTACAGTTAATCAGCAGCTCTAGTCAGGATATGCTAAACTGAAGTAGTGAGTCTTCAGCTGGGATTTAAAATCTGAGACCAAAGGGGCATTATTTTTTTTATTTTATTATTTTATTAATCCTTGGAATCATAAGCATCTTGAAATCTTAATGTGTGCTCTGGTTTGTAAGTCATGATAAGTTCAGACAAGTAAACCGGACCTTGTCCATGTAATGCTTTATATGTTAAAAGGAGGATTTTGAAATCTGCCCTAAACTTAACTGGGAGCCAGTGTAAGGATTTAAGAGCTGAAGTTATGTGTTCATATTTTCTTGTTCTTGTAATAATTCTTGCAGCCGCATTTTGGATTAACTGGAGGCTGTATAAAGAACAGTTTGTACATCGAGTGAACACTGCATTGCAGTAGTCAATCCTACTAGAAATAAATGCATGAATTAATTTCTCACAATCTTGTTTATTTAGAAAGCACCTTAATTTCCCAACATTTTTAAGATGGAAGAAACATGATTTGGACAACTTTATAATATGTGCTTTAAATGACATACTAGAGTCAAAGATAACTCATAGATTGTGGGCTGAATCAGTAAAATTAATGGTAATTCCAACTGAGTTAAATGATGACAAAATATTGTGAACTGTGTCATTCCCTCCAACAATTAACATCTCTGTTTTATCTGTATTTAAAGACAAGTAGTTCTCATTCATCCACTCCTTTAATAAACTAACACAACTAATTAAAGACAACATCAGGGAAACTTCATTTGATCTAAATGAAAGGTATAACTGGGTGTCATCTGCATACGAGTGAAAATTAACATTATGTTTCCTAATGATAGATCCCAGTGGAAACATGTAAAGTGAAAACAGTAAAGGTCCCAGTAATGAGCCCTGTGGGACACCATGTCTTACTTCTGTGTATAATGATGGAGTGCTGTCAGCACATTTCTGTACATATTGGAATCGATTTGATAAATAAGAACTAAACCAAGTGAGCACAGTGCCTGTAACACTGTAACACAACATCGTTTTCTAGCCTGTGCAGTAAAATAGAATGGTCAATGGTGTCAAATGCTGTACTTAAGTCTAACAACATAATTACAGTGGAGTTTCCTTCATCAGAGGATATCAGAATGACGTTTACAACCCGTGTTATAGCAGTTTCTTTACTATGACCAGTGCGGAAACCAGACTGGAATTTCTCAAATAAATTGTAATGCGTAAGGTGTGACTGAAGCTAATTGGTGACTACTTTTTCTAGTATTTTAGAGAGAGAAAGGGTAAATTTGAAATTGGCCTGTAATTATTTAGTATGTGTGGGTCTAGGTCTGACTTTTTAAGTAATTGTTTAATGACTGACACTTTTAGTGAATCAGGTACTGTGCCATGCAATAATGAACTATTGATAATGTTTAGAATAGGCGATGCAAGAACATCCATTGCACTTTTTATTAGTTTTGTTGGCACTGGATCTAGGGAACAAGTAGTGGGTTTCATTTTAGAAATTAAAGTTAAGACTGATTGGCGATCCTAAATTGTCCCTATTGTGTACTTGGTGTGTGGGTGTGTGTGTGCCCTGCGGTGGGCTGGCGCCCTGCCCAGGGTTTGTTTCCTGCCTTGCACCCTGTGTTGGCTGGGATTGGCTCCAGCAGACCCCCGTGACCCTGTAGTTAGGATATATAGCAGGTCGGATAATGGATGGATGGATGGAAGTTAAGACTTCCTGCTCAGTTACAGGATTAAAATTACTAAAGTGCTGAATGCAATGTGAGGCAGGGTCTGCTAAGCTAGTATGCAGTTTGTACTATGATGCTAAATTCTGGGATCTTATATTTTTAATTTTCTCACTGAAGAAGTTCATAAAGTCTGTACTGCTAATATCTGTTGGTATTTTGCACTGTAGATCTGAATTCCCATTTGTTAATTTTGCAACTGTTCTAAACAGTACTCGAGGATTTTTATTATTGTTATCTATTCTTGTAGAATAGTATTCTGAGCGAGCTTTAAAGAGAGCTTTTTTTATATTTTTTAACACTCTCTGTCCATGCAAGTTGAAAGACATGGAGCTTTGTTGTTCTCTATCTGAGCTCCAGTTTTTGACACACTAATTTAAGAGCTCGAGTATTTTCATTACACCAGGCAGAGTTTCTATGTGCTTTGATCACTTTTGTTTTAAGGGAGCCACTGCGTCCAGAGTATCTCTCAAGGTCACATTATATTATGATGTTAGCTGATCTAAATTGTTTTCCACGTTTACATTTGATGTTAACTGATCTAAATGGGTTTCCACAATTACACTCGACTTACACAAAGTTTGTATACATTTTGAAGTAGAATTACAATCTAGATGTTGCACTGTCTTTGTGTTAATCTGTGAGTGCGTAGGCAAGGGCAGGACTAAATCAAATGTAATTAAGTAGTGATCGGAAATAACTTCATTTAATGGAATAATATTTAAATTTTGAATTTCAACTTTGTAAGTTATAATTAAATCTAAGGTGTGGTTATGATTATGAGTTGGACCTTTGACAATCTGACAAAATCCTACTGAATTTAACAAATAAGTAAAACATTTGCTAAAAGTGTCAGTTTCCACATCAATGTGTACATTAAAATCCCCCATCAGAACTACGTGATCATAATTTATAGCCAAATCAGATAAAAGGTTGCTAAATTCAGTCATGAACAATGAATATGGCCCTGGTGGTCTGTAGACTAGCACTTTAATTGTTTTGGAATCTGTTTTAATATTTAAAATGAATGCCTCAAAGGATGTAAAGTTGCCTAAGTTTTTAGACGTGATTTGCATTTTGTTACAATGAATTATTCCAAGGCCTCCTCCTCGACCAGAATCTCTAGACTTATGAAGGAACGAGTATGCATCTGGTGACGCCTCAGCTAGGGGAACGGTGTCACATTTACTAAGTCAGGTTTCAGTGAGAAGACACAGATCCGATTTTGTACTTAATATAATATCATTTACCAAAACAGCTTTACGGACAAGAGCGCGAATGATCAATAAGCAGCATTTAAAACTGCATGCTTCGTTCAATAAGCAGCATTTAAAACTGCATGCTTCTTTCTGAATTGGTGATATATTTTTTGTTTTAATTTGAATTAAATTTCTATTACAGGTGCCCCTGGTGGAGGGTCTGGTTTTATACCTTGGTCTAATTATACACCTTATACACCTATATCAGTTAGTTCATTCTTATCTAGTTTACATAGAAACACCTAAATCCATATCTTGTCCTGACAAGAACCATAGCACCTGTCCAAAGGTAGTCAGATGACATCTGGTAGACATTAATCATTTTGTTTTTGTTATGGCCAGTGTTGCGCACAGGAACATTTTAGAAAAAGCCGCTGTGCAGGAAAAGCCATGTCACAGGCTAAGTGACCTTGTTAACCACTACCAGAGGAAGATTTCCTTCAATTTTTCATATAGAACTGGCATCATATAATTCCAACATTTTGGGTTGATATCTCAGCTCCACCATCTCAAGAGAATGCCTTGAGAAATTCCTCACCAATGACATTAATGTAGATTATTTATTTCATGTCAGTTGCCATGGAAAGGTAAAACTGGGTTTGGCATATACATAGTTAATGGAATGCTTTGCCATGTTTATACATGTGCACACTTCATCATGTACCATTGTAGGGCAAAATACACATTCCTTCATTCTCATTTCCTCCTCCCAATAATGACACTCTAATGTATGAGCCTCTGCAACCCTCCCTGCAGCTTACTTTTACCATTTTTTAGTTAAAGATCAAATGTTCTGACCAGTCTCCAAGTTACTTCTTGAGTGGTTTTAGTGGAAGACTACATTGAGCATAATATAGACCTGTCATTGCCTCACAGTTATAGACCTGGGTTTGCTTCCCAGGTCCTCCCTGCGTGGAGTTAGCATGTTCTCCCCTTGTCTGCGTGAGTGTTCTCCGGGTGCTCCGGTTTTCTCCCACAGTGCAAAGACATGCAGGTTAGGTGCATTGGCGATCCTAAATTGTCCCTAGTGTGTGCTTGGTGTGTGTGTGTGTGCACCCTGCCCGGGTTTTGTTTCCTGTCTTGCGCCCTGTATTGGCTGGGATTGGCTCCGGCAGACCCCCGTGACCCCGTAGTTAGGATGTAGTGGGTTGAATAATGGATGGATGGATGGATAGACCTGTCATCACTTGATCACATTTCCTGCATGTATCCTGTACTAAGCCTCCAATCAATGCTTTAACTTCTTAGCTGTTCCACCATCTCCAAAACACCTTTGTATTGTACCCTTAAAGAAAGTAAAATGCTTTCCCATCAGGTCGAGCATATCCATAGGCAGTCATTACATAACAGTAATGAATTGATTTGGACTCCTTTGCTGACCATCAATTCCACCAGTTGAATCTACTCCAGTTATGGCACATTAATTCTGCTAGCACCAGTAACAGAGGTGATAACAATACTTCCAACAATGCTAATTATTAATGATGGATCCAAGTAGTTATCAATGTGGACAAAAAGGAAAAGCCAAAGGATCTTTGCTTCACCCTAGTTACAGTACTCATTGTTCACCCCAATATCCTGCAAAAATCTCTTTAAGATTTGTTGTATTGCATCTTTTTTCTCAGTGGTCCATCTCTTTTCTAATCTGTTTATTCAGTTCATACATTTTATTCAGAATCCTTGAGCACAACGTGGGGATCAGCGCACAGCCACACTTTATCATACTAAGGTACATGTAATTTGTGTCTCTTATTTAACTAACCTGCGTATTTTGGGGAAGAGAAGGAAAGCTAGAGTACCCACAAAAAAAAAAAAAAATTCAGGCATAAATGGAGAGAACTCTTAACCATTGGGATAGGATTCAAACCCAGAACAGGGGAGCTGTGAGGCCGTAGTGCTAACAATCGCACTTCTCTTTACTCACTATTGCAAAACAAAATATTATTGTGGATTTTCACCAATAATATGTTAAAGGGATGTTCCTTTGTTTTATTGTGTTGTTTTTATAGACTTTTTTAATGTAAACATAAATAAGATTTCAATGACAGTATTGAGAAAGACCTTATTTGTATAATTCATTTCTATAAAAATTAAAAATTGCCAGTACCTATTCATACATTATGCATTTTATGCTTGCTAAAATGGCTTATTCTGTTCCCATAGCTTGTAATTGTCGCATAGAAGCAGGAACACATTAATAATTTCTGTCATTTTTTGGATGCAATATTATGATTAATGCTGTACATTTACTCTTCATTTCACATGAAAATTAGTTTAAGTTAATACATGAGAAACTATCATATCTTGTTGATATATAACATCAAAACTCAAGTAACAAAAATAAGGACAAATCGTAAAACATGGCTGCATAACTGCTGCTCTCTGAAAAGGAAATCTTATCTGCAAGATAAAGTTGACCAGATGGCACCATAAAACTGAGATGCTTCACTCCAGAAAGGATTTTCACATTCATCACATAATTAAAGCCCAAATCAGTATTAATTTACCCTGTTGAACATGCAACAACAAACCTGGTTCAAGCAATCAAAAAGCTGTCCTGACAGGGCCATTCTCAAAGGGAAACTCCCCAGTTTTAAAATTAATAGTTGGGTGCTGCTTGAACTCAGAACACGTTGGTGTTAACTTAGAATGGAAGACATCAGACTGCCCATTTTGGGGAATGCATGTTGAACAGCGGAAGTACACCAGGATGTTACGTACTCAGTCCACTGTTGTTTTTCATTGTCATTCACAACTGTATTATTACTCATGACTTAATTTTCATAATCAAGTTACTGAGGATTCAGTAGTAGTAGGTGTGTTTGCAAAAAATGTTAACATGGCCCACAATTGAGAAATACATTTCAAGAAAGAAAACATCAATCTGTCCTTCAATAACAGCAAAACATAAGAGATGGCTGTTTTCCTCAGGAGACATGGAAGGAATCTTGCTTCTGTTGACGTGAGTGAGGCTGCAATGGAAACAGTTCTCCTTATTAAGTTTGTAATCGTCCAAATTAATGAGCATCTCTCATGCTCCCTCAATGGCAGTCATCTTAGTAAAACATAGTGGTAAGCATACAGAATACTACAACACATTCTAGAGTAGCAATATAATAGTCAGGCTTAAAGACCCCACAGCAGATGGTGAAAATAACTCAGTTCAACCTAGGCCAGTGCTTCTACTATAATGGGACATTAATGAGATGTGTGAAGAAAATTCTCTCTTCATCTGAGCCTTCATAAGCCTTACCATAGCACCGGGCTGTATTTTCTTCTCTTGAGGAGAAAATGATTTTAAAAGATTTAGAATTATACCATCAGATTAACAAATGGTATTTTAATCTGGCCATTTTTGTTACTGTCTAACAAGCACACTTCCACCTGACTCAATTCAGGTCTGAAAATCCCCACTATGGAAATCACTTACACTTTAGTCCGCTTTAGTCTGTCCTATAATATTGAGCTACATCATTGTAACTGCCAGCCATAGTTGTTTGATATCGGCCACAATTCTGAACTTACCTTACTGTAGTTGTCTTATCTGATTCTTACTTCTGCTGCTGTTCTATATTAACAAGGAGATTACTTTTTGGTTCACTTCCTGGGTCCTCCCTGCGTGGAGTTTGCATGTTCTCCCTGTCTCTGCGTGGGTTTCCTCCGGGTACTCTGGTTTCCTCCCACAGTCCAAAGACATGCAGGTTAGGTGCATTGGTGATTCTAAATTGTCCCTAATGTGTGCTTGGGGTGTATGTGCATGTGTGTCCTGTGGTGGGCTGGCGTCCTGCCCGGGGTTTGTTTCCTGCCTTGCGTCCTGTGTTGGCTGGGATTGGCTCCAGCAGACCCCCATGACCCTGTGGTTAGGATATAGCGGGTTGGATAATGGATGGATGGATGGATTACTTTTTGTTATTGCACTTATGGTCACAGCTTCACAATATTGTATCATATAGTACTACTGTCACTGCATTTTGAAAGTTTCTGCAGTTGTAGAAAAGAAATGAATACATTTTGTTTTATTTTACTCAGGTAAGGTTATAACAAATTGGATTAAATTAAAGAAAATTAAAAACTTTTAGATTTTTGCCAACATTTGCAGTAATTTAGTCAGCCTACAATTTCTAACTTCATTTTTTCTATTTTGCTCTTTGTATTTGTTCTTCATCCAGTAATACACTGACTTTCTTGTTTATCATGATGTTGGAGAGTTATGCTGTGTTGAAAGATACATAGAAATGCAAACAAATATTTCACTGTACTCTGTACACAAGACAATACTACTACTATGACTACTACTACTCCCACTACTACTGTGCATCTTGGCTCTGCAAAGTCTTTTTAAAGCATGCCTTTCATTTTGATCTGCATTAATTACAGACCTCATCTGATGTGGCAAAGTGAATGATAGAGTAAGCCCTGTATTGTCTGAACAAGTCGGCACATTTTACAGTGCCTATAAAAGAGTAACCACAGCCTTGTAAGTTTTATTGTTATATGATATTGAATCATAGTAGCTACTAGTTGTATTTAGGATTATAATTGATGTGGCTTCTGGCTTGTCACTGATAGTGAATCGGATAAATGGATTTCATATGGATTTTAAATTTACCGATAAACTGCAATGCACTCAAACCCAAGCGCCAGCTTGTCTTGTCTACACTCCAGATAGGCTGTGAACTTGGTTGGAGTCACTAAGAGGACCTGAAGGCTGCCTGATGTGTGCAACACCTGGAAATGTAAGAGACACTGAGGAAATAAAAGAATGGCGTATTAAATACTCCCACAATCAGTTACTTGTACTGTGATCTCCAGTGCCTATGCAGCAAAGTTTCACTTAACCACAGGAGCTGTTTGTTCACAGACAGAGAGAACAATGTGCCGGAGTGAGCGGACAGTAGAGGTCATATAGTATATGTGTACTGTGGCATGCTGCTGCAGCACCGGGCTGTCCACAGACTTATTTAATGATGCAGGTTCCTGCCATGAACCAGGCAGAGCATCCTGCCGACTACGCCACTGTGGAACGAGCCCCAGACACAGACAGACGGACATCATTTGGTTACCCAACACACACATTTATTGATACTAATATTTACAGTTCAGGTGTACAACCCAATGCTTGCGACCTCGGCCCCCCTTTCAAGACCTTAGTCCGCTGTGCGGGCTGCCTCCAAAAAATGATTTTTAAAATGGGGTTCCTACATCATACAGACCAATTTCACTTTTGAATAATGACGTTAAAATACTCTCAAAAAGCATAGCTAGAAGGATGGAGAAAGTGCTCCCTTCGGTAATATCACAAGATCAAACTGGATTTATCAAGGGTCAACACTTATCTTTAAATCTTCAACGCCTGTTTAATGTAATACACTCACCAACTAAGTTAAACACCCCAGAAATATTATTATCATTGGATGCAGAAAAAGCATTTGACATGATTGAATGGAAATACCTTTTTACTACATTGGAGAAATTTGGGTTTGGCCGGAACATTTTGCATGGATCAAACTACTGTATACCAATCCAGAAGCTTCAGTTTGTATCAACAACATTTGTTCAGACTACTTTAAACTAGAATTTGTTACCAGACAAGGATGCCCCTTGTCACCGCTACTGTTTGCAATCACCATTGAACCACTGGCAATACACTGTCGAAATGCTGATCAGATAAAGGGGATTATCAGAGAAGGACTGGAACAGAAAATTTCTCTATATGCAGATGATATGGTACTGTATATATCAGACCCACACAATTCTGTGCCTGCAGTCTTAACAGCACTCACAGAATTTCAAAAGATCTCTGGTCTCAGAATTAATCTGAATAAAAGTGTACTCTTTCCAGTGAATTCTCAAGCATATAATATTAGATTAGACACCATACCTTTCATCATTGCAGAACAGTTTAAATACCTAGGGGTAAACATCACAAGTAAACATAAATCAACATCTCCTATCATGTTAATTGGAATATCCAGTGACAAATCCACTTCTGACCATCAGTAAGGTCTACCCATAACTGAAGACCAGGTAATGAGACAACTAAGGAAGCACTTACGTCTCACATCATGAAGATCTTTGAAAGAATGGTCCTGAGTTCTGTTGTGCTATAACACCTTGACCCACAGCAGTTTGCTTATTGGGCAAGGATTGAGTGGAGGATGCATTATCTATCTTCCCCACAAAGCTTATTATCACCTGGGCAAAACTGGCAGCACTGTGAAGATTATGTTTTTTGATTTACCTAGTGCCTTTAATACCATCCAGCTATCCATGTTAAGAGGTAAGATCAGAAATGAGCAGGTGTGAGATGAGCCTATGGTGTCCTGCATAATAGACTATCTTTTTGGCAGACAGCAGTTTGTGAGACTTGATGACAGTGTTTCTGATATGGATGTGAGCGACACTGGAGCACCACAAGGAAAAGTCCTGTCTCCTTTTCTCCTCACTCTATACACCTCAGACTATAAATACAATACCAGGTCAGGTCACTTACAGAATTCCTCAGAATACTCTGCACATGTGGAATGAGGGGGTTGGGGGGTGAGACAGAATACAGGAGTCAGGTGAAGAACTTTATTAATTAGTGCAAAGAGATTTGTCTGCATTATAACATCAATGAAGCCAAAGAGCTGGTTATTGACTTTCACCAGACCAAAGGGCCTCTATATCTGGTCACTATCCAGGAAGTATGGATGTAGAGGTTCTGTATTCCAACAAGTGCTTGGGGGTACACATCAATGACAGGTTGGACTGGTCTCAGACCAAGGAGGAATTATATAAAAAAGGGCAGAGTAGGCTCTTCTTCCTTAGGAGACTGTGTTCCTTTAATATAGGTAACGACATCCTTCACATTGTCTACTGTTTTGTGATGGTCAGTGTGAGTTTCTATACTATGGTGTGCTGGGCTGGTAACATCACTTCAGGAGATGTCCGCTGAATCAATAAGCTAATTAAAGGGCACAAGCTCAGTTACAGGATGTACTTTGCATCCCCTGTAGGTATTAGCAAAAGAGAGAATTAAAACAAAATTGAGTGCCATTATGAACAATACTGCACATTTTCTCTGAGTATTTTTAGCCAACAAATTATTCAGCAGAAGTGGGCCTTCTGCATAATGCTTAACTGTGACTGTGACGGCCAAGTCACAAGTTTTCTTTATTTTAAAATTTACTATCTATCTATCTATCTATCTATCTATCTATCTATCTATCTATCTATCTATCTATCTATCTATCTATCTATCTATCTATCTA
>JANRMT010062808.1:14331386-14347911 GCA_026402145.1 Polypterus bichir lapradei
GCACGCACGTGCAGGAAGGAGGGCAGGCAAGCACGCACGTGTAGGAAGGCAAGCAAGCACGCACGTGCAGGAAGGCAACTCACAAGCAAACAAAAAAGTAAGATTGCAGGAGATCACGCTACTGTATTAAACTTAAAGCCTGATCGCTGTAAACAATGTTTTTAAAATGAGTTTTAAGCACAGCAGAAAAAAACATCGCACAAATCCGAACTGCATTTAAAAACCAACTCACAAGCAACCAAAAAAAGTAACATTGCAACAAATCACACGATGAAGTCCTCCATGTAAACAATTTTTTTAATGAGTTTTAAGCACAAGGAAAAAAGCGAACATTTGAAAAAAGAGAAAAATAACATTGCAACAAATCGCATTATGAACTAAAAAATTAACTTTTGAAAAATCCGTAATACAAAAACCACCAAGAAAACTAACCTTGCATGAGACGAGTTCTGGCATGAAGAGTTTTCCTTCAGGTGTTTTCTCTCTTGTGATTTCTTGGGTTTCTGGTGCTTTTAGCTGTTTAGCTGGTGGGAGTGAAAGCCTCATGCAGCCATTCCAAAAAGAAAGTTCTTGTGACCCTCCACATTACTGGCAGTCTGGCTTTGTTTACATTATGCTGCTTGAAAGCACGAGGGTTCTCAGATTGGTAAATGAGTAAACTGGTAAACAGTTTTTCCACCTCTTGTAATTTCTTTCTTTACTTCGATTTCAATTTTCTTCAAAACTTTCTTCTGACAACTCTTCACTTGCTTAGAAGCCATAGTTAACTGCAAAAGCACACGAAATACTGTAGAGCACAAAGAGAGTGCACGTCTTATTAAAAACAATGAACAAGGAGCGGCTTTGCTTAAATGAAAAAGCCAGGCAGCTCTCTTTCTCTCTCTGGCTGCCTACAGATAGGCAGGCAAACACGTGCAGCAATCTCCTCCTCCCCCTCCCCAGCAGGCACGTGCTTGCTCGCGCTCTCTCTCTCTCTCTCTCTCTTTCTCTCTCAGCTCAGCTCAGGCAGGCAAGGGAAACTGGCTTGTCTGGCAAACACGTGCAGCAATCTCCTCCTCCCCATCCCCAGCAGGCACGTGCTTGCTCGCTCTTGCTCTCTCTCTCTCTCTCTCTTTCTCTCTCAGCTCAGCTCAGGCAGGCAAGGGAAACTGGCTTGTCCGGCAAACACGTGCAGCAATCTCCTCCTCCCCCTCCCCAGTAGGCACGTGCTTGCTCGCTCTTGCTCTCTCTCTCTCTCTCTCGCAGCTCAGCTCAGGCAGGCAGGCAGGCAGGCAAGGGAAACTGGCTTGTTCGTATACCGAGTGTGTGGTTGTGAACCGAGGCAAAAGTTTGGCGAGCTTTTTGGTCGTGAACCGAGTTGTACGTGAACCGGGACGTTCGTGAACCGAGGTTCCACTGTATTTGGATAATGCAATATGTGGAATTTGAGATTTCTTCGTTGATGTTTTGATATTGTTTGCTGTTATTCAATGTGGTTGGGACCTCATAAGTCCATTGTATTAGAAATTTTGGAATTTAAACATTAGAATAGACATTTTTCTCAACCTTTCACTATAAACATTGTGGGTTAAGTAACATATAACAAAATTATTATTTTTGGGTGGAGTGTTCTTTTATGCCCCTTCTATTTGGGGAAACACTTGAAACAATAAATGTCTGTCTTCAGCTCACTTAGAGCACTGTATCTCATGCCTTTATATCTTTTAATGCTTGCCTAAACCAGAAATGAGTTTGTCCCTGATTTGTCTCTCATTTAGTAGCAATCCATCTATCTTTAAAAACCATTAATCCAATATTGGACTTCAGTGGTTCAGTAACATTATTATTTATTGAAATTGTTTTCAGTTAACCTATTGCATCTAGGCAAGGTGGGCTAATGACTCAGCTACTGAACTTGATAACCCAAGGACAGTACTTCAGTTTTCATCTCTTCAAGATAAAATGAAAATAACAAGGCTGAAATACACCACAACTGTGCTTCCTGAAAAGTGCTGATTATGACAGGTACCTACTTGTTATGCACAAATATAGTTTTGGTTTTACTGCATCACGTAGGAACTCTGAGAAATAGACATTTATATGTTTACTGACAATAACGTATTTAGTCACGTTTATGTTTTGCATAAGCTATTAAATTCAACAGAATTAATAGTGTTTTGCTCCTGATTTTCTTTTGTATTCAATGTCTGGTGCATCACGTTGCAGTGTCCAACAGTAGTCAGCAAGCATTGACAAATTCCAGTTGTCCTGGTATCGTTTTTCCATCGTAGCAATGTCCTGGTGAAACCTTTCACGGTGTTCATCACTGACAGCACCAAGATTTGCGGGGAAGAAGTCCAAGTGTGAGTGAAGGAAATGAATCTTGAGTGACATGTTGCACTTCTTTGTCTTGTATGCTTTGAGAAGTTTGTCTACCAGCTGAATGTAGTTTGGGGCTCTGTAATTGCCCAGAAAATTGTCAACAATGTCTTTGAAGGCTTTCCAGGCAATTTTTTCCGGCCAAACTAACAGATCTTTAAACCGCTTGTCACTCATAACATGTCTTATCTGGGGGCCAACAAAAAAAAACCTCTTTGAACTTGGCATCAGTTATTCTTGGGGACATCTGTCTTAAATAACAAAAACCTTCACCTTGCTTGTTCAGTGTTTTCACGAAATTCTTCATGAGTCCCAGTTTTATGTGAAGAGGAGGCAAAAATATCTTTGCCGGGTCAACAAACAATTCATGTGCCACATTTTTCTGTCCTGGAACTAACATTTTATGGAGTGGCCAGTTCTTTCGAGAATAGTGTGACTCTTCGGCACGGCTGTCCCATTCACAGATGAAACAACAGTACTTTGTATAGCCGAGCTGCAGTCCTAGTAACAGCGCAACAACTTTAAGATCTCCACAGATATTCCAGTTGTACCTGCCATACTGGACGGGCTTCAGCAACAGTTCCATATTCTCATACATTTCTTTCATTTGTGCTGCATAACCAACAGGTACTGAAGGATAAACGTTGCCATTGTGTAGCAGAACAGCTTTCAGGCCTAACATTGATGAATCAATGAAGAGATTCCACTCTTCCAGGTTGTGATCACAACCCAAGGCCGAGAACAATCCTTCAATGTCACAACAGAAACAGAAACTGTCGACTTGTGCAAAAAATTTGGTTATATCATGATGTTGGCCTCGAAACACAGAAAGTTTCATACCTGGTGACAGTAAACACCATTCCTGCAGTCTCAAACCCAATAGCTCGGCTTTTGCGTTTGACAGACCCAAATCTCTGACCAAATTGTTCAATTCGGACTGTGTTATCAGATGTGGATCGCCTGATGAGCACGGTTCAAAATCCGGGTCAATGTCACTGTCAGTACCCTGCATTGCAGTTTCTTCATCTGGTTCATCTAAGGTCCAATCCTCTGGTGGTTTTGGAATTGGAAGACTGTCGTCATGTGGCAAGGGTCTCATTGCTGAAGGCAGATTAGGATATTCATTTGACAACAATTCTTGTTTTTGGCAGAGAAACCAGACACATTAGTCAAACAGAAGTAACAGTCCATCACATGGTCTTTCTGTTCTCGCCATATCATCAGAAAAGCAAACAGCATCATCTTTCGAGAGCCTCTGAGCCAGGCTCTCAGACTGACAGCACATGTCGCACAGCACATGTGAGGTGCTCATTCCTTGTCTTGATCACCAATTTTGCAGCCAAAATACAGATGATAAGCTTTCTTCACAAGATCAGTCATCCAACGTCTCAGAGGCGCAAGTTTATATTCACCACAGATATAGCAGAATGTATCGCCGCTGTTACAACATTGACGAGACATATCGCCCAACACCAAAACGTCTATTGCATCAAGCTTACTTACTTTTATATTGCTACAGATACTATACTTTACTATACTGATACTATACATACACACTGACTATCTATATAAACCAAATGAGCAGGATCGGTGTATGCAAGCCACCTTTATAGCATGCTGAGACAGCATCAAGCTCGTTCAGACCTACCCAGGCATGCCCTGGATGTCAACTTCCACAGAACAGCTTCCAACCTGGCCTGATTCCATACTATGACATGTCCAGACTGCATAAACCGTTGTTGATAACTCACTTACGGGAGCAAAAATGTTTGGATACAAATACAAGAAAAAATCATGCCAAAACTGAAGATTTCTCTGAAACAGTATGTGATGTGATATTTGTGATCAGCACCCAAAAATCTATAAGAAACACCCAACAGTGTTCATGAAGCAAAAGCTTTGTTGTGCAGTGTTATATACAGAGAGGCTTTAATATAATTTAATTTATATACTGTACAATAAATATCATTGAAGGTGAGTATAAAGTACAGAACAAAACCTACCTACACAGGTGTCAAACTTGTGGGGTAGGTGATCCACCTCTTACAGAAGTAGTAAATCAATTGTCCTTTTTCATACTTACCATATTTGTATCACCACACCTCTGGATTCTCTTCCATCAGCTGGTTAAGCTATGGCAAAAACACCAAACCTCTTGACTTCAGGCTCACTATGTTTTTAACGTGCTGGAAAATGTCCAGGGCTACTGGGGATGAATTGTGAGGAAAGATTGAAAGTGCTAGCATTTTTCAAGTTAAGGAAAATAAGATTAAGAGGAGAGTGTTTAAAATTATGAAGGGAATGAATACATTGGATTGAGAATGTTATTTTAAAATGAGTTCATCAAGAGCGCAGGGACTCAGATGGAAATTCAATAAGGGTAAATTTTGCACAAACATTAGAAAGTTTTTCTTTACACAGAGATCCATAAACACATGAAATTAACTACCAAGTAGTGTGGTAGACAATAAGACTTTAGGGACTTTCAAAACTTAACTTGATGTTATTTTAGAAGAATTAAATGTTGTGATGGGTGGCCACGGCCATTACCCAGCTGGGACACCAATAGAATTGAAGAACCGTCTGAAAGAGGATTGCCGAGGCAATACCTCCCCTGGGATGCTAAAGGGGAGCCCTCCTGTGTGGCTCTGGCACAATGGTTTCCCACAGGGCACACTGGGAGCTGGAGTTTGGTGCAGCCCTGTTAGGTTCCATGGGGGCCACCAGGGGGAGCTGCAGAGCCATTCACTGGATTTCCTCCACAGCTGGGAGTGATTCCAGGTAATATGATGAACTACCTGGAGCACTCCCAGGTGCTGGATAAAAGGAGCCACCTCACTCCATTCGGAGAGCTAGAGTCAGGAGTAGGTGGACGAAGCTTGCCGGAAGAGGAATAGAGGCGGAGAAAGAAGGAAAGAAAAGGGAAAGGAAAAGGATTGTGTTTGATTATCGGTGCTTTGGACTATATTGTGCTGAGGGGAGCGAAAGAAAAGCACTCCCTGGCTGTAAATAAAATGTTTGCTGTGTGACAAAGTTGTGTCCTGTTTTTTTGTGTTGGGTTAGGGTAGCTGTACACGCCCCTGGGCTCTACAGAGGATATTACCTATGAGGTTTGTTGAGCTGAATGGCCTGTTCTTGTTCAGATTGTTCAAATGTACAAGGTCAGTAGGCTTGCTATCTAACTACTCAATTTATAAGTCCCTGCAACCCAGGACATAGAATAATAATTTTTAATGGGTCGTGGTTCCATGGTTACCTGTTATCTCCCTGACTTTGAGGAACAACATTATGCGAAGTGAGGATATCAAGAACCAGGTACTGTATATTGCAGCAGGGTTTCCTACAAGGTTACTCCTTTAACTGACCTATGGTAGAGCCCCTGTTTACCAAATATCCTAGACTATGGTCAACAGACAAGATACATGGCTCACTGGCAGAGTCTCAGTCATGACACTAGAAAGCAGCTCACAGAGTAACTGTTTGTATGATATTTGATAAGATTCTGATAATGACTATTTTGTAGCACCCTCTTTCACATACATTGCTTGCTTTGCTTTATTTTCCCATTACAACATACAGGAAGTTGAATCTTAGTTCTGTATTTGTAAAGCTTCTAAACATTGTGTTTACTATTGAAGACGACTAGATAACAGTAGTAGAACTTTGTTTCTAGATTCAGTTTGATCTCTTTAGCTTTTTAGTATTGTTTACCTTTAAAGCATAACACAGGATTTTTTATGGAGCTCTCCTATGCTGATTTGACTCAAATGACTGAATTTGAGCAGCAGCTTATTAAACGGGTTCACTGTCAAGAAAGAATGGAGCACAACTGAGCTTTTTAATTACAGGACCTTTGGTTACTGTGCTGTCACAATCCAGTGCTCACCTGTGCATGTATTAAAGAAGGAAGACTCACCTGACTTTAGATCAGTGGTTGCATTTTTGTTAACTTGCATGATGCTTGTACTAACTGAAAATTTCTTTTGACACTAAATGCCATTTTTTCAAATGAAATTTAAACAACAGAACCATGATTAATGTTAGGTTATGTTTAACCATTTTCCACTACTCTACACAATGATTCAGAGATATAATGCAGTCATTTCACACTAGCAGACCATTCTGATGTGAGCCCACATTTTACAGCCTGAGTTGTAATTCTGCATATTGTGAAAATGCCTGTTATGTGGGTTGACCCCAGCAAGCCATTAGGTCTGTGATTCACTTTAGACAAAAAGCATTTGAGTATTTGTAACAAAAAAAAAAAAAGTAAATATTTGCTTACAGTTTGTCATACAGCGTTATTGACAAATAATCAAATGTAAATTCCTAGCAGTCATAGAAAAACTGACTACTCACAAATGTGAGGAAAATAATCAGCATTCCTATTAATATACATTTTATGTTGAGTTATAAGGTAAACGATACACACTTGTGGAGTGTGTTCTTATCATTTATTTAAAATTGTGTCTCCATAATCAAATAAGAATACTAACTACACAAGTTCAAACCCAGGTTAGAGTGATAGTGTGAATATGCCCTTAACATTTAACCCCATTTTGAATTTGGTGTTTAATTCTTTACATTAAAAATAAAAGTAAAGATCTTTGGGTACTTTTTCCTTTCACTCATTCTTTTATTTCTTAACGCATCCTCTAATGGCAAAAGACAAGAAAAAAATCCTAGGCAGGATGCCAAGCCATCACAAAGCATGCTCCTGCACACATGGCCAGTTTAGAATAGCCAGTAAACTTAACACTGTCCATCTTAGGATGTGAAAGGATGTGAATTAGCCATCGACAAATGGGGAAAATATCTTATCTAAACATCACCTAGAAATTAAACCATGTCTTTAGCACTATGAGGGAGCAGATCCAATCACTGCATTACCATGCCAGACAGTTGTTCTAATTTAGACATCAATATTACTGAACCCATATATTTTTAGAATTGCAGCAGCTGGCTGTTCACTCAAGGAATGTACAGTACTTTGTGTTATCACAACTAATTGCTTCCCGTCAGTCATGAACTGGTGACCTTCACGTTACAAAGAATCTAACTCATCTCATTGAACAACAGAAGGAGACTCCTCCTGTTCTGCTGATGGGACAGCTTCTAAGCTGCAGTAGCGTGCTTCTGTGTGTTCAAATTCAGGTGGGCTCTTGCCTAGAACCCGAGTTCTGTACGTGCATGGACTGCTACAGCAAGTTTTTGGCATAGTACCATTTTATAAATAAAAAAGACAGTTAATCGAAAGGCCAATCAATAGAACCTATCAATCACTAGAAAGATTTTCCAATTATCAGTGAGTAAAATCACAGGGTCCTAAACCCCACATTGGTATATTGGCAAAAAGGACAGATCATGTGAGGGTGAGAAAGAAACTCCATCCAGCTGGACCAAACAGACACCTTCCAACTGTTTTATTGACTTCTAAATTTAAGCAATGCCCCAGTCCCTCACCTAGATGTCATTCCTGGCACATTTCTTCAGCTTTCATATAATTTTTGAATGTAACTTTCTTTTTATTTGCCTATTATGAAGTCTTTGAATGGTCATATAGGCTTCACATCCATATTTTGCCACTCATTTACTCTTTACTCATGGCATTTTACTGCTATTCATATATGTTATAACACACATGCAAGTAAGAGGAAGCTGTATGGACCAAGTGAAGGTAATTCCACGCCAGGCCAGGTGGTGGTGGGTGCACTAAACCTTCTTCTGTTGTCTCTACAGACCAAACACAGGAAAACCTGCCTGATTCAAACTTGAAGACATCAATTCTGGTTCTGTCGCTCAGAAGCATGGCACTTCTGGTTCTGTCATGTCACTTCCTGTTATGGCATTTAAAGCCGCCATGTTTTTGATCATTAGTCAGTTAATTCTGGAACTCGAGGAGTACACATAGTGCTCTTTTCAAATACCCTTTTGCAGCCGGGGAAAGTATGTGGGTGGCTGCCCCAAACCTTTTCCCTTTGTTTATTGTGTGATTATTTCACAATGTTAATAAATTGTTATTATTGCCTGCTCATCCTGGATGATTAAAGTAATGAAGTAAATAAATGGTGTGGTTATTCTGCCATTTCCCTTCTACAGGGTTAGCAGTTGAGAAGTGACACCTTTAATAGTTAGCAAGTGTAAGCTGCTTTGGGTAAGTAGCATAAACCAAGTTATATTAGCCTCCAGTGTCTAGGAGGCACCCATCAGGTCTGCTCAAGTGAAAGCTAGTGAGTTCCTGCTTGGATTATTGAGGAGTGGCAGACTGTGTAGGCATCACTCATAATCAGTGATTAAAGTGAATGGTGTGTACGTGTGTTCGTGCAAGTGAATGCGTTAAATATGGAGAGCACGAGAGTTGGCCAATCCATAACACATTCGGTACATCTCACTTATTCTACCATGAAACAATACCTTTTTTTATAAAAAACATTCTTCCAATCATAGCTTCAGTCATTAAAGCATGCAGTAATTATGTTCTAAATTCTTCTTTTTCCTAAGTGCATTTTTGCTAAGCATTACGTTTTGTTTGATTTGCTTTGTAATTTAATTTATTTTTTGACTGTTTAATGAAGGCAGTTTTATTCTTTTTCATCACTCGAGTTAAGTAATCATCACCCTACCTTCTCAGCCCCATTGTTCAAATGCAGTCTGACCTGAATGTCCTTTATTTTAAAAACACCTGTAAATATATGCTCATTGTTTTAAATGTTACTCATTTTATGTCTTGGCCTCCTCTGTCTATAAAAAAAACAGTGCAGTACAGGAAATATATCTAAATAAACAACCTTGTTTATTGTTCATCTAAAATTCTGATCATAATATTTAAATATCAAATGCATCTATGAGATCTTATCTACATGTGGATAATAATGACTGAATCCATCCCAGCTCCGCCCAGGAAATTATCAATACTCACCTGTAAGAATGAAAATTATAATTGATGCAGAACATTTCATTTTCATTCTAATATCTCCTCTATGACATTGTACCTGTTTGATTTTATGTGACAATATTCTTTGGTGTTTTGCTTAATATAACAAAGTTGACAGCACCTCAAAATTAGTGGTCATGATCTGTACCTGCAAACGAATGGGATATCAGCTTTATAAGTCACAACAATAGAAAATAAAGGCAGAGGATTTCTCCATCTCTAAGTAGCAAACAACAGATAAGCATGAATTATGCTATCTACAGCTCAAGATCTAGAGAGACAAGAAGATACTTTATTGATTCATTGAGAAAATTGCAGGCTTTGCTTTAAGTATTGTTTAAACATTAAAATTTGACTTTTTCAGACTAAGGTTGACTAAGGCATCTAACCAGGTGCTGCCAGGTTAGGTTTTGATTTTGCAGGATCCTGAATTGGATTATGTAGATTCAGGAAATAAATGGATGGATGACTATTCTTTGATTATCACTGTTAATTATATGCATGAAAATAGTACTTAAAATATGGCACAAAGAAAACTAATGTTCTGATTATCAAATAGAAAAACAGTAGCATAAAACATTAAAAGTCAAAATAATGATGTAAAGAATAAATGTATACACACATCAATCAACATAAGTCAGGCACATGAAGTGTAGCAAAAAAGTCAAGAAAGGGGCCCAAAATGACCGACAAATATAATATATATAAATTAATCAAAAACAAAATGACATAAAAAAATGCTATGAGAAAAAATGAAATAAAAAAATATGCCTTGCTGATTTGAGTTTGGCTAATCTTTTGCCAGCCATTCTGTTGTTGACATCTTGGATTCTTCATTGTAATGCATTGTAAGTATATTCCATGGTAACATTTTTGACTAGAAAATAGAATAGAACCAAATTCTAATAAATAACTGGAATTGTTACCATCTTCACTTGACACAAAAAATATCTTTGAATCTAACCGGATAATATTTTTGTTTACTTTGTAACACATTAGAATTAATAAAATGCTTTTTTCCTATGTTACCAACCAACTCAATTAACACAATTACATGCTTAGAGAATAAAAATAAACAGAAAAATAATCAACATGTTAAAGAAGGAACAGCATATGCCTGTAGATAGTGGATCCTTATTTGTCTACAGATGATATAAATAAATTTGATGCTTGCGCTTATCTCATAATGCTTAAAGATAACTGTTATAATTAATTTTCTGTAAAACTGTCTGTTACAGGCTGGGGTAGGAAAATAAATCCCATTAGCGAAGTCATGTGGCATCAATGCCAAAAGAAGATGCTAGTTCAAAATGGCAACATCTACTGCCACATGTCCACATTGTTAGTTGTTTTTGTTCTTTTATTAATGACTGAAATGTACAAGCTTCTTTGCATCCTCTGAGGCAACAGTTCTAATCATGTAGACTTGTTCTAAGCTATAGAGAAACTAGACTGGCACAGGCATTTTCTAACACTTGCATCCACCATGGATCATGCTTTTTTACTTCACCTGCTCCTGAACAACCTGAAAGTGTTCCTTACAGACAGTAGGACAATTTATTGTACAGTGATCTAAAGTTTATTTCTTTGATTTCCTAAGAGTTACAACCCAACAGCATTGAACATATCTGACTGCTGTCAAAGAGGAGACAACAGCCACAAAATGATTTGGGGCAGCCATCCATATAATTTTTCTTGGCTGCAAATGGAAGAATTTTTAATACAGATATGTACTGGTTTGAGTCCAAAACAGAACTAACTGGCGAGTTGAGATGGTGGGTTTTTAAAGTGCAGCAGAAAAAGTGAAAGATTGCGTCTTTGGGCTCTGGAAGTGACATCAGCGGGGTCCTGAACAGAAAGTAATGTCATAGATGCCAGGCGAAATTTCCTGTAATGGGAATGCAGTGGAAAAACAGAAAGGATCTGTGCACCTCACCATCCCCTGGTCTGGTGTGGAATTACCTTCCTTCGAGTCCTTTAGCTGTCTCCCTTGCATATGTGTGTGACACTGCATAAACTGTGATTCATTCTGAGAACTCAGGTATTGCCATTGCCCTCTGTCTTGGAAAGAGAGAGTTGCTAGGATAAACTGTATTAGTTCCAATTGTGTCTTTCATGTCATTTGACCAGCTAAACTGTTCCTGCAGCATAGTAAACCTATTTTTTTCAGATATGGTCAGTCTAGTTTAAAAAACAGGGTATAACTCTCCAACATCTTGTGAATTATGCATCGATCAGAACTTGCAGAGACCTGATTGATTTATATTTCTTTCATATGATCTGAGATAAAGGTGAGCCTGTGTTCTGTTCCTGTCGCTTACCTGACAAGAACATCCAAGTCGTACAGCAGAACTGCTGAATATCTCACATTTTATATTTTTGCTGTATGAAGATATTAATGTTGGGCTGTTATTGTTATAAGGTATTTATTATGTGTGTGCTTGCTTTAACAGAGGGTAAGCATGAGTAAAAATTCCATTCTTCTTCTACTAACATACAGGAAATATACAGTCATATGAAAAAGTTTGGGAACCCCTCTCACCCCTTTACACTATTTTCAACAAAAAAGATAACAGTGGTATGTCTTTCATTTTCTAGGAACATCTGAGTACTGGGGTGTTTTCCGAACAAAGACTTTTAGTGAAGCAGTATTTAGTTGTATGAAATTAAATCAAATGTGAAAAACTGGCTGTGCAAAAATTTTGGTACCCTTGTCATTTTGCTGATTTGAATGCATGTAACTGCTCGATACTGATTACTTGCAACACCAGATTGGTTGGATTATCTCGTTAAGCCTTGAACTTCATAGACAGGTGTGTACAATTATGAGAAAATGTATTTAAGGTGGTCAATTGCAAGTTGTGCTTCCCTTTGACTCTCCTCTGAAGAGTGACAGCATAGGATCCTCAAAGCAACTCTCAAAAGATCTAAAAACAAAGATTGTTCAGTATCATGGTTTAGGGGAAGGCTACAAAAAGCTATCTCAGAGGTTTAAACTGTCAGTTTCAACTGTAAGGAATATAATCAGGAAATGGAAGGCCACAGGCACAGTTGCTGTTAAACCCAGGTCTGGCAGGCCAAGAAAAATACAGGAGCAGCATATGCACAGGATTGTGAGAATGGTTACAGACAACCCACAGATCACCTCCAAAGACCTGCAGGAACATCTTGCTGCAGATGGTTTATCTGTACATTGTTCTACAATTCACCGCAATTTGCACAAAGAACATATGTATGGCAGGGTGATGAGAAAGAAGCCCTTTCTGCACTCACGCCACAGAGTCGCTTGTTGTATGCAAATGCTCATTTAGACAAGCCATATTCATTTTGGAACAAAGTGCTTTGGACTGATGAGACAAAAATTTAGTTATTTGGTCATAACAAAAAGCGCTTTGCATGGCTGAAGAAGAACACCGCATTCCAAGAAAAACACCTGCTATCTACTGTCAAATATGGTGGAGGTCCCATCATGCTGTGGAGCTGTGTGGCTAGTTCAGGGACTGGGGCTCTTGTTAAATTCAAGGGTTGGATGAATTCAACCCAATATCAATAAATTCTTCAGGATAATGTTCAAGCATCAGTCACAAAGTTGAAGTTATGCAGGGGTTGGATATTCCCACAAGAAAACAACCAAAAACACAGTTCGAAATCTACAAAGGCATTTATGCAGAGGGAGAAATACAATGTTCTGGAATGGCTGTGACAGTCCCCTGACTTGGATATCATTGAAAATCTATAGGATGATTTGAAGCAGACTGTCCATGCTCGGCAGTCATCAAATTTAACTGAACTGGAGAGATTTTGTATGGAAGAATGGTCAACAATACTTCCATACAGAATCCAGACACTCATCAAAGACAATAGGAGGTGTCTTAGGGCAATTATATTTGCAAAAGGAAGCTCAACTAAGTATTGATGCAATATTTCTGTTGGGGTGCCAAAATGTATGCACCTGTCTAATTTTGTTATGATGCATATTGCATATTTTCTGTTAATCCAATACACTTAATGTTACTGCTGAAATACTACTGTTTCCGAAAGGCATGTCATATATTAAAAGGAAGTTGCTACTGTGAAAGCTCAGCCAATGATAAACAAAAATCCAAAGAATTAAGAAGTTCACAAACCTTTTCATATGACTGTATCAATAAAAATAAACTAAGCCTAAAAAAGATCTGATACCAATCATGTGGCATTGTTATAGCTGGAACTAGTGATGTGTTACTTTCATATAAAGGATCAGTGACATAGGACTGCTCCTTGACTGTTTCTTACCTAATGAAAATCAGGAAGATCCATAAGCCTTTTGTTATACAGTATCCTGTATAAAAAGTGTTGTTATTCATTTCTAACACTCATTGGAAAGGTGCTATATAAATAAAATGGATTATTATTATTATTTTTTGTTTTGTTCCAGGTTACAAATTAATCACTAAATGCCTTTCTAGGGTGTTCCACAATAAATGGTTTGAAAACACTCTGAAGTCTAGGCTAACAATATGGGCAACAAAAGCCAAGATGTGAATTTTTGTTGATAAAGAACTATGAAGAAACTTCTGCTGGGTCTCAGGTACAAAACATACTAACAACTAGTGCATATGCTTATTTCTTAAAACACTTGTATGATGTATATATACTGAATGCCAGTAAACCAGCTTAATGTTTGAAGCCCATTCATCAAGAAATGTTTTATTTTATATTAGTAAACAAGGTGATAATTAATTACCATCCTGCAAAACGGGTACATTTAAATTCAATGTTTACTGTTTTTGTAATTTGGATCAAAAACATTATAACACAGTTCATTGTACACATTCTTTCAAAAAGGGATTATTCAGTTGGTGAGAATATATTAATCTTTTATGATAGTAAAATAGCAGAGTTGAGAGGAAAGTGTTTAAACAAACCTTTGTTCCCAATGTTCTGTGTCTGTGCTTCCTTATTTGTATTCCAAGAAAAATGCTTAGATCAAACAGGCTTCAAAAATGATGCTGATTTAACAGTTTTTCTGTCAAGTAAGTATGTGCTGCATGAAGATTACTAATTTGTAATTGTGAAATAACATCCGTGAGTGAGGGTAAATACAAACAACTGTACCATTACAAAAAGTAAAGAACTATGACGAGCAAGTTCAGGCATCAATTTCAACTGTTCCCTCTAGCTGTATTTTTGCATATATACATTCCTAAAAAGTCTAAAGAGAATAAAATAACTTCTTTGAAAATGCAATTCAAAACATATTTCACTTTGAAGATGGCTTCAAAAACTTACAATGAATGTTAATTTAAACTTGAAATATTTACGTTTTCTCATTTGCTTTTTTTACTTTTTCCGAGATAAACAAAATAATATCAAAGTCATGTGTTAGACATACTGCCATACGGTATTGTGCTAAAAGAGGAGTTTTATACAAATATTTAGAACTCACAGTTTTGAAGGTAAGATTAATATAACTATTCATTTTAATCGGTAAAGTGTGTGACATTAATAATATCATGATTGCATATAAATAATAACTGTTGTATTTTACTTCATGAATTTGAATATATCCTGACTATCATAACAGTGAAATATCATCATTATTATTATTATTGCAAAAGACTGGATATATATTAAAATGTTAAATAACGTTTTAATAGCTAGATACATAACATTGCTAAGCCCAATTAATTGAATTTAAGGCAAAGATAGGCTAGAGACTCACAGCAGCATTGAGTCACATGTAACACGCAAGCAGCATCTGATATTTCTTTTTTTGATACAATACATGATATTTGGATTTATAAAATTGTCAACAGAGTAAGGAAAATCTGAGGGTAAGGTTTCACAGACAGAAATTAAACACAATTCAGCTCCATCTCTGCTAAAGTTACATTTTAGAACACAACCATTGCTTAACCAAGATGCCAAAAATGATAATGGCACTGCTACAGTGTTGAAACTTACTAACATACTATTCATAATCCTCTTTACTGTTGTCTCTGACATCATTTCATTCAGATTTTGAGATTATTCATTCTTTACGTCTTTTATGTTGTCTTAATAGATTTTTTTTCAATTCTTTTTAATACTACAGATTTTATTTATCCATTTATTTTTTTTTTATTTGCTTATTCCATTAAAGAGTCCCCACACCTATACAGTATATCAATCTTAACACTGGAACCAACCCTGGACGGCACCCTCATTCATAATATTGCTTATCAATGGATTTTACAATCACTAACCATCCTAGCTTGCACATCCCTGGATCAAAGAATAGTACTTGGTGTGATCTTGTGTAGTTATGGCAAGAATGATCTCCTGGAGTTTAGTGGCAGCAGGTTTAGCCATTGTGTCTTTGTACCTCTCCAAGTGACATAAAATAGCCTTCACAGATGCACTTAAAACTTATTTGGGGTTGCAAGGACAGAGTTGTAGCATCAGGTACACAACAATGTTAGAATTAAAACAAAACTGAACAATGCTGCACCTTCCTCTGTCTAGGACACACTAACATGGAGTACTTTCATCCAACAAGTTATTCATCAGAAGTGTGTCATGAAACGCTTCTGAGGCTCCTTTATACCAACAGCAATACATCTTCATAATGCCTCACTGGGACTGTGACTGTCAAGTCAGAAGTTTTCCTTCTTTTTTATTTTCTTGCTTTTTAGTCATTTTGATGTGTGTTCAGACAATAGTGTGTATATATTGTCACGTGTGAGTGTTTGTGGACCACTGTCCTGGCTCCCTTCAGGTATGTAATACAATTTCAATTCAAGAAGGGGCACTGGTACCAACATTTTCCTCTCTTGTTTCCATTGTAGCACAAAGAAAATGCCCAATGAGGGAAACTGATTTCACCCCCTCGGGTCCACACACTATAAATCCAACTGCTGACGGGAGAAGACGTTCAGTCTCACTGCAGAGAATGCTGTCTTGCCTAATGTCAATATTTTGTAAATATTTTCTGTTGGCGTGCATGGTGTCCCTAATTTCTATTTCTTATAAAAAGGACTTCTGTGAGAATTAAACGGGATAAGAGATCCAGTAGCGACTTGTAATTTCTTTACTTGACTACTTTGTTTATATACGTATGTATGTATGTATGTATGTATGTATGTATGTATGTATTTATTTAAAGCGCTTATATAAAAAGCCAAATTTCCCCCTGGAGACAAATATAGATCTATCTATCTATCTATCTATCTATCTATCTATCTATCTATCTATCTATCTATCTATCTATCT
>JANRMT010062808.1:14347921-14380470 GCA_026402145.1 Polypterus bichir lapradei
TCTATCTATCTATCTATCTATCTATCTATCTATCTATCTATCTATCTGTCTGTCTTATGTACAATGCAAGTGCCAAGAATGGATAAGCTGACTGTATATCTCAAATCCAAAGAGAAGTTCCAGAAAAATAAAACAAGCAACATATTATGAGCTACAGAAAGCCTCTCTATTTACATGTCCCTTTATTAAACATAAAATACATTTTGCTCCTTTTCTGTTTTTCTAAATAATCTAGAAATATTCTGGCAAGCAACAAATGGCATTGATTAAAACTTTATGCGTTTATATACATTTTATTCTATTTTTAAAGGTTTTTGTTTTAAATTTACCATATAAAATGCGTCCAAAGTTATACCCTGTCATAACTATACAGTGATGATCATAATCCCAAATCTGAAATTTTGAAATGAAGTTTAGTTAGAAGAAGATTATTATTTTATAATCATTACTTAGGTAATTTTTTCATGTAGACTTATTTTTGCTGTCACTATATGCCTTACCCAGAGTCTAGTTTTCTAGTCCCAGCTGCAAGAGGCCATAGCAGCAAGAATCAAGCTGATTTAAAGATGATAGCTAGTGGTGAGTGGGCTGAATCCCTCTTATTTTCATAAAAATAATAATTGTAAATAATGTTTATTCTAGTACTTAGTGCTTTTTCTATAATCACAGATGCAAATGTAAGTTTGCTAGTGGTCAAAAATTTAAAATGTATTTATATATAAAAGTAAACAATTACCGAACCACAGCTGTTTTGTTTTTAGAACAACTATTTCATCATGTTAATAAACTATAATATGAAGAAAGAAACAATATTCAACATTTGCAAAGTGTAATTACCTTCATTCTGAATGCATTGCATAAATATAAGTGCAACATTAATCTTGCAACGTGTATTGATCTCTTAAATGCTTCCAAAACTCATTATTTAAAGCCAAAGTGTCTATCATCCTCGATCCTGTAATTTATACTTATTTAGCTAATTACAATGCAAATATATCATTTATACCTGTAAGCCTAATCCAATGGCTGGGTTTTACAAAAACTTATTTAACAAATGTCTTTTAAATGTATTAATGAAAGTGTTCCTTGTTTTTCATCAAATGGCTTTATTTCATAGAATTCTCATTATAGTTTGCCTTCCCAGCACAAAGCTACCACCAAAATAAATGCATTTTCATAGCTCATTAAAGAGGTGTAACACTTTCTCTGCTTTAACAGGTTTAAAGTAAGACAAGACACTTTTTTTCATTTGTTTATTTTAGTCCTTGATAGCAAACTGATAGGACAAACACGACAAGCTAGTCCTTAATTGTGTTACTAAACAAAGTGATTAATTTTTGTAGAAAAGCAAAATAGATATAAAGGTGGATTTCTGCTAAAGCTGCCTGAATGTTACAGGCAGCAAGTGGAAAATCTAATTATGATTTAAAGTACCGAGGGGTTGCAACCTTAGTTAATACTTTAGTGACCTAACACAATGCAATACCTGCATGCTGAGCAGTTGTTGGTTTTTAAGGAACACGTGTGAGTAATTTAAACTGTAACAAAATTTTTGTGATAAATATGTAGGATAAATAATTGAATGATATATTTATTAAGTTGTTCTTTGTGATAACTGGCATATCGTCCCCATTTGGCTCCAGTTTGCTAAAATTTAAGATTTATTTTGTTTATTTTTGTTTCAGTTTTTAAGAACAATGTGCATATGTTAGACATGGAACAGTAGCCTCTAGTTTTATCGTGCACCTATTTAAAGGCAGTTGCTGTTTGCACATTTTTGTCATTTCTATTGTCAATTTGTTAAAACCCCACCAACTTGTAATTCTTTTGCAAACATAAAATTAGTCAAACACTAGAACCATGTTCCAGGCTAAAAATTTTTAGAAATAGAGTTGATTTTCACACTATAGTTCTTTTTTTCTAATGTTTCTTTTGTGATATGGGTGAAGCATAATAACTACAAGTGATGTTATTTGATATAGAAGCACGCACTAAAACTGAGAGCTTTTGTGCTGATACTGAAACAACACATAAATGTGAATAAAGTCCAATTCAGTCTGTGATGGATACACATATAAGGAATAGAGAGGATACCTCTACCTAAGATTAAAGTTATATGTACAGTAGTGCAGTGCGTCTTACTAACATGATGAACTTGTGGTATTTCTGAGATCTCTACTACAACTTCTAGCCATGATTCTAAAACTGAAGAGATCTGTACAATGTATGAACAAAGATGACAAATAAAATAACTTTCTCTTTCTCTGTTTTGTGGTTCAGACATAGTTATGAACAGTTATTCAACAAATAACCCAAACATAATTACTGCAATAAGCATAATAATAAAAGTTATTCATACCAAAAGGATAATAGAAGATGGATATATGCAAGTATGTGAAGGACAATAACAACACAAACTGTAAATCTGTGCTAGTTTAGTTTGATCATTTTCTCACCTGTAAAAAAGACACAGGTGTAGGAATGTAGGAATTCTGTTCCCTTTATTTTTATCTAAAGAATTACTCAGGAGATATCATTTGTTCCAGAGTGTTCTTGAAATGTTCTAATGAGAATTCCAGTCCTTCAGTAGGTTACATGGATTAGTTATTGTTATAAAGTTTCTAGCGTCTGCACTGTGAAGGTGGTGTAGATTTCTTCACAGCTAATCAACAAAGGTTTAACCCACATACCCAGCTCCTCTGTGAGTGTTTGTGTGTGTGTGAGAGAGAGAGAGAGAGAGAGAGAGAGATGTTGCTCTGAACTTTCTTACATAACTTAAGAAAATAAACTTATAACAGATAAAAATGTATGCTTCACACAGGTTATTACTTTTCAGTTATAGTAATACCAATGTACAGATACTTTAGTTGGCTTTATCCTAACTACCAAGTTACAGTCAATAGTTCTTGGAATTACAGTTATAGTTGTAGAAATGTAGAATTATATGGTATTCAAATGGTTTGGTTCTTGTTGACTCTGGGTATAGACAATACTTTGTTTGATTCCTTCTTTAGTTGGACTTCTTCATTACATATGGGGAAGGTTTTTCATCCTGCTTTGCTCAGAAGCTCTTCTTCTTCACTTTGTCACATCTTGTGGTTACAGGTGGTACAGAAATTTTTCTTTCACACACATTAGCCCACTTTTGCTAAAATAAATTCATGTGTCATTGTGTCTGCTGGGCAGTAAGTGATCATTTGACTCTACAGCGAGTTGAACATGTTGCTTTTACATAGGTCTCTCTTGCTTGTGCACCTTGCTTTACAGGTGACTCCCACGTCCAACTCCATCATGGATGGTTTTCCACTCTGACAGTTCAGCACTAGGTTATCTTTCGGAGTAAAATGGATCGCTCTAGCCTACGCAATAGGAGTCCTGCTATGGAATAGTAGTTTTGGTCAGGCCAGCACACACAAAATTGAAATTTATTGCTTAAATATATTGCTTATATTAGGTTATATAAAGGAATTAGTGGATATTTTACAATTGTTTTCTTGAGTGCACATAACCCTAACCTTTTGGTTGATAACTGATGCAATGTTTTGTCCAACAAGGTTGTCAATAATAACATTATGGTTCTTTGCTCACTGACCAAGTATTTAAATGGTGCATCAAGGAGATATCTCTAGATGTCATTTGATTGTGACTGATCAGTCTTATCAGATGAGACCCAGAAACTGCATTCCAAATATGGGCCCAGTGACACTTTAGTTAAAGTCAAGAGGGTCTGGCAGCTGCCACTTGCTTTGTGCCAATGCAAAAAAAAGTGGGTAATATCAGTTTTCCTCTAAACGACATTACATGCATATCGGCTTGCTTAAGTACAGGGAACCTTGTTTACAGAACTTCCATTTTATTTTAATGTGTCAAGCATCCTGTCACGAAGAGAAGTAAAAACCGCAATTGTCTTTGCAATACTGACACAAAAACATCTAATTGAACACTGAAACAGTTCAATAAAATGAGAAAATAAGGCAAACAGCCCATCTTTCATTCTCTATTGAGACATTTCAGATTCAAAACAGGATATATGATTATTTAATGTTTTACATTATTTTTCAAAATATGACTTTTTATTTCAATTTTGCTGCCACTGTGCTTTTTTTACTTTAATTATATGCCTGACTTTTGCACTAACATTATAGTTTTTGTCATTAAAATCTGTGAAATAATCAGTACATCATTTAAAAATGAAAAAATCAGACCCATAAGACATTTGATTCTTAAACCAAGATTATTTGGTTCACACCTTCTTCTTTAATATTCCTTTTTACAAATTTAAAACAAATGCTGTCACTTTAGAATAGGGAAGGCATTGTTTGGTAACAAATACATCTATTATAATAGTGTAATTAAGCAGTCACTGTTCCAAAGTGTTACCAATAATTCAATGCACTTGGCTTGCAGCATTATGCTAAACATAACACATTGCATACTAGAACGTATCATTAACAATTCTTTACAGGATAAAAGATCTCAATTCTCTTTTCAAATTGAAATAATCTATGAAACAAGGCAAACATTACAATATCATAACAGACCCACAAATGCAAAGCTAATGTACATATTTATGTTTTTAATTTTGAATTGCACAGTATAGTTTAAGTGTGTGAGTTATGTATTTATATGGCAACATAAATATCAGTTATTGAAGGAAACACAACATGGTTAATTAGAACTTTTCTCTTATTCTATGTAAAGTGACATTATTATACCATACTGTTTTCTAATCCTGATTATGTCATGGGGGGCTGGAGCCTACCCCAGTAAGCATAGGGCTCAAGGCAGGAACAATCCCCTAAACAGGGCTTCAGTCAATCATATGATAACACTATTCTAAAAGTAGAATGTGCATCATTTAATAAGGACATAAACACTTGCAGGCAGCTAGTCAAGACACAACTCCAGAATCTTGGATTCATATTCTAGTTCTTAAGTCAGTATATGTGCCCTGTGTCAATATGGACATATGGGTATGCACTTCCACACTGTAAATTTATTGTTGACTTTATATTGTCCCACTGTGAGTTTATTCATCCATAATTCACTTGTATCCTTGTATCCCATCCATTGGTTTCTGTCACCCAAGAGTGCTGTAGGCTCTAGTCCCCAAAACGAAAAAATGTATCTCATTAAATATGTCTATACCTCCTTTGGAACTGCCTGATTAAACTGCATAGACACAATATATGACTTTAACAAATCATATTTGCTATCCTATAGTACAGTATCTTTAATGGGATGTGCTATTAAGTTCCATCCCTTGTGGCTATTTCCATCGTTTTATTTACAATTAAAACCTAAGGGAATTTTGATATGGTTATCTGCATTTCACATGCTGTGATGTGGTGTTTGCAAGCTGTAGACATAAATCTTTGTATAAGTGAGGTAATTGAATCTGGGGTGATTTTTAATGTGTGTTATTTATTTTAATTGCTTAAATTAAATCAGGTAATTTATGTGACCTTAATTTATTTTAGGATCAAACATCTGCAATATATACTGTATAAACTTCAGGTTGTTTGTGATACTATAGTATATGCATTAAGCAGCCGTGTTTTGTGTTGTACATTGTAAGCATCTTGGATGAGTTTACATTAAAATAGATTAATTAAAGAAACCCTGTATAACCTAGCTTTTATTCAGGTATTAATATTAGTCTCCTGGTGTTGTGAACTAGAGAGTCCCTAAGCACAAAAAAACAGAAATATGTCAAAAAATACTGACAGGACGTCAAACTGTGCCTAGTCACAACAAGGGCAAACATGGAATCTTTGTAAAGTATATGATTTATTTTTAGAAAAGTAATCTGAAAAACAGTGAAGCTCTAAATAGTACAAAAGGCAAAATGAGTTGCCCGAAGTAGGCAATCCTATAGCACTCAATGTCCTAATACATAATACAAATAATACTCAAAAAGAAAGCACAGGGACAAAATCCAGAACAAATAATCAGAACAGAAGTAACAAACACCAAAGAACTCACCAACTCCAGCACATTCAATGAACCACAAGGGACATCAGGTTTTCCTCCGCCTTTATAGTCCCTTGAGTTGATAAGCAGGTGGCCATGAGTCTAAAGGGACCACCCACAAAACACATTTTTCATGAAAAAGATATCTAGACATAAAGAAAGTAAATGTTCAATCATGTTTACATAAACTAAAAAATCAAAAATGAACAATAAATGCACAGAAATGGAATGTAAACCTCAGATAGGGGAGTAACCCTGGCTGAAATATAACACCTTTTGTCTTTCCTAGCACCTTTACTTTACAGTGGTATTACTTTTGTTATCTGAAACTCTTTGACTATTTTTAATGATCAAAAAATAAATAAATATTTGATCAAAAAAATAAAAACAAGTTTTATTTCAAAAGCTTATATGTCATTTATTTTTTTAACATGGTCTGAACATCTGGCTCTAAAGAAGGAAAAGCATTTTCTGAAATACTTTAGCCCAAGGCTCATTACTGAGCATTCACTATTCGGACACTTTTAACTTTGTTCCCTAATAACATCTTTCTTTTTAAGTTTCAAAATCTCTGCAATTGTTTTGTCTTCAAAATAAAATTTGTTGCCAGTGTGCTCATATTAGAAGCTAACATGCTCGGCTGTACAGCTTGGAGTTATAGTTTATGGAGTTTTAAAAATTTAAAGCTAGATTAATTAATACAAAAAAATCTGGTTGCTCTGTTAATATATTGCATCAGGCATCTTACATGAGATGGATGTAATTTGAATTTACAGATGAGCTGCAGTAAAGCAAGGATAGGCAAATAAAAATACAATAAGGAAAACAGAACATAAGAACATGAAAAAAAAATAAACTAGCTACTACACAAGACAGTTGAAAGAAATCCTGCAAGACAAAATATTCTTTGCAGGTAACTGTTTTGTCTTGGTAGAGTTCTATATTACTCTACTTTCCCCTTTTGTATTCTTTATTGTGTAGTCTTTGTCAGAATGCCTCAAATCTCATAGACTTAACACTCTCTATAAGGTATTGTACTTATTATTTTTCCTCACCTTCCCTTCTACATCAATAACATCATGCAATTACACAGAGTAAAAGACAAGCAGGAGTTAAGTTACGGCTTTAAACAATGTATTATTGATAATATTTGTACAATAATAATAATAAGCAAGTTACATTTGGATGTTGGCAACCATACAACCTGATAAATGCTGATGTGTAGTTTCAGATGGCAAACAGACTTGTTAGTTACTTAAAATGTCTCTAGTTAAGTCATTTCTAGTTAGCTTTCTTCAGAACAGGCAGCATGCCTGTCTCAATGTGGCTGCCGAGTTGTGCTTCACAGTGTGGTCTTCTTTTAAGTCCATGGTGTGTGAGATGTTCCCTCATTGTGATGGTGTGAAAGACAGGGAGGAGTAAAGCAACCGAATTTATACATTCTTTGTCCAAATCCTCACACAAATATGGTGCCGTGCTACAAAATGGCCTCTAATTCAAACCAATCCCAAACAGCCATATTTCAGACCAAAGGGGGCACACAATACCTTTAACACCTGCCTTCAAAACCATTTGTTGAGCTGATGGTTGCCAGCTAGACAGTCTAGCTTTCATGTGTGGGTTGATTGAGAGAGTCCTGCAGAGAATCACTTGCCAAACTGGTTTTAGGCACTTCCCCTGGCTTTGTCATAAAATTCCTCACTAACCTAACTCGGTCCTAAATTGGGGGCTGTTAGTTAAACATTAAACCATTGCTGTTCTTATCAATGATATATCTCTAATATCACATTGCTTGGTCTAAGTTACAAATAAAGACATACAAAATATTTATCAACTTACTGTATATACAAAAATTTATACCACAACAGTAACCTAAACTACCTAACCAAAATTCAACTAGTGGCATCACCTCAAGGATGCAGGGCCAGTTTGAAGTTGCTTATTAACCTGAACTGCACAAGTTTTCAAATGTGAGTAGAAAAAACAGAGTACTGTAAGAGAAAAATATATTTAAATTAGAAATTAAATTGTATATGACATTTAACTTTATATTTTGTTCTTTAATAGCTGTTTAGATTTAACCAGGTATTTACCCATGACTCCAAATTATTAACTATTTTGGCACTCTACATAATACTTAATACAGAGGTGTGTTTCTGGACCATGCCCTTTATCTGTATGCAGATTGGTGTGTTTGAAATGCTTAATCATTATATGTAATTGAACCTAGCGCTGCTGCCTCAGAGTTAGGAGACCCGGGTTCGCTTCCCGGGTCCTCCCTGCGTGGAGTTTGCATGTTCTCCCCATGTCTGCGTGGATTTCCTCTGGTTACTCCGATTTCCTCCCACAGTCCAAAGATATGCAGGTTAGGTGGATTGCCGATTCTAAATTGTCCCTAGTGTGTGCTTGGTGTGTGTGTCCTGCGGTGGGTTGGCGCCTTGCCCGGGATTGGTTCCTGCCTTGCGCCCTATGTTGGCTGGGATTGGCTCCAGCAGACCCCCGTGACCCTGTGTTCGGCTTCAACGGGTGGGAAAATGGATGGATGGATGATTAAAGGAAGAATGTCTGTTAAATTTCTTTAGTCTTCCATGAGGCATTGAATAAGGCATACAGGGGCTCCACCTGCAGGTGTGTAAATAAAGGATGTCCATGTTTGGAGATCATTTATAATGATGCCTCCAGACTCTTTTGTATTGACTAGATATTCTCCACAACAGAACCCACAAGAAAGCCTGCACCCACATTGGTAGAACAGGCAGAGTTCATACAGACTACATGTGGCCACATGGTTTGAGTCCAGGACATTAAATCTTTAAAGCAGCAGTGCTAACCACTGCAACAACATAATATTAATATGACAAGTACATCTATTTTAATTATGCTAATCAAGATATTCATTACTTTACTAATTTTCTTCTTAAAAATCCATTTTCAATCTGTTTTTGCAAATTCAGCTGCCTCTTTGTGTTCAGAACAACCCCATTTTGTTAACATTTAGCAGACCAGTAATCAGAGAATCTTCACTTCTACCTTGAAATGCTCTCCCTAGGATCATGTTCTTGAATCTAACTCAGTACTAAAGCTCTGAAAGCATTATCAATTGGAGTATTGATTCAGTGAGTGGAACATATTGTCTTATAAATCAGAAGCTTTACAAAGACAAGGAACAATGACTAGAATGTACATAACTAGACCGATATGATGATATATGTAGCAGTTGATGGAAAGCATCTTTGATCAGGTTTTTACCACAACATTTCACTCATTAAACTTTGTGAGAAATTACTAGCTAAATCATGCAAAACTTTTAAATTTTGTTTCTGTGCTATTAGCAAAATCGGATCTTTTGAAGTTAAAGATCTCCTGTCTGTATAATTTTTTCTTTTTTTTTTAAGAATGTGTAATTGTTGATATGCACAATGTTAGTATCCTTTTTTTAGTGCGCCAAGACATATACCCATCCATTTTGAAAACAGTTATCGGGTGCAAGGTAAAGAATCTGCCTTAAGTCTCATAGCTGGAGTCAACACTTAACCTAATATGTCAGATCACTGGGATGTGGAAAAAAAAATTATACAGTACAGTGGAACCTCGGTACACGTACAACTCGGTTTACAACCAAAAAGTTCGCCAAACTTTTGCCTCGGTTCACGACCACACACCCGGTATACGAACAAGCCAGTTTCCCTTTAGGTTTGTACATGTTCAGTCTCTCCCTGTGCATTTCCTGTGCAGCGAGCGAGCGAGCAAGAGAGAGAGAGCGCGACACACACACACAGGCGCGCACGAGAGAGACACACACACACACAGGCGCGCGAGACAGAGGCACACACACAGGTGCTCCAGGCTCGCGAAAGAGACACATGCACACACGAAAGAGAGAGAGAGCGAGTGAGCGAACAAGCGAGAGGGAAGGCTGGACGCATAAGGTAGAAAAGGCTTGTTTTTGTTTTCAGTTCTGTTTACAGCGATCGGTTCATAGCGTGCATAGTGGCAATGTTACTTTTTTTGGTGGTTTATTAAATTACGGATTTTTCAAATGTTCATTTTTTTTCCCTGTGCTTAAAAGTGTTTTTAGAGAGTGGTTCCTAGCACTATAGCGCGAACTCTTGCAATGTTAGTTTTCTCTGTTGTTCAAGGTTTTCTCAGTGTTATTCAATGTTTTTACATTTAGTTTACTATTATGCTATGCATTCTATGGTATAATTAACTATATTTGTGCTTAAAAACTGAAAAAATATATATTTACATACAGTTCGTACGGTCTGGAATGGATTAATTGTATTTACATACAATCCTATGGTGAAAATTGCTTCAGTTCACGACCAAATCGGTTTACGACCAGAGTTTTGGAACAAATTATGGTCGTGAACCGAGGTTCCACTGTACTCAGAAGTGAAAAGAAGATCCAAGGAGAACATGCAAAATCTGAACTGACGGGCACCATAACACATGCACTGTAAGAAGTTGCAATTTAAGCATTGTTGGAATCATTTAATCCTACTTCAAAGTATTTGAATACATGTATTTACCAGATCGTATATTAAAGAATTGTGTTTAATTAATACTTCTAATTAAAATGTTGAAAAAAAGTGTATAATCTACCAACCTACCAATCTACCAATCAACAAAATTTAATGGGAAACTGCTGCTGGAATAGACCTAGTTATTCTACTTTTGAGTGCAATACTGATGTGAGTCCTACTAAACAGATGGGGAAGCAGGCAAAAGAAAATATCAATGAGCCTTAAACACCAAATGGGGTTTGGGTTGGATCATGGTGAAAGCTGGGATAACTATCAAAAAGCATCACATGTTAAAAGGAAAAGGTACAAAACAAACCGTGATCCCTTTTTGTGCTCAAGTAATTCTTGTACTATATAAAAAATAATGGAACTCCTTTTACTGCTTTGGTCAGTCTAGGGTTCAGTCATTTTTAAACTCTTGAACTCAGAAATAACAACTACACCCAAAATTAATAAAAAGCAAGAATCACGGTCAGGGTGGAGTGCATATTACGTCTTTTTTGTGCATGCTGAAAGGCCACGTTACAAGTGACAAAGATCAGTGTAAACCTATTTTTTAATAAAAGGCCAAATTTCATAGGAAATGAATGCATTCTTCATACCATGTATCATTTGTTATAGGATCTGGACACAAATTATTTTTGTTAAAAATTGTTACAAATCTTTTTAGTGTTAGATTATTAATCACGACCATAACTGCAAATGAAAGGTTAGTAAGTTAAGAATGACAATAGATATATATGAATGATGTATTTCTAATGAAAATAATTGCCATTCTTAATATGCTTCATTTATGTTTTGCCGTAGAGCGGTACAGTTTTCTTAAATATGCCAAAGCAGAACACCACATATACACAAATGAACTTTGTTTCTCACAAATGGTGTAAAGTCAATTACTTGGAATTAGATGCAAGAATTTTGTCTAAGTTACAGTTTATTCTGCCTTGTTGTGCAACATGAACTGTGAGTACAGGGGCAACCACAACAAAAGCATCAGAAATCTTCTGATGCTTCAAAGCATGGTTTGTTTTCCTGTTCCAGGTATGTGGCCATAAGAGGGTATATGGGAGCCATAATATAGAAGTCTGTATAAGATTCTTGTTCAGTACAAAGCCCAGACTGAGAGATGAGTTTAGTTATTAATTTAGGAACTAAAAGGGATAGACTTTGATCATCCAGCTGTCAATGTAAAGGTGTCAAAATAATTAAAGTACTACTTGCTTCATTCCAGGCTTTAGAGAAAAATATCTATGGTGTCAAGTATATAAATTAAGCTTTGTGTATATCTGGGATAGAACAAGACCATAACATTCTGAAATCCATGTAATTTAATTCAGGAACATACAGTAGGGGGCTGTAGTCTGTCCCAGCAACACTGGTTTTCTGGCAGGAAGTAGCACTCGAAAGGGTGCAGGTACATTGCCAGAGCCACTCATGCATACTGTATAAGCACAAATTCACACTGGGCTAATGTGGAATCATTGATTAGAATAACGTTTCCACTTTTGGAGTACCCAGAAGACAGTGCAGAAACACAGAAAATATGCAAACTCCATATGGTCGATTACCAGGTAGCAACAATCATCAATGTGCTACCCATTAAAATAGTAGGCTTCCTTTAAAATAACATTATTATTATATTTTATTGTTCATTGCTATTTATTTTGATTTATACAGATTTTATACTTGTTGCTGTTAGCAGAAGATCCAGAAAGTAAATGTAATTTCACATACATTAATAAATTGATAATATGTTTTGCAGAGACATACAATAAATGAGCATCACTGGAAATAATTATGAATCAAACCATGCACATAAGAATTACATCCATTGTAGAAAGAAGTTAACAAATGATCATAGGGTTGAGGCACCACAGGTGACCCTGTATAACTGTTGGAAAAAGCAAAAAAAAATGTGTGTAATGTTTTCACAGATGTTAATCTTTTATTTGACTGTCTCCAGGTGGCAGTGGAGATGATTATGAGGCTGGGCAGGCAGAAGAGGCAGATCCAGGAGGTCAGAAACCGGAAGTGACATCAGTGATATTTGGTTGTCAATCTTTCGCTCTGTAAGGGGAGGAAGACAAGAAGTAGTTAGATATAGTGTCATCCTGTGACTCAGAATAGAATTATCATCGAATGAGCCCCAATCACAAGTGTGTGAAACTATGTATAATAAGAATCCTCCCATCTTAAGTATTATCTTTGTTCAAATCAGGAGCACGGAACTATAGATGTAATGAAAAAATCAATAACCTATAAAATGATCTGGTTTAGTAACTTTAGCAGAGCAGCCAATGTATATAGGAAAGGAACATCGAGAATGTGCATATCCAACAAAAAAGAAAAACAAACCCTTGTAAAACAGTATAATTAAAAATATACATCCCACCAGTGAGTAAAAACAAACACACAAAAATAACATCACATCATGCATACTAGTATAAGGAAATCCGCTAGTCTTTGTTTGAGATAAGCACTTTCAGTGTTTTACTATAAGCATTTATTTCAGATAAGACATATTGTGAGTAGTTTATAAGGACAAGCAGAGACAGTGCCAAAGTTAGTTATATTTGTGCCTTTACCTTAAAGTATGTAACACATCTCTAACACAGTCATTGGAGAGTTGAAGAGTAAACTCCACGTGCTGCAAACAACACGGAGATGAATTTAAGAAACAGCTACAAAATCAGGTTATGCAAACTGTATGGCATCCACTTTGTTCTGAAAAGACAGCCATCTCTTTTGCATGCATATTTGTGTAGGAGTATGTAATTCATGCCGGCTGAAGTGGATGGGAGCTTTAAGCCTGATCTTATATAACATACCCTAACATACAGTACTATTCCCAAATTTGATAAATGTAATTTAGAATTGTAGTGCTGAGGTTTGAATGGCAACATCTCACACAGCACATGTTAGAGAAAACGCTGAATGTAAGTCTCAAAAACTTCATTCAGCTGTGCCACTATCAATTCAGAACTCTGAACAAACATAAACAGAAGAGCATGGCTCTATGTCAAAGATTTTGAAGTATATGCACTGAGGTTTGTTCCTGGTTAATTAAGCTGCTAGAGTGAAGTTAAAAAAAAGTAGTTAATCTCTATCATTGAAGGCATTTTTACTTTGTGTAAGGATGCTAAACAGAACTCCCTTCCTCTCATGTACATTTAGTTTGAATGCCATCTTTCAAATAAATATATGTTTGTACCCATTGATGGACCATACTTTTGCACTGTTTAAAATTCTAACTGGTGCAAAATGCTTCTGGGATCTCTAAAATGGATAAGTCTTGTTACAAAAACCAATGTAGTTACATTATATTATAGATGAGGCAACATCCTACTCTGGGCTACATCATCATGCTATATGTAAGAGCCTGTGCTTTTTTTCTATTCACAATGTACTTTTGACAATGCAGTTCAAGCTTTAGGTTTAAATTCTTTTTCTTCTCACAGAAAATTTTATGATTTATTTTTGTGTTGATCGTTCATCACGTTAACAACAACTTTGATTTTCTCCCCAAATATAGACTGTAAATTCATGTGTACAGAGCACTGTTCAAAGATGTGACAAGTGGTAATTCAGTGAACACAGGAGGTTTTGAGTCAGTGCTGGCTCTCCCATTCCATTTACTGGTAGAAAGATGTCTAACAATTAGAAAGCTGATGTGGAGACATGAATTTCACAGCAAGTGAGTATTGCGGGCTATTTCTATGATCTAATCTGTATGCTTATTGAAAGTGAAATTGGCAGCTTTTTAAATTATGACCAAATGCAGTGAAGACGATCCACTGTAGCCAGTCAACAGATAACACTAAAGCTACTCAATACAATGAAATGCTACTCAAAAATTAAGGCCAATTGTGGCAATAACTGTCCTAACTTTAAACCATATGCTATATCAAATTTCCAACATATCCAGCTGTTATTCAGGTGTTTGTCGCAATGTATATTGGTACTTGTTGCATTCTTTGAGAAAGCTCTGATTAAACAGTCACTTTTTAAATTTGTGTGTGTTCTTCTGTTGTAGCCTGCCTATTGATTTAATAAAACAGTCCAGTCCATATTACCTCATTACTCTTTTTCCATGTAGCCTTTGTATACTGCTGCACACCAAAATTCTTGTGAATTATACACCAAATGATACATAGTTTTCTATTTATATTTTATTTACAGTTTAATTACAAAAATGTTTTGGAAAAAAGAGAAAGATTGGATAGCATCCTTGTTTTTAAGTGTTTGCCATCCCCAACAGTGTTTGGATAAGGCCAAATTCAGACCATATGTTCCTTTTAGTCAGTTCAGCTGGCCATTGTGGGTCCTGTGTCAATTTCTGCCTTGGCAGGCCAGTGTGGTGATTGAATACTCCAAGTGAGTCTTCATCAAATCAACAGGACTACTCTGAAGCATTTGATTCCTCTCCCTCAATTTCACTAGTTTCTTTCTAATTGATTATTCAATATTAAATTTTGGCTTCAGATCTTTAATTAGATAAGAAATACAAAGAAATTTAGTATACAAGAAACAAGAGAAAAGTACAGGTTGTAGTGCCTTCATTATTTATTAATAGTAAAACAAAGTGCCATTTAATTGAAATCCCCCTTTATTACTATTTTATTTTTTATTATTTTTACATTTGAATACTCCATATAAATAAAAGACCTAAAAACTCTTAATTTATAGTAACATACTACAGTGAACACATACCTAAAGCACAATAATTCAATTGTATTTCTTACAACTGGCAAACATAAGAATAAGGATCTCACTCTGATGTAAGGGTTAGTAACGTAGTTTGTTCCAAGGGCTGAAAGACATATAAACAAAATAAAAGCACTAAAATGCAGAAAAAAATTACATTTGGCTTTATCTAACAGCACTTAGCTACTGTCAATGGCTCGGTGTCTGAAACACTCAGCCAGACTCCAGGGGAACCATGTTGTTTTACAGTTCAGTTGTCACAAGTTGGATGGTCGTTCCAGCTCCTAATAGCGCTCCATATGTTCACCAGTGACAAAGTACAGATGTCAATGCTCAGCTGAAGACTGAATTTCATCTAAACATTGCATCTTTTTTTATTTGTCTTTCAAAAAAGTAAAAATAAACTGTTGTGCAATCAGCAGCTACAGGAAATGTTTGGTGGAGGTAACCGCTGCTGAAGAATTTCCACTTATTAAAATACAAGGGTTCACATACATTTCTCAACCTGGATAACTGATGAGTATTGAGGAGAAGCATAATTGTGTGTGTGTGATGTGATTCTCTGTCATATCTTATTTGAAGATCAGACTTCATTTTTTGAGTAATTAATGCAACAACAATCTTTTTAAATCCAACAGGTTCACAACTTCTTTTTCAAGCTGCTGTCTGTTAATGCCTATTTATTTCACAGAAATAATTTAACTTTGAATTATTTTGTACTTGTGGGACATTTTGTTTGACTTTTTCTACTGCAGCTGTTTGAGCGTGTGAGCTGAAATACTAATTTAGAAGTATAATTTTGGGTAAAGCAATTGATTTTGAAACACAGATGTTGTCATAATTTGAAAACTTCATGTAATAGGTAAATGAAATACAAATCATTGTAAGCTACATATCCATGTTCAATTAATCAATAATTACTAATTTTTGCAATAGTCTTAATTTAATTCAGTGCTGGAATAGGCTAAGACTTTGAATTAGAATAAATGGATTTAAGAATTTTATTAAAAGGATGAAGCCTCAGTGTAACTGACCTCGGCCAACTGTTCCGATCTTCTTTGGACATTCTCCATGGTACTATATTACACAGTAGTGTCCTTGTTTGGTGTAGTCATACAATCTCACTCTGAGTACTGTTACATGTGATATCATTTTCACTGTAATATCTTGGCACCCTTATCTCAAGGTCAGGGGTCAGATTTATAAAACTTGTGTATGCACAAAATATGCTTGAAATGTGCGTACACAACCTTCCACGCAAAAGTCAGGATTTATTACGCAAGACTTGATGGGAGAACATGCATATATTTATGGCAACTCTGAACCATCTACAGTATATGCAACATTTTGGAAAAAATTGAAAATAACACTCTTGATCAAGCAGGAAAATGCAGCCAAATCAACTAAATGACAATTCGTACAAATAATAATTTATACCATCAATCCATTATTAAAATGTGCATTGATGTAACATATTAAACCTCAAACGTGATGAATATGATACACATACTCTATTTTAGTTCCCTCTTAAGAGAGCCAATGCTGCATATTTGCACTAAAGAATCTTTTTGTTTTTTTTCTTCAGTTTATATCAATTACCAGTTGTCACTTCCAAAACGTAGTAAAGGCACAGAAGTAATTCACTCCCTGCTACAATAAGATGTAAATCTCATGTCCTACAGCCTATTTATAGTCTAATGGTATTGCATAATATGGATTGTTTGACACTGCTTGAAGACTATTAAATACTATGAAACAAGCTGCAGGGACGGTCGGATTTATGTGTCCAGCTTGATGAGGACTGGCTTATGAACTGATTTAGACTTTCAACAGCCATTCTCTTGGACTGTGTGTTGAGTCGTCCCTGGCTTTATAGAGACAGGCAGCTTGAAACTGGGCTATATCTGTTCATATCCAGGTTTTAACAAAGTTTGACTTTCTGACAACAGGTACCTACTAGACAGAACTGGCAAAAAGGATGTCTGCTGTGCTGGAAGCCATAAATGACTGACATGGCACTATATTCAGTGTCTGTGTGGTTTGGTTGTATATGCCAACATGAAAAGGGAGTTTGCAGTCGTGTCTGGATTTCCTAATATAACTGTAGAAATATTATTTTGCAATAAGAGCACCTAGGGAGAATGATGCTTCTTTTGTTAACCAAAAGCAGGTACATTCCATTACTGCACAAGTCATCTGTGATGTCAAGATGACACAGACAAACATCATAGCTCGGTGGCCTGGGAATACTCATGATTCCTTTATTGTGAGGCAAAGTAGTGCTGGGCAAATGACTTACTGAAGGTGCTTTACTTAATGGTTGGCTGAACCCTTAGTTTTTCATATGGCATATACTATTCGTTGTAACAGCAATCATGTCATTACATTTCTTGGATGATAGTGGCTAAACTGCTCAGACGCTAGTACCTTATGCCTTTCCCTGACTCCAGAACACAGATGAGAGGCACTTCAATACTGATAGAAATTTGGCAGGCTAATACGATGGAGCACTTTAAAAAATTGCTAAAACCCATTATTTTAACATGGCTTTCTCATAACTTCATTTAAATGTATACTGATATTCTTTATATTCATTTAATTATCTTTTTTTTCATGGCTCCAAAATCCATACTAACCCCTACTTTCTCTGTTGTTCTTTTCCCGGATTTCTGTAGTGGCAATCTGCACCACCACCACCTAATCAAAGCACCATGCAGTCCCTACATTGATGGATTGAAGGCCAGAGGTTCACATGACCATCATTGTCTAATTCTTCCATGTGAAGCTTGAAAACCATGAGAAATGATTGAGATCATTTATGTTAAGTAGACTGCCCTGGACATTGGACCTTCCTTTAAACTTTGTTAATTAGTATTGCCTAATTTTATTTTTATATTTTAAATTTTTTATTTCTTCATCTTGTAAAGAACTTTCAGCTACATTTGTATGAAAACATGCTATATAAATAAATGTTGTTGTATTGTCCACTGCTATCAAGATGTCTCTAATTTTATTTTTATATATATTTTTTTTCTTCATCTTGTAAAGCACTTAGAGCTACATCATTTGTATGAAAATGTGCTATATAAATAAATGTTGTGCAGAGAGCACCACTGGCCTCTTCTAGTGCAATTGGTTGTGGCTCAATGCATCAAGTGGGAGGCTGCACTACTAGCCAATGAAGGTCTGCAGCATTGGGATTGCATATGTGTGAGGTTGTTGTATTTTTTAGAGGAAAATTATGTAAAAATGTAAGTATTTTTTTGGTGAACGCATTTCCTTGTTTTTTGCCATTCATATATTTTAATACTCGGACGCATGCAGAGTTTCATAAATGAGACCCCAGGAAAGGTAACGTAGTCAAAAATGACACCATGTGTTCTATCATAACTATCAAAAAAAAGCAGAAGGAAAAGTGCATAATCAGGAGACAAGAACATAATGTGGTCGGGGACAGGTGCTAATTAACAATCTAAGAAGGTCACAAACCAAAATAAGGCCCAAAACACAAACTAAAAGTCTAAGTCTAAAAACACATGAAAATCCTAAATGCATAATTCGATTTTTAAACAGCTAAATGCACTACAAGAATTCACACAGTATCCAGAAACTTGGACAAATGGGCTAGCCTGTCATCTTTTATCACATTTATGACTGAAACTTGTGACCATAGTGTCACCTGACTGACAACCCGCATAGCAACAGTAAACAATCTGGCTATTACCATGCTGAGAAAACTGCAAAATGGAAGTAAGACTCCAAAAACATAGCATAAAATTGATTAGAAAGAAAAAATCATCTTTTCAAAACAATGTTATGAATAACAATGAAAGAAAAAGTTAAATTCTACATGGTCTAAACCACCATGTACAACAGAAGGATGTGTAGTAATGGTTGATAATCACCAAAGCGGCACAAGTAAACCCTATATAGGAGGCACTTCTTGTAAGAATATAAACATCCTGACTTGAAAAGGCAAAGACCTCTTATTTTAGTGGATTCTTCTGTTTACAAACAGCAATTTCACAATTGACAATATTTTTTTCTTACTGTCATTACCAGTCTAGTGCCCTCTTTTAAAATCCTATTTCATTTGCAAAAAAGCCACTGTAATGTTGCAGGCAAATAAAAAAAAATGTCATATCAAGCTCATCTCAGTTTCTACAGTAGATTCTGAAAGTATTTAGACCCCTTCACTTTGCTCACATTTTGTTATTTTGCAGCCTTTTGATAAAATCATTTAAATGAATTTTCTCCATGTATCAAGTAACACTCAATACACTAGAATGACAAAGTGAAAACAGTACACTTGGAATTTGGCGCAAGTGCATTCGTTTCTATTGATCATCACTGAGATGTTTCTACACCTTATTTTGACCATCTGTGGTCAATTCAATACACTTCAATAAAGTACACTACAGTACAATACAGTTTATTTTTGTATATCCCAAAATCACACAAGGAGTGCCGCAATGGGCTTTAACAGGCCCTGTCTTTTGACAGCCCCCAAGCCTTGACTCTCTATGAAGACAAGAAAAAACTCCCAAAAAAATCCTTGCAGGGAAAAAAATGGAAGAAATCTTGGGAAAGGCAATGTGATGAGAGACCTCTTTCCAGGTAGGTTGGGCGTGCAGTGGGTGTCAAAAAAAGGGGTAAATACAATACAATATACAGAACAAAACACAAGAAATAGCAATATTACAAGTACAGAGCAAAATGCAAGAGTAGATGATATCACATAATATGATTCAGATTCGTCGTGGAGACCTCAGCCATCCTCTGCCCTACTGGCCATTCCACAGCTGAGTCAGTGGTGGGCTGGCAAATATGATGAAAGGTCTCTTCTACCCGACAATTCCAGTGCTCCTTCGATTGGACATAGACAACAGATTGGACTTGAATAAAAAACTCACACTCCTGTTTAAATAAAGTCTCACAGTTTACAATGTTCATCAGAGCAAAATCCAACATATGAGTTTTTAAGGAATTCCCTGTGGAGCTTAGAGACAACAAGACTATATTGAGACACAGATCTGGGGAAAGCTACAAAAAATCCTGCAGCATTGAAGGTTCCTTAGAGCACAGTTGCCTTCAGAATTCTTAAATGGAACAAGTTTGAAACAAGTATAATTCTTCCTAGAGCTGCCCACCCCAGCCATTACTGAGCAATTGTGGGAGAAGGAACCTTGATATGAGAGTCGACCAAGAATCTGATGGTCACTGTATCTGAGCTCCAGAATATATAGGTGGAGATGGGAGAAATTTCCAGAAGAACACCAATCACTGCAACACTCCACAGATCAGGGCTTTATGACAGAGTGGTCAGACAGAAGCATCTCCTCAATAAAAGACACATGGAAGCCCAATTGTACTTTGCAAAAATGCACCTAAAGGTCTTGCACATGTGAAAAACAAGATTCTTTGGTCTAATGAAACCAAGATTAGCATAATGTCTGGAGGAAAACAGGCACCACTCATCACCTGTACAATACCATTCCAACGATGAGCAAGGTGGTGGAAGAATCATGCTGTAGGGTTGTTTTCAGTAGCAGAAACTAGGCTGAGGAAAGCTGAATGGAGCAAAGTACTGAGATATACTAAATGAAAACTTGCTCCAGAGTGTTCTGGAACTCAGTAGGCTGAAGGATGATCTTCCAACTGGATTATGACCCTAAGCACTGGCCGAGTTACTTAGGGTCAACTCAGAAAATGCCATAGAGTTGCCCAGCCAGAGTTCAAACTTAAACTCAGTCAAACATCTCTGGATAGACCTGAAAATAGCTATCCAGCAACAGTCTATATGCAACTTGGCAGAGCTTGAAAGAATCTGCAGAGTAGAATGGCAGAAAATCCCAAAATCTACGTGTTCAAAGATTGTCATTTTATACCCAAGAAGATACCAGGCTATAAATGCTGTCAAAGTGCTTCAGCTAAGATATAAAACATATGAAAGGGCCTGAATTCTTTCTGAATCTACTGCATATGCTTCTCTGTTCTCAAATTGAGGGGATTCATATTTTGATTTAAAATTATACGTGTAAAAAACTGTTATTGGTTTCCATCCCAAAAAGTTGTAAAGGTTTAAATACTACAACTTTAAATATTAAGCAAAAGAACTATAAAACAATAAATAACATGCTCATTACAGTAAATGTTTTTGTTCTAGTAATCTTAAAACACAATAAACTTGAATTACAGTTTGCAATAATGGATGGAATGACCAAGTACTGTACATATCTGTTAAATAAAGAGTCAAAACCACTTCGAAATGAAAAGACTGCTGATACTTTTGTTATCAAAGCTTAAATGTTTTCCATAGCTAATTGAAAATGTGAGAGGAGCATTTGATGTTTAGCTATGAAAAAATAACTGCAGGAGTGCAAAATGTATCAGGTAAGTGTCTTTTACGAGCTTACTTTGTATTATACCGGCACCTGTGATATGCCTTGACTTTGCATTTTGCCAGGGGATTATATAATGTGAAATTCTTTTTGTGTTCTTTTAAAGAATTTCCTGTCATACCACCTGAAATATTGATTCATCCATCCATCTAATTTTCTGAACCTGCATACAAAGTTCCTGGTCATAGGGACCCAGAACCTATCCTGGCAACACGAAGCAGACTTCTGTATACTGTACTCTATTCTGTGAACCACTACTGATGGTAGTCTATTTAATTTTTTTACCAATTCTTGTTTCAGCGTAAAATGTGTCCCTATTTCCACAGGTACACATTGAAAAAAATGTTTTGGTTATTTTATGAGATTTTTATATTACAAAAATTATGTTTTTGGACACTGAGTTAAAAATTTAAAACAATATTTCTTCATTAGGTAACATTTTTCACATAACACATTTTTTATTAGTGAATTATAGTTTGCACACCATAATTAATGAAAAGTCAATATTATATTTTATTTTAATAATTTGCTTGAATTTAGTATTTAGTATCTAATATTAAAATATATTTAAAGCAAAACAGTTATTTCATACAATAATATGGCTAGAATACAGTTGAAACTTCTGTGTATCTTACTGGGTCAGCCATCAGTGCATACAAAATTCCCATTTTTTCTCTGTGAGTGGGACACCAAGGACTGGCATAGGATTCAGAAGAAATAGCCAGTTAGAAAAACATCATCAGACCTAGCTTGGTGGTAAACTGCTATTAAGTTTGTTTTAACAAAGTAGTTTGCCAAAATCTATGAAAAAAGATGAAGCCTGTTTTATGTATTTGTGCCAAAAGTCTCCTTGTTTGTCCGAAGTTAAATTGAAAGAGGGAATTTAGCCTGACCTGATATCAGAAATCTAATTTCTGTTGCAGATTTAAATGATCTGGAACGAGAGGGTGGGTTACCATTCAAAAAAGTAATTTCTAAGTGTTTAGGTAACAATAAAGATCTAAATTATAAAGGAATTGTGAGAAATGTATTGGTTAAGTTTAAGGAAATGGGTTGCAACATGAGTCTCAAAGATCGCTTTTTGGGTTCACATTTAGATTTTTTCCCTGAAAATCTTGGAGATATGAATAAAGAGGAGCAGGATGAAAGATTCAATCAAGACATCAAAGACATAGAAAGAAGGTCACTGAGACAGTAGGATGTCAGTGTGATGGCAGAGTACTGCTAGGTTATTCATAGGAACACACCAGAAAAGCTGTATAAACAATAAGCCATCAAAATGAAGTTTTGTATCCAATAAACTAAGAAATGACAAAAACTAGAAAAGTTATATGTAAGTAAATGAATGTGCATTCTTGTACTGTATTCTTTACATTTATGTTTAAAAACATTAGATTGAGCAAATATTTTCAAATAAGATGGATTCAGAAGAATATTTTATACATAAATAAATCGTGTAGTTCATTACGTTTTAATTACATTTCTTTTCAGCTTTGTACAGAAATGTAACATGATGGCAACATTCTAATAATATTTTATATTGTGTTTGTGATTGCCAATAACAAAATTTTCAAGCAAAAAAAACATATGTCATCTCCTTTTTCTCCTTTTCCATGCCTTACATTTTTCAGAAAGAAGTGACATTTACTCTGACCTTCCTGTACACTCCGGTAACTCTTTTAATAAATGTTCAGGTCTTCTGGTTTTATACTTAATAAATAGTTAAAACAAAAAAAAAAAACATGAGGCACTTGTGGAAATGGTGATTGTATGCTCCAACTTTTTTCCCCTATAAATACAATAAAAAAAAGTGGAAAGAATATTTTTTCATGAAAAAAATATTGAGTGTGAGAATGGAATGTCAATGATGAGAAAGGAAAGATGCAAATAAAATTACATAGTATTTAATAAAGACATAGAGTTAATAAAGACAAATTAAATGAATCACACACAAGAAACACTTTACATGGAGCTTTGCAGTTTCAGTTAACAACTGACAAAGCTACTAAAGAAGCGTTTGAAATTTTTTCAGCAGGAGAGGATAAAAATCCTGATAATCCTGCTCCTCAGCCCTTCTCCAATTAAAATGCAGTCAACGACAAGCCTTCTGCCACAAGACGCAAGTCTCTTCAGCTCAGAATGCAAAAAATTATTTCATTAGCTCTCATAATTAATGGCCATTTTTTATTAATTTAAATGTATTAATTTGATTGTTCATTGTACTCTATTACCGTTCTTATCTTGCTTTATACAAACACACACTGATTGGGAAAAAAAAAACACAACATTTTCTGGAAGGAGAAAACTGTAATTACAGCTTGTGTGCATTACCAAAAATATTTTTTCAACCTCTGACCAGCAAAACAACTTGTGCATTGAGAAATTGATACTTGCCAAACACAGAAAAGCTTTTAGGTGCACTGTTATGTAATATGATTCACGAGAATCAGTGCCTGATCTGGTCATCTTTGAAAAGGCCTGGATTCAAAGCTTAGGTCAATGCAAGAAAATGGTCACAGTTTGTCAGTTGTCTGTGCATGCCGTAATGCCTTGAATGTCTCCATTGGCATTCTGTGAGTAGGCATGTTATGTCCAAGCATTGCCAGACACTACAGATTAAGGCACTTCATTTGGACAAGACATCAACAAGCCAGCAGAATAGATGACTGTCTAATGATATGGTCATCCCATGCTGGAGGAGGACTGACACATCACTCTGGTCCAGCTAGATAGATAGAGACATAGACAGACAGACAGAACTTTATTTGGGCTTTTTTACAGAAGCTCAATAAACAAATAACAAACTCTTCTTAAATATGCGCCAAAATGATAAAAAAAAAGAAAGCTAAAACAAAAAGTTGACTTCTGACTTGGCAGTCACAGTCACAGTGAAGTATTGTACAGGCATATTGCTGTTGTTATAAAGGAGCGCCAGTAGCGCTTCCTGACACACATTTCTGCTGAATAATTTGATGTCTGAAAGTCCTCCGTGTTAGTGTGTCAGAGAGAAGATGTGAACCTTGGTTTATAATGGTACTCAGTTTTGTCTTTATTCTCTCTACTACTGCTAACTCCTGGGGGTCTAAAGTACATCCCATAACTGAGTTTGCCTTTTTAATTTATTTGTTGATTCAGTGGGCCTCTCTTTAAAGTGATATTACCAGCCCAGCACACCACAGACTAGAAAATCACACTGGGCATCACAAAGTTGTAGAAAATGTGAAGGTTGTCACTTCCCACATTAAAGGAATGCAGTCTCCTAAGAAAAAAAATAGTCTTCTCTGCTCTTTCTTATATAATTCATCTTTGTTATGAGACCAGTCCAGTGTGTCATTGATATGGACCTCCAAGTATTTGTTGCAATGCACCACCTCTACATCCATACCCCTGGATAGTGAATGAAATAGGTTCTTTGGTGCAGCGAAGATCAATAACCAGTTCCTTGGTTTTGCTGATGTTAAGTTGCAGACAATTCTTGCCACCCCTACTGCTACTGCAACTGGCAACAGACAAAATGCCCGTATAACTGAAAAAGGCAGGGATGTACTAGCTTTCAGTAATCCGACTTGTCATGGGGCCTCTGCTTGTACCTTCTAGACATCTTATTCTTCCACAGGAAATGACTCACAAAATTCTGACCCCCCCCACCCCTTCTTGGCAATGGCTGGCAGCTTTGGCAGGCTATTGTGCAGAAACAATACAATATTCTGTAAAAGCAGATTCAGAAGTTCATTGGCTCAATACTAAAGGACTGCATGGTGACTGTTATTGTTAGCAGTTATTATTGTTTAACCATTGTTTTTGTTGCGCTATTGTTTTCCTATTATTCACATTTGATTCATGTTATTTCAGCAGTGAAGACTGAAATTTCATTTAAACAAGTGTTGCTTTTTTTGTTCTATCAGCATGTATATAAGCATGTAATTTGCGTCTATGTGTGGGTGTATGTGAGTAAAATGCTAATATCTAAGAAACAGGAATAAATCAGAAATAAGTTACAAAAACAGTGGTTTGTTATCAAGCCATATATTACCTCCTTGATTGTCTGGTTTGACTAACTTTCTCAGTAGCTCATTTCATTTCATTCACTCAGAACACGGTTAGCTGTAGAAAGCTGAATTTTGCTGCGTTCATCACAAATTTGGTGGTCATGTGCTTGGCTGTGGAATATAAATGCGCATGGTCATGCTCAGTGATACAGACAGGTCCTGAGGTGTTGTATGCCACTTTTTGCAGGAGTGGAAAAGATTCCTCAAATTCAGTTATACTCTTTTCAATGTCCTTAATCAGCACTTTATCATTATGTTATACTTTAATAAAGGTGGATATTTTCATATCTAACCCATAGCATCAAATTCTGTCTCCTGAGGCAGAATCCCTTCTTTTTTGTGGTGGGCGTATTGTTTGCAAACAGCTGTCAGATTGTTTGTGTGGAAGATAAGCCTGCATTTATCCATCCTGCCTTCTGTGTCAGTATAATCACTATACATTGTGTCAGGTTTCTCTCTCAGCATCACCAGCTGTTTCCTGCCCGGAACACTGGACAGCTCCACATTGTACTGCATCTTGCTGCTAAATGAACATTACAGGGTTGTCATGGCAGCTGTAACTGTAGCAGCTTTAAACCTGCAGAATGTGCTGGAATCAGATTGCCAGGCTGAACCAATTTCAAACTGCTCATCTGACAAAAATGATGGTGTCAATTGAGTTGGGTTTCACGTAGGGAATGTGTTTAAATTAATTGCACTTTTCTGTGGTAATCAAACCGGTGATGATATTTTGTGGATGCTCACTTTTGATACTTTAATTTCTTTCTTATTGGAGTGTCTTATTCATATTTAGTAGAAATGGCTAAAAACTGATTGCAGTTGAATTATTGCTAGTTAGTGGTGCTGTTGAGTGGGGTCCATTATGTCCCAGCTTTCTTTTTTGTTTTTGTTTGCACTCTGTTGGTTCCATTGTTTTTGATCTGAGGTATTTTCAGTCTTTTATACTCTTCAGTTGTGATTTAGAATACAGTATTTCATATAAATTCATGCAATTCAGAAAATACCTTACTTAGAAGATAATTAAAATCCTATCAGCTTACTAGTTCATTAAACATAAGTATGCCGGTGGAGTCCGATATGTCCATTAAATGTCATGTAATTATCATTGATAATAATAAAAGCAGTAACGCTTTAGGAAAGTCATGTCCTTTGATATTCTTCATGAAGAAAAAACTGCCAAGGATTAATCTTCCAGAGATTAACTGGGAAACCACAATTGCACTGGAAGACTAGAGCAACAACAAGAAATGATAACAGAGTTAAATAACTATTTCCTTACTCAAAAAAGTTCATCAGTCAAATAGAAAACTAATATTAAATGTCAGCTGGCATGGGTTTAAACCTTAAAACCCAGAAATCAGTGGGACTTTTTTAAAGAGACAAATGATATATTTGGCTAAAGAACACTTATGAGTTTCCTTAGACTTTCAAAAACATTAACCCAGAAGCTATGTGGAAGCCACTAGCATCAGTTGTAAATTACAAAACTGGATTAGACTGAACATGGATAATGGGCAGGAGACAAGAGTACCAATTAGAAGAAAACAGCTCGCATACAGTGAGATCATCAATCAACATTGCTATACTTTTTATAATATATATATATATATTGTGACGGACGGCCGCGGCCCTTTCCCAGCTGTGAGTCCCATATATTGAAAGGACTGGAAAAGCAGACGTACACTGGACACTGCCTTACCCAGAGTGCTAAATGGCAGCCCCCCTGGGTTGCAGTGGCACCTCAGATTCCTGCAGGACTCCACAGGAGTTGTAGTATGGCACATCCCTCTTGGGTTCTCTTTTATCTTAGACCCTGAGTATTTCTGGTGTTAGGGCATAGCCTAATTTAAGTACTTCCAGGTTAATTGGAATTCCTACAAAAATAGGGATTGTTAATCCCTTCGTCTTTCTCCTGGCGGCTCCCACGGAACCCATCAAGGATGCCTCATGGGACTAGAGGTTCTAGCTTGCCCTGCAGACGTCCACATAAGGATTGTAGTCCGAGTCTACCACCTAACATATTAGGGAAGAAAATGTCCCAAATAAACTGTCTTCCCCAGTCTTTCCGTTATACTGGCCTCCCAACCAGGTAAAGATCTCTGTTCAATCCCGGCCAGGATGCCAGTCTCTGCGTGCAACCCATTACTACTGAAGAGGTGAAAGGCTTAAACAATCAAATACAGGTAAAATTCGGTTACCCCATATGCCGCGAGTATATAGAAATCTCGTTACTACAAAGTACATTCAGCAGATACTTTCATTACAACGAAGTGCCCAAAAGACCTTGAAATGCCTGAATGAATCATCCATAGAGCAGCTAGTTCTATGGCCGCAACTCAGTTGTGCACAACGATCCCCAAACAGAAACATAATTTTTTTTTTCTTTCTTCGAACTTTCCTTGTACTGTTTTTTTTTTTTGGCTTTTTTGTTTTCTGCGGTTTTCAGTGATAGCTTTTTCTTATTGCTCATCAACATTTCAAAAACATCCATTGGAATTTAACTAATTGTCACCCTCCTATAGAAACAGCAGACACGATAAAACAATAACAGTTCATATTAGAAAAAAAAACTTTACATTTTTGCAGCTCTCGATTGTGGCAAAAAGAAAAAAGACGTTGCCAGTGAATTTGGAATTTCGCCATTGACAGTGTCAACTTTCTTGAAAGACCAAGCAAAAAAAGAAGAAAAATCTTGGGTTGCAAACGTATGTGAATTGCTACATTTGCAGACGTCGAAAAAGCATTTTTTATGTGGTTCAGTGATGCTCGTTCAAGAAACATTCCTATTAATGCGGCACTTATTTAAGAAAATGTGAGGTTTGTAAACTCTCTTAGGACCTCCCCCAACTAGACAGCACGCTGAAGAGTGTCAAGAAGTCCTATCTCCGCGTCTATGGAAGACTGTTTATCTGTTGCCGGGGCAACAGCAGGTTCAAAGCTATGCTGCGTCTCTCAGCTATGCTACGTCTCTCCGCCAAAACAAACAGAAAAGATATCGATGGGTGATGCAAGGAACATTGTAAATGCAGTTAACAGGATTACTTGATCACTGATCTGGCCACGACCCTGCCTGACTGCTGTGTCTATATATAGCACAGTGGCAGATCACGCTACAATAAATAAGTGTGCCGTTCCTGTTTGAAGCTGAATAAAGCTGGTTTTGCTAAAGTACTGAGACTCAGCCTTGTGTTTTGGGGTGCAAGACAGGGACTTATAGCAAGACCCTGTTCTTTTATGATTTGCTTCTGTGTCGCTTCACTGCAGCGCTATGAGCCTGTTTTTGCCCTGCCCCGGCAATAGACAAACAATCTTCCACAGACACTGCAATCGTGCTTCAGGACGCACTTCAGCGTGTTGTTCCCGTTGGGTGGGGAGGGGGGAGGTCTCAAAAGAGTTCAGAAACCTCACAATATGAAGAAGAAAAGGATGATTTGGCTCCTGATTGATAACTGTGCTACCCACAACATGCTTCCACATTTAGATAATGTTGGCATTAAATTCCTCCCACCCAATTGCACAGCAGTGCTTCAGCCATTGGATCTGGGCATCATTTGCACCCTGAAAATGTATTATCACAAGGAAATGCTGAGAAAAATTCTCATCAGCATATCTTGTAGGCAGAAGGAGATTAAAATTAACACAAAAGAAGCTATTGAAATGATTGCAAATGCCTGGGCACAAGTTAAAGAAAGCACTATAGTAACAAATACAGAATCTCATTACAACAAAATATTTTTTAGGTCCCTGGGAGTTCGTTGTAACAGAATTTTATCTGTATTTCAAGCCAGTAGTCATATCTAGTTTAATACTGAGCGGTACACATGCAGAAAAAACTAACATTAATGGTAATACAGCATTTATGATGCTGACCTACAATAAGCAGATTCTATAAAGTTTTTAAGGGTTTGTGTCAACAAATTCTAACACTCTAGGCAATATATACAAGCAAAAGAAAGTTATTTAATATTCAAAATACACAACTATCAAGGTCATTTGATGTTAATGAACATTGGTTGTATTTTTGAGTGACAAAGAGGAAGTGTCTAGAATCATCCAAGACAACAATCTTAAAACAGGCAGAAGTGTTTTAGGTTCCAATAATAATACTGTAGGCTCAATGCCCCAGTTATGTATCTCTTTACCACCCACTATCAATATGAAATTCAGTATAAATATTATTGGGAAGTAAAGGTATGTTCACAGAAATTTGCAAGCAGCTCCAATGTCATGGCACAGGGAACACAAGCTGGATGGCATAGGATGTTGTATCCGTTCTCATACTTGTTAGTAAAGCCGAAAAAGCCAGTAGAAAGGAAAAAAGGCCAATGGAAAAGTCATCTCAGATAAAGGAGTACTGAAGGGTCCTTTCTTAAGATTGGTCAGCCCCTCACTGACTGAGCTGTAGAATGGCCTAAGTATACTACTTAGTCGAGGTCTCCAGGACTCTGACTGTGTCTGGCTTGTCTGAATCCTTTTCTACAATCTGGCCATGGTTCTATAATTAACTGATGGACACATATTGTTGTTCTTCATTTATGTTAATCAGTTTCTACTTTATTTTTTATGTATTTGAACAAATACTGTATGTATCCTCATATGTGATAGTTTTGTATTTAGTCAGTGGTACTGCTAAGGATAGAGCTGCAAGACAAGAGGAAAAGAGGAAGGCCTAAGAGAAGGTTTATGGATGTGGTGAGAGAGGACATGCAGGTGGTGGGTGTAACAGAGCAAGATGACGAGGACAAGAAGATATGGAAAAAGATGATCCACTGTGGAAAACCCAAATGGGAGCAGCTGAAGAAGACTCTATAGTCTATTCTTGCATTTTGCCTTGTAGTTTGTACTACTAAATTGTGGTAATTGCCCCATTTTTTGACACCTATTGCATGCCCAACCTATCGGGAAGGGGGAGGGGGGGGATCGCTGTCTGAATTTCCTTTTCCTAAGATTTCTTCTAATTTTTTTTTTTTTTTTTTCTGGTTTTTTTTTTTTTTTTGGGGGGGGGGGGGAGGAGTTTTTTCTTCTATCCTCAAGGAGTCAAGGCTGAGGGGCATTGCTTGTGTGATTTTGAGTTATACAAGAAATAAATTGTTGTTGTTGAAATGGAATGTCATCTGTTAGGACTGTGCAGTAATAATCCAATATCAGTCATTCAAGCTGCATTTTCACCAGATACTGAAGGCACTATGAATGACTGTCAAAACCTCCTCACAAAATTTCATAAGGTTATATTTAATATACCTTACAGTGTGAAAAACAGTCCAGATGAAATAAGCAGGAAGGACAGTTCAAGTCTTAGGAAAAAGTTTTTTTAAATTTTATTTTAAAGCATTTTCAGACATTTATCAGTTCAAGCTATGTGTGGGGTCACTAACTGTAAAGAAGAAAAGAAGCTTCAACAATGAAGAAAAGAAAAACATTGTAATTCTGTTTTTTTGTTTGAAAATATGTAAACTACTTGATTCAGGAAATATATTTCAACAGAGATGATTAGTTAAACTGTCATTATTGCAAATTACCTGCAGCTATGAATCAGGCAGAACTTTTAATAAGTTATTAAGATCATTTTAGAATATCCCTAATACACTACTGGTCAAAAGTTTAGAGCACCTCATTTTTTCAGTTTGTATGGAAATGCATGCATCTTAATGTCTTAATGTTTCATGAAATCAAGGTATAGAACAAATAAACATTTCAAATTCTCACTCATCAGTCCATAAGACTTTCTTCCAGTCTGCAGTAGTCCACAGCTGGTATTTCAAGGTCCTATTTTGTTCTTTAAGGAATGGCTTTCTTACTGCCACTCGCCCTGTCAAACCTTCCGTACAAAGTCTCCTCCTCACAGTAGAATCTAAGACTTGCTTTTTTCTACCACTGTTAAGCTGTGCTTCAATCTGTTGTGCTGTGAGATGCCTATCAAACAAGCTGATGACCTCCCAAACGTGTCTTCTGATTGGGTTGTGACTAGGTGTCTGCCAGATCTCTTCCTATCAGAGTTTCTTCCAGTTTCCAAATACCTTACTGTAGTCACTGACACTTTGATTTGTTTTTTTTTTTTGCAATTTCCCTACATGAAAGGCCTCCGTTTATTATGTCCATTTACCATTTTCTTGCCATTATCACTGGAATTTACAACTTTCTACAGTGTAATGTTGTCAAAGTAGTACTTTAGATATTCCAACTCTGCTTTAAGACAGGCCGGGTCTTTAAGTAATCAACAGAAGTTGGGAAACCTGTCCAAACTGTTTGCTTTAACTTGCAAGGCTTAATTTACTTTACATGCTATAAAACATCTGTAGGTGGTACCCTATTAGTTGCTCCCTGAAGAAAGCCCATTTGCATTATTCTGAAATTTCCTTTTTTTTTGTTTTTGCTAACCTAAATTTTAAAATTAAACCTCTGACAGTTTACTGCTTACCCCTTCACCATTGTAGGTCATTCATTGCATTCCAACTGATTAAATTTGAAGAAAAACTGGAAAAACTTTTGACTGATAGTGCATATAAGTGGAGACAGTACTTTTACCTCAGTGGCCTTTTTAATTGCTTATGAATTGTGCATATTAAGGCTTTATGACCAATAATCTTCTTTGCAGCCCTGAATTGGATTTAGTGGGTTTGAGAGTATTGTGTTATTTCATTTTATGACCAAGAATCTTCTGTTTATAAAATGTGTTATCAATGTTTTACGGAACTCAGTGGAGTAAACATGGAAGTGAACAGTGCAATATCTTGTATACTGCAGTGGAGGCATCTGTCTAACAAATAACCAGGCTATTAACAAAACAAAATGGCATTTATGTACTGTAAGTAGTTATAGGCGGGCGGCATGTGTCAAAATCGCAATTAGAGCTGTCAATCATAATGATTTATGACCTTTAAGCCCCGCCCCTATGA